>JBANSL010000007.1:21845000-22397500 GCA_037127255.1 Persicaria tinctoria | reverse complement strand
CATTGCGTGTCGTAGGTGGGTCGATTGCTAGCTTCAGGGCTATAGCCCCTTTCATGAGGAGGGGTGCAGTTCGTAGAGTGGGTCAAACATGTGTTCAGCTTGATTCGTTGGTGCAGTCACCTCCTTATCTTATGATTTGAAACTCCATTTTGCCTACACAAAGAACTCCGTTCTTGCTTGGTGAGTCCCTTCGTTTGCTTTGTGTGCTCTTTCGAGTAGAGACTGGTACGATTCAACTCAACATTTTGTTCGTTCGGGTTTGATTGTGTCGTAGCTCTATAATTCGGATTAGGTTTTGTTTATCGTTGGATGAATTGCATTGCGGATATTGACCCCAAAAAAGAAACGGTAGGTACAGCTAGTCCGTGAACAGCCAACCAAAGCAAGGTCTTCCAAGACCTATAAGCAGAGGTTTTCAAAGTCTAACGATCATCTCCCCCTTTTTGTCTTTCAACAAAGGGCGGAGGTAAAACAGTTACCAAAAGTTTTGAAAAAGTTTCCAAAAACCAGCAAAGTAACAAGTTTCAGGGGTGGGATAGGGTGGGATAAGGTTTAGGTTAAGTCAATCCAGAGCATCATCGTCCTTCCCGCATCGTTGAAATCCCGCTCATCGTCGTCATCACCTCCTTCTGCAGCTCCTTAATATCCAGGCGAACTTCCTCCAAGCCCAACTCTAGGTTGTCCATGTGTTCATCGAAAGCTGGAACAGTGGGAAAGGCTTTTGAAGGAGTGGCAAGACTCAAGGTCCCTTGGGGAGACCGAGTGATGCCAATCTTTTCAAGGCCTTTAGAGTCGAACATACCCGTATGACGCAGCTGTTCTTCATTTTTTACATTAATTCCAGAAGCTTTGAAGATAGGGGTCAAAAGGGTAGCAAAGGGGAGGGGAGAGCCTTTTCGAGCTTTTCTGGCATGGGCCATGGTTCCAAGGATGGTGTTGGCCAGATCAGGATCAAGGCTATTTAGAATGCGGTAGAGCAGGACCATGGCATTGTCGGTTAGGAGTGAGCCAGAGTTGAGACGGGGTAAGAGGCATCTAACAATGATGTTAAAGATAATTTTTGCCTCAAGGGTTAGGGATGAGTGGGTGAGTTGCTTTGAGGTGTTGTTGGACATTTCGGGTAGGAGATATTTGGCTCGGGCTAGGATGATGCAGTTTTCTTTTGAGGGGTGGATTTCAGATGGTGGAACAGGGGTAGGTAAGCCTAGAGAATCTGCAAAGTCATTGGAGTTGAGAGATATTCTAACCCCTTTGCCGACAGATTCCAAAGACCAACCATCAATGTCGTTTTTGGCTTTTAGGTTTATGTAGAAAAGTCGGGTAAGCTCAGGGTAGTAGACAGTCTCAAGGTTAATAAGGTTCCAGGCAGGGGAATTTTTGAGGAGCTCAATGCAAGGTAACTTCAAGGCTTCAAAGAACTCAACATCTAAAAAATCAGAACAACTAATCTTACGAGTTCTAAACTCATCTACCCACTTACCAGCAGTCTCAGCATCTTGAAACTAAGAGGAGGGCAAGGATTGATTTACCTGGATATAGGCCGGGGGGTCTGCGTTCTTTCTGCGTGCGACTGTTGGAGCAGCTCTCTTGACAGGCGCTACAAGACTCTTGACAGGGCCCTTCCGGGTGCGCTTGGGGGATGGAGGCTTGACTGGAGCAGGGGCTTTCCGCTTCTTCGGAGACGGGGGAGGAGGAGAAGGAGAGGGAGATTCTTCCTCCTCTTCCTCAGACCCCTCGTCCTCACCGGACCCCGCTTCATCACCTTCAGGTTCCTCGTCCTCTCCGGATCCCTCGTTTTCTTCCTCTTCCTCTTCTTCTTCCTCAGGCTCCACCTCGGATGGAACCTCTTCGGCTTCGGCATCCTTCCGAATTCACTCGGCTTCCTCCTCGGCCAGTCTCTTAGCAAGCTTGGCGTCCTCATCGGCCAGTCTCTTAGCAAGCTCGGCCTCCTCATCGGCCTTTTTCTGCCTCAAGACCTCCTCCTCGGCTTCCTTGGCAGCATCTCGCTCCAGGGCGGCATCAAGGTCGTCTTCCTCTTCTTCCTCGTCCTCTTCCTCGGCCAAGATCTTTCTCTTCCCCTTTTGTTTAGCACTCAGGGGTTTCTTAGCAGCGCGCTTCTGAGAGCTTTTGGGAGCCGTGTCCGTGCTCGCCTTAATGGTGCTCTGGACAACTACTGGGATGATGGCTTGAGTAGCAGGTTCGGGTGTGGGAGAGGTAGCAGTGGCCTGGCGTCCCTTGGGGGTGGCGCCAAGTCTTTTCGGAGTGACAGCTTTCTTGGTTTTGGGTGCCATGGAAGTAGTCGGTTAGGGTTCCTTGAGAGGCAATTGAGAGGTTGAAGATGAGGGAGTGGAAATGGTTTGGAAAAATCTGAGTGTGGGTTGTAATCGGGTACAGGATTTGGTTTAAGTAGAGAGAGAGGGTGACGGATTGATGGGATGGGTTTAGGGTTCCAAGGAAAGAAATCATTACATTGCTAAGATTTGAAAGGTTTTCAATTTCGAATTCAAATTCAAATAACCATTAAAATCGGACAAGGTAACTAAAAAATATATTTCCAAAAATAAAATATCTTAACGGTTAAGGAAATCATAGAAATAGGCAATTTTTGAAATCCGATTAAAACAAATATAATTGATTAAATATCTAAAAAGATATTAACCAAAAATATATGATCCGATATATGTACTCCACTGTTCAGTTTGCAGATCTTGACATAACTCTCAAAGGTCTTGATACTGAGTGGAGTTTATCTTTCATAAAGGGAAAGCTCCCCCCTACGAAAGTGCATCCTTGTCAAGCATCCCAATCTCTCGTCTAATGAAGGTGAACCCGTCCTCTGTCAAAGGCTTAGTAAAAATGTCAGCCCATTGATAATCAGTAGAAATAAAAGATATGGACACATCACCTTTTTCAACATGATCTCTAATGAAATGATGTCTTACATCAATATGCTTGGTCCTTGAATGCTGCACATGATTCTTAGTGATTGATATGGCACTTGTATTGTCACACTTAATTGGGATACCCTTGAGGTTGATGCCAAGATCTCGCATTTGTTGAGCTATCCAAAGGATTTGGGAGCAACAAGCTCCAGCTGCAATGTATTCGGCTTCTGCAGTGGATAGAGCAACTGAGTTTTGCTTCTTTGAGTGCCAACTGATCAGAGATGCTCCTAAGAATTGGCAACATCCTGATGTGCTCTTCCTATCCACCTTGCAGCCTGCAAAATCTGCATCAGAATATCCAATTAACGTGAAATCCTTTTGCTTTGGGTACCATAGTCCAAGTTCGTTAGTGCCATTGAGATATTGAAAGATCCTCTTCACAACCACGAGGTGTGATTCTTTGGGATCAGCTTGAAACCTAGCACACATGCAAACACTAAACATGATGTCAGGTCTACTGGCCGTGAGATATAGTAAAGATCCAATCATTCCTCGATACTCCTTTTGATTGACACTTGTTCCAGTCTTGTCTTGATCTAGAGACAATGTTGAGCTCATGGGAGTCTTGGCTGATTTGGATTGATCCATCTTGAACTTCTTCAAGAGATCCTTAGTGTACTTGCTTTGGTTGACGAAGATCCCTTTCTTGGATTGATGAACTTGTAACCCCAAAAAGAAGTTGAATTCACCCATTAAGCTCATCTCAAATTCACTGCACATGATGTCAGAAAATTCCTTGCACAAAGATGTGTTAGTAGCACCAAATAATATATCATCAACATAAATTTGAATAACTAAAATGTCCTTTCCTTTAGTCTTGATAAAAAGAGTCTTGTCGATCAACCCTCTTTTAAAATCATTTTCTAAAAGATATTTTGACAAGCGCTCGTACCAAGCTCTTGTGGCTTGTTTCAAACCATAAAGCGCCTTGTCGAGTTTGTAAACATGATTGGGAAATTCTGAGCTTTCAAAACCTGGGGGTTGAGCAACATAAACTTCTTCTTCTAAGAAACCATTAAGAAAAGCACACTTGACATCCATTTGATATAACTTTATGCTCATAAAAGATGCAAATGCTAATAAAATGCGAATGGCTTCAAGCCTGGCTACGGGAGCAAAGGTCTCCTCGTAGTCAATACCTTCCTCTTGATTGTAGCCTTGAGCAACAAGCCGTGCCTTGTTCCTCATAATCTTGTCATTCTCATCTAACTTGTTTCGAAACACCCATCGAGTGCCAATGACTGATTGATGCTTTGGTTTAGGCTTCAAAGTCCAGACTTTGTTCCTCTCAAATTCATTAAGTTCACTTTGCATAGCTATAATCCAGTCTGGCTCCTGAAGTGCCTCATTTACCTTCTTTGGCTCAATAAGAGAAACAAACGCGTTAAAAGCACAAAGATCTTTAAGTTTAGAACGAGTTTGAACACTAGAAATAGGGTCAGAAATGATATCCTTTAATGAGTGTGATGAGGAGTATTTGAATTTCCTTTTGCTAGTCTCAGCTCCTTGATTCGTCACATCATTAGAATCGATTTGTGCTACATCTGACTCAGTGGTCCTGTTAGGTTCAGTTACAGCAGTCTCTGACATCTCAACACTGTTGGATTGGACACCAAGGGCTTTGGACGCATCTTCAACACCTTGGGCCAATTCTTCAGTGTTAAGAATCGGTTCCTGCATGTTCCTTTTCTCTGTGTTCATGGTAGCAGCATCATCACCTTCCTCGTTCTCTTCATGGATATTAAGATCTATATCTGCAACACTTTCACTCAAAGCACCATCATTGCATTCATCAAAAATAACATGTATACTTTCTTCAACTACCTGGGTCCTTTTATTGAAGATTCTATAAGCTTTGCTACTCGTGGAATAGCCAAGAAATATACCTTCATCACTACGCGCATCAAATTTCTCAAGGTTATCTTTTCCATTGTTATGAACAAAACAAGTACAACCAAAGGGTTTAAAATACGATATAAGTGGTTTGCGGCCTTTGAAAAGTTCATAAGGAGTTTTCTTTAAGATGGAACGAATAAGACAACGATTTAAAATGTAGTTAGCTGTGTTAACACCTTCAGCCCAATAGGTTTTAGGTAATGCATTTTCTAAAAGCATAGTCCTGGCCATATCCTCTAAGGTGCGGTTCTTGCGTTCCACAACCCCGTTTTGTTGAGGTGTCCTAGGAGCAGAAAAGTTATGGGAGATGCCATATTTAACACAAAACAAATCAAATTGAAGTTGATCAAACTCCCTACCATGATCACTTCGAATAGACACTATGGGCTCATTTCTTAAAGCTTGCAACTCCTTACAAAGTTTTGAAAACTCAAATAAGGCCTCTGATTTTTCTTTCAAAAATGCAACCCAAGTATATCTTGAAAAATCATCGACAACAACTAGCATGTACTTTTTACCATTGGGAGATTTGACTCGCATAGGACCACATAAATCCATATGTAAAAGTTCAAGGGGTCTAGAAGAACTTACAACCTTTTTGGGTTTGAAGGAGCTACGTGTTTGTTTAACTCGTGTGCATGCATTGCACATGTCAATACCTTTGAAGTCCATCTCAGGTAGCCCTCTTACAAGCCCTTTGGACACAAGCTTCTGTAGTGTATGTGGACTCACATGACCGAGTCTCCTGTGCCAAAGCTTTGGATCGTCCGTCAAGACCTTTAAACAGGTTAAGCTTTCTTGTGCCACTTGATCAGCATTTACAGCGTATATGTTGTTGTAACGATATGCAGTCAGAATAACTTCTCATGTATCATCTCTGCACACTATACATCTTTTCTTGTTAAATCTGACATTGTTACCACTATCACATAATTGAGAAACGCTAAGCAGATTATACTTTAAACCATTAACAAGATAGACATTTTTAATACTATGGCTGGAATCACTTCCAACACTACCAATACCAACAATGTCGCATTTCCCTTTGTCACCAAGAGTGATTGTTCCTGTGGATTGCTCCTTTAGATCATGAAAGAGAGAACTCTTCCCACTCATATGCCTCGAGCAACCACTATCAATAATCCATTTGTGTTCTTTCACCTTGGTGATCTCCTGCAAAACAAACATCAACCTTTTTGGCTAGACCAATAAGCAAATTTGGATCCATTGTTGGGATAAACCATATTTGGTAAAATAGTTCCTTTTGGGACCCAAACTTGTGTTATCCGTTCTTTTCTCAAATGAACAGAAATGTATTGCGAATAATATAAGGATCCTTTCTTCTATAAGGGCAGGTCTCTTTTACATGTCCCTTTCTAGCACAATGGTGACATATAGGAGAGGTTCTGCTTCCTTTAGCCTTTACAAAAGTGGTAATGTGTTGCTTCTTTAAAAACTTTGGATTGTAACCAATACCACTTTTGTTTAGAGAGCTTTGTTGCTCACCCAACATCTTATCGAGAGTGCCTTTGGATTTGGTAAAACTTATGAGGGCTGTCTGTTGGTCTAGAATCTTATTATTCAGGGAGATCTTCTCCTTTTCTAAGTCATGATGCTCATTTCTTAGAGAGGAGAGATCTTGCTTGAGTTCAGATTTCTCCGAGTCAAGCGTCTTGACTTTAATGTCAAGACCTGAATAAGAAGCTTCAAGACCTTTGACCCTCATAGACAGATCCTCAATAGTTCTTTCCTGGTCCACAGTTCTCTTAATAAGAATGTTCGTTTGGGCAATAAGCTTCTCTTCATTGGCAATCATATTTGAAAGGAATTCCGATAATACCTCTTTTGGACTTTCCATAAGTTCTCTTACAGTAGCTTCAAGCTTTCCATCGTGGGATTCATCCTTTGAGGCCATGAGACAAATGTTGGCCTTCTCATCATCGGAGTCAGAGTCGGAATCACTCCAAGTAGCCACCATGGCTTTCTTCTTCCATTTGTCACCTTTCTTGGGCTGGCTCTTTGTCTTTTGAGGACAGTCCTTCACAAGATGATCTGTTTCACCACATTCAAAACAAGACAACGGTTTAGTCTTCTTTTCATACTTGTTGCATTGAGGCTTACCTCGAAATTTTGAAGACTCTGATCCATCCTTGTTGTTGAATTGCTTCTTCATTTTGAGAATTCTAGCAAGGCCTCTTGTGATAAGAGCAAAAGGATCATCCTCATCGTCATCCTCATCTTCAGAATCAGATCCATCCTTGGACTCATCCTTCTTAGATTTGAGTGCTAAGTTCTTGGTGCTAGCTGGAAGTTCTCCATCGTCTTCATTAAGGATCATCTCATGCGTGATCAGCTTTCCAAGAAGGTCATCAAGGGGTAGAGTGGTGAGGTCCCGGGCTTCCTCTATAGCTGTTACTTTTGGACCCCATTTCTCCTTTGGAAGGCACCTCAGTATCTTCCTTACTTTCTCAACATTGGTAAAGCTCTTGCCGAGAGAGTCAAGGTTGTTGGTGATTTCTGTGAATCGCGTGAACATGGCTTTGATTGACTCATCAGACTTCATCTTAAAGAGCTCATACTTTCGAAGGAAGATGCTGATTTTGGTGTCTTTCACTTGGCTCGTTCCTTCATAGGTGACAACCAACTTGTCCCAAATTTCTTTAGTTGACCTACAAGAAGAGATACGATTAAACTCATCAGTGCTAAGACCACAATAAAGTAAGTTAATAAGCCCTGTAGTTCTTGGAGATGGTTTCAAGATCTGCTTGGTTGTATTCAGACTCCTTCTTTGTAATTTTGGTGTCGTTTGGTCCTTTCTTCTCTGGAATCTTCGGACCATTCTCTATAATGTTCCAAAGCTCTAGATCTTGGTCTATGATGAACATCTTCATCAAAGATCTCCAGTGAACAAAGTTGTTTCCTACAAAGAGTGGCGGTCTGCTTGTGGACCTTCCCTGTGCAAATCCTCCGCTTGCTTCACCAGACATGATCGAAAACTCAAAAGATTGTTAGATCAAAAACAGTGAGTAAAGCTCTGATACCAATTGAAGGTTCGATAATATAAAACAATGTAATATAGAAATACTCTAGAAGGGGGTTGAATAGAGTATGCCCGTTTTTCGCAGAAAGTCTCAAGACTTTTGGAGCTTGTACCAAAACCTTTGAGATTAAACCTGAATCACAAAGTTAAACAATTCGAACCAAGTGCGGAAATAAGGTAAAGCAATAAAGTAAATAACACGAGTAATTGTTTACGAGGTTCAGCACAACTGGCCTACGTCCCCGCCTAGGGTTCTTCCACAACCCTAGGATTCAAAGGCTTTATTGATTGCTTAGCTTAGGATCCTAATAGCTCACCGAGAAGCCTCTCTCCTATACAATTGCAATCTAGTCAACTCACGTTCCCTTGGAGTCCTAGACTGAAATACCCCAAAGTATTTTTGGGTATTTCTGTTTTGATTTAAATAAAAATGAGGTTAAATTTTTGATATAAAAGAAGTCATGAGATTTTTTTTTATAAAATATATTTCCTATTATTTGGTTTTATTGGTATGAGTATAAAATTTGGTGTGACATTGTTATTTTAATTGTGAAGCTGAATTTAACTAAAATAAAGCATTAAGATTATTGTTATTATTATTAGTATTATTTCTAAAATAACTAATTTTATAAATGCAAATTTTGATTCATTATTTTATTTGAAAAATGCCTTATTTAAAGTATTTCAATATTAAATGTGACATTATTTTTCACAAAATAAATATGACTCATGATTAAACGGTTAGAGTGGAATTTTTATTCTAATGATATTTACTATAAAGTTTGGAAGTTATTCCTAGCAAATAATTAGTTTATAAAATTTACTTTCAAATAAGTATTTAAAAAAAAAAGACATATTGTGATTTATTAAAAAGGGTATATATATATATAGGGTTTACTTCAAATGTAAAAAGTCCTTAAAGTGTAAAATATGCTTATTGTGTAAAATTTGCTAATGGGCCTAATTTAATTACTATTGGGCCTAATTTAATTACTAATGGGCCTAATTTCATGAGTAGGATGGCTGCCCCCCCTCCCATGCGTGTGCCCCCCCTTGGCCCCCTTTCTCGGACCCGATTTTTTTTTTTTTTTTTTCGTGATAACACTTTCTGCTGTGCAAGTATAACTTGCTTTTGTGCACATATAACATCTTATTGTGCAAATATAAGTTTATTTTGTGCAGACAAATAATTCATTATGGGGTAAATAGGTAAATGCGACTATTTCAATTATAAAATTTTTTAATTGAAATATGTTTAATTTATGGGTAAATTGGTAAAAATGTCTATTTTTATGGGTAAATGCACTTTTTCCCGTTTTCGATACCTTTTGTGCAACTGTGGAGTGCATTTGTGCAACTGTGGAGTGCTTTTGTGCAACTTTAATTGTGCAAATTTAAAGTATGATACAATTGTGCAAATTTAAACTACAATTGTGCAAAAGTAAGATACAATTGTGCAGATGAAGAATACAATTGTGCAAATGTAAGATCATAATGCGCATTAATAAGTCAAAAGATGTGCTTTTGAAATCGATGTTTTAATTTTGTTTTTTTTTACTTTTGAGAGTTTGGTTTCACCTCTCGGATAATTTAGGTTGATAAATGTAAGTTTGAAATCGATTTTTTAACGTATAAGCTTTTAAAATTAAAGTGCATAAATAAGATTAAAATGTGCATAATTAAGGTTAAAAAGTGCATAACTTAGATTATAATGTGCATGATTAACAATTTGCGATTGTTGCGCTCTTGTCTATTATGTAACCTATGTGGGATTTGAACCCACATCTTTTGTGCAAACGCACATTGCTCTACCAATTGAGCTAATAGGCTAAATTATGATTTTTATGCTAAAACAGAAGAACCTAATCGACCTAAAGCATATTGGAATAAAATTTTAAAATTCAATTAGCTCATGATTCACAAACAATTTGGCAATGCTATAAACACGAAATTAGCTCCAAATCAACCCAACAACACAACCATATCATCAATTTCAATCAATTTGGCTTTTGGCAAAAAGCCCCAAATTCTAAAACATATCGCAATCTAAAATTCTAAAATTCAATTATCTCATGATCCATAAACAATTTGACAATGATATGAACATGAAATTAGCTCAAAATCAACCCAACAACACAACCATATCATCAATTTCAATCAATTTGGCTTTTGGCAAAAAGCCCCAAATTCTAAAACATATCGCAATCTAAAATTTTAAAATTCAATTATTTCATGATCCATAAACAATTTGACAATGATATGAACATGAAATTAGCTCAAAATCAACCCAACAACACAACCATATCATCAATTTCAATCAATTTGGCTTTTGGCAAAAAGCCCCAAATTCCGCTTCTAAATCAAACCCTAGGTTTTCAATCTCAACCTAAAGCATTCAAACAATCTAAATAGTTGTAATAAACAAGTTTAGGGTTAGAAATCATACCAAATTCGAGTGGAAACAAGGAGCAAAATCGGGATTTCGAAGGTATTCCGAACCAAAAACGTCGAACAAGTCTGTCGGGAGATATGGGCTCGGTTTGAGCTCGGTTGGGCTCGAACCATGGGGGTTCCGGGCTCGGGGGGTGCGCCTGAGGGAGGGGGTTCGAGCTGGGCGGGGCTGGTGGCCGGAGGTGGCTCGTGGGTGGCGTGGGAGGCCGAAAACCGAGAGGCTGCTGGTGGCTCGCGCGATGGTGCTGCGATTAGACGTGAGAGGCTGCTGGCAGCAGATGGCTCGAACCAGGGGCAGTCCAGGGCTCGGGGGTTGCGCACCGGGGTGGGCTCGAGGGCGGCTGGTCGCTGGTGGCCAGAGGTGGCTCGACGACGTGGCCGGAGGTGGGTGCGGGGCAGCGGGAGACCGAGAGAGAAACTGAGCGCGCGTGTTCTAATTAATTAAAAAAATAAATTTTACACGTTAAGCGGATTTTACACGTTAAGGAGTTTTTACATTTTAAAGCTTCCCTATATATATATGATTTATCTCTTATTGTATTTGTGGATTTTTATACTATGTTACATATATTTAAACATATATAAAAGCCAAGCATTTTATAGTGTTGAACCGGTTGAACCGGACCAAACCGAAATAAATAAAATAAAATAAAAACCGGTTCGGGTGAACCCTTCTTCCTCCTCCCCTCTTCTCTCCTGCGTACGGTGGATCTGCAACCCGTCCATGGAGGTTTGTCACATTCGACTTCAATTCACACGTTTCAAACATTAGTCTTATCCCAAATTCAATGCTATTCATCAATATGCAATCAATGTTGTTTTAAAGGAGGAATCAAGCCCCAATTCCGTCCAAATTCGCAAACCCTAATTCTGAAAACTCATCCAATTGACGTGGTAGATAAGCTTGAAAGACCAAATTAATTGTAGCAATTGAATCCCGTCGTCAATAGGAATTCAATGACGCCTTCAATTCGTGATTCCGTTCACATTGCAATCTCGGACTATAAAAACCCTCTTCGACGTTTGGACTCAATCCGCCATTGTTAGTGGAAATCCAAGCTTCTAACCTACTGTCTTACGCTCTAAACACATCTAGCGACGTTTCCTTTCACAAAATCTTCTCGAAATCATCCCGATTTCGAAAACCCCCAAATCAACCTCAAACCTTCCTGTCGCCGGAGCCGCCTGGAGAGCCCGTCGCCGCTGCCGGAACCACCACCCTTCACTTCCGAAGCCACCGCCACCATCTCTCGGAGCAACCGTGCCGTCGCCGAGCTGCATCGCCGCGCCACCAGTAGCCATAGGTGAGGAATTGTAATGGGCACTGTGCAAGTGACGGGAGGAAGAAGACAATGTGGGAATTACATAAAATCTCCCCATATTTTCTATTCCTATAAATTATGCCCTATTTCAGTTTCTAAAATTATAAAAATTAGCCCTTAGTTTCAGAACGTAATCTAACTCGCGCTAAATCTTAAAATTCGCAGGAGCCATCTCAAAATCCGACACACATATTCTGAGAGGGTCCCAAAGAGGATTAGATTGGTAAAATTCCCGACTTTATTAACAATTCGATTTTTAATTCGAATTGAATAAGTCAATTATGTGAATAAAATACCAATTATTAAATTCCTCTTCATATCTCGTATTTTATGTGTGTAGATCTATTTCCAATTTATTCAAATCCATCATCAAAATGTTGAAGTCCATAGTTGGATGGTATCGAAATCCAACAAGGTGAAAAAGGCAAGTGATATTCCGAGCTTTCTATGCTCATTTGCGTGCTTTCGTGTCTAGTTGTTTTCTACAGTTGAATCATGCCAAATTGCGTTAAATAAATTACAATCCATCCGTTTGTGTGATTTATTAAATTGATAATCTATTTTGGCATGTTAAATGGGTAATGTTATTTTGATAGGTTATTTAAGTTAGATAAATGACATTATATGCCCATATTCCATGAAAGCATGATTTATTATTTTCTCTTCATGCTCAGGAATTCCGGACAATAGGATTCTTGAGTTACGTAACTGCCTCAACATCACAAACGAAGACTCACTAGAGAAATACCTGGGGTGTCCTATTATTAATGGTAGGGTCACTAGCAGTACATTCGAAGATATCATTTGCAAATCCAAACAACAATTGTCAAAGTGGAGGGCGAATGCGCTATCCCAACAGGGTCGTGCGACACTAATTAACTCTAACCTGTCGGCCAAGCCTTTGCATGTAATGCAGAACTTTATGCTCCCTGCTGCGCTACATAAAGAACTGGATCAATTAAATCGATCTTTCTTTTGGAACAAAGATCTACAATACCGGCCCCTTATTAGTTGGGATAGGATATGTAAACCAAAGCAGTTTGGCGGGATGGGAATCCGTAAATCGGGAGACATGAATATCGCGCTTCAAATGAAACTACTATGGAAAATACTGGCTGAGCCAAATAATATTTGGGTTAACCTAATCAGACATAAATACTTGCGCTCTGTTAGTATCTTTGACTACAAAGGACCGAAATCTGCCTCATGGCAGTGGTCTAAACTAGCAAGCTTAATTGACAAATTCAAGGCAGGCCTTATTTGGTCGGTAGGAGATAGACGCTCAATAAAATTCTGGACGGACAACTGGATAACTACCGCTTCCTTACTGTCCCGGACCGGTAGCCTTCAAGGGCACGATCAGAATGAGACCGTCAATGACTACATTATGGGAGGGAAGTGGTGGACAGAAAAGCTCCAAAACGCTTTACCAAACAACATCGTCAAAGAAATTTTAGACATTCCCCTACCAGCTACAAACTTACATGACCGTCTTTACTGGTGGCCGGATAGAGAGGGATGGTTTACTACGGCAAGTGCGTACAAACTGATAACTGCTCAATCCGAACCTATGCCTGACCAAAATGCTTGGATTTGGAAGATTGATGCTCCTCCAAAAGTGAAGAATTTCTTATGGAAGATTGCTCGGAACGGCCTGCCTACTGCAGTCCGCCTATCCTGTAGGGGTGCGTCGGTTCCGGCTACTTGCACACTATGCGATATGGCCCCTGAAGACGAGGCCCACCTGTTTCTGGAATGTTCGTTCATCAAAAAATTCTACCAACTCCCAAGTCAAGAATTGACAACAGTTGACCATTTGATCAACCAATCCCGTGATTTTAGACCCATTTTAGCTAGCCTAGGCAATAGCCTAAAAGCGGCTGCTTTGACTGATCTAGCATTTGCGTGGTGGAATACTTGGTACATTAGGAATCAACACCTATTTCAACAAGCAGCAATTCCTGAACGCCAACAAGTTATTCACCTTGTCAGATCACATATAGATAATTGGAAAAGAACATCTATGGCGGAAGAAGAAGGTGACGGAATAATCAACCCACCATTAAAGACCCGTGCCAAGAAGCCCGATAAACACCGGCTAATTAAATGGCGTAAACCACGGTTTAGCTGGTTTAAACTAAATTTCGATGGCTCTTCCTTAGCTAACGGTGATAGTACGGCAGGTATCATTGTTAGAGACTGGAATGGGCGTCCTGTTGCCATTGAAAACAAATTATTAGGAAAACAACAACCCATCAAAGCCGAAGCCCTGTCTCTTAAATTAGGGATCCAGAGAGTATTACAACTTCGCATAGACAAAATACAGATTGAAGGTGATTGCAAAATAATAATAGACTATCTAAATAAAAAAACCAAATGCCCTTGAGAGATTGAACTCATCCTAGCTGACATACAAGTTTCGTTATCAACTATAAAAGAAGTGGAATACGCTCATGTACCTCGTATGGGCAATAGAGCGGCTGATAAGGTTGCACACCTTTGCCGCTCTGCCCGAGGTAGTGATATTTACAACAACCCAGGTCTTAATGACCTCATCCGTAAGGATGCTGCCAGGTAGGGCTCGCCCACCCGAATTTTTTCCTAATCAAAAAAAAAAAAAAAAAATTCTCTTCATGCTAAGTTTAATTATGTGATATATCCGTTTTCATATCCATAATTGTCGTTTATTCAATTCATTTCCGGACTTGGTTGCATACTAGTTCGGTGTGGACTTAGGTTATCTTTTGAACCTAGTAGTCCTTATAAAATATATAAATATGTGTACTTAAGTTATATATGAATTTTGGAATCATAGTTTAGTGTATTATAGAATGTGAATATATTAAATTAAAGTTAAGGAAGACGAGCGCTTCCAAATAAAGTATGTAAACGATAATATAAATTAAATATGGAAGATGAGCGCTTCCAAGTTATATAAAATACATATTATTATAAACTAGGAAGATGAGCGCTTCCTACCCAGTTTCATGAAGCTACGTTTCCGGACCCGGAAATGATCCACTGAGCGGACCCGTTCAGTGAATTTGATCGATAAGAAAAATCCGAGCGGACCCGTTCGGTACACTTGATACGATAATAAAATCCGAGCGGACCCGTTCGGTATACTTATATTAAAATAAAATCTGAGCAGACCCGTTCAGTACAGATTAAGTATCTAGATCTTACTATTGTAGTTCATTGGTTGAATAAAAGTTGCAAGTTTAAAGTTATACAATTATTTATAAGATGGTGATCGTAAATAAGTTGCGCTTAATTATATTCCATTCTCATTTCGGAATATAATTTCCTAGAGTGATTTATCACTCACATCTATTATTCTTCCTAACTTAAACCATCTCCAAGTTGAGTCAAGTGTCTATTTTGTATTATGTAATTCACATCTAAATAGTCTGTGTTAATCTCCTTTGGACTATTTGGTTCATACCGTTTTATGGTCAATGAATCTTTAGTGTAAAGTGGTCTTTTATTTCATGTCGTCACTTGCTTGTTCTTAATTGAACTAACCGCCCTGTGTATTGTGGCGGCTGGTGCCTCTCGTTTGTATACGATGCATCAGACCTAAGTTGCAGGTATAGAGATCGTAGTGAAGAAGTTCCAAAGGCGTTGGAGAACATCAAGGGTCATTTTAAATGTTTTGAAAAAAGGGTAATTCCAAATGTGTTCAATTTGGTTAATTATTTATCCGGTGTATTTAAAAGTCTTCCGCTGTATTTATTTTAATGCATCTTATCATCTTGTTTATGGGAGCATAGTTGCATGTCCCTATAAGCCTAAGGTGGTTACGAAGACATTAAAGTCCGAGTAATCACTGGCGCTGCAACATTCCCTCGTTTACAGAAGGGGGTGTTACAGAAGGTAGTATCAGAGCCAGGTTTTACAACACAAATTTACATTGTATTTTGTCTTTAAAATGTTTTCTAAAGGTTCCTTGAAAGACCCGTGACCGATGTCTCCAACCAAGACTTCTTTTGATCGTTGTAAACCTTCTAGAAATGCCAATGTGGGTACTGGCATTTCATCCTTCTAAGATAGAGTGTGATAGAAGCTCAGTTACATAGTTCCCATATCATAGGATAAGTTAATTGGGTGAGCTTCTTATTATTAGAAGTTGTTATATTCAAGAAAAGTATTGATAGGAAATAGGACTTCATTCCCTAGGTCATGGAGAATCAGAACAACTTGAATCTCAATAACGAGAATGCTAGCCAAGAATCTGTCGGCGACCTTAGAAACAACACGAGAGATCAAGTGGGTGACCAAGAAAATGTTAACCCTCCGCCTGTAGTGGAAGAACTAAATGCTGCCACCTTGCAAGCTATTCAACAGTTAGTTCAAACTGCAGTAGCACAAGCTTTAGCAGGGACTCAACATGCCCAACCAGTGATTCAACCAGGCCACGTTATTCCAATTGCACAAGTGCAAGCACCGGGCCAAGGAGATACTTATGGTCGAGCTTTGAAGGTCGTGAATATGATGAAACCAGACGACTTTGATG
Organism: Persicaria tinctoria; assembly: GCA_037127255.1. Classification (NCBI taxonomy): domain Eukaryota; kingdom Viridiplantae; phylum Streptophyta; class Magnoliopsida; order Caryophyllales; family Polygonaceae; genus Persicaria; species Persicaria tinctoria. The sequence continues at coordinate 22,381,330 of JBANSL010000007.1, read as the reverse complement.
GTTCAGGTGAACCTTACAAGGTAGTGGAATGGCTTACTCATATCGAGAGGATCTTTCGAGGGGTTGTTTGCACTGAAGGAGATAAGGTGAATATAGTAGCACTGCAGTTAAAAGGAGAGGCCAGTCAATGGTGGGAGTCAGTGAGACCTTCTATGGAGGCCAACCTAACTTGGAATGGTTTTAAAGAGAGAATCACCGATCATTACTTCTCCCCGTCTCTAAGAGCAGCAAAGAGGAAAGAGTTCCTCTACCCTGACAACCAAGGTCTGAAGCTTGCTCAATTGGTCACAAAGTACTATAGACTACTTCCCTATGCTGGTAATCTGATCCGGTCCGAAGCTGATAAGATCATGTACTTTCATGAGTGGATGTTCCACGGACTAAAGTTACAAATGCTCCAGCGTGACTACGGGACGCTAGATCAGTATATCGATGCAGCTTATCGGGTAGAGGTCACACTAGAGGAAGGTCGGAAGGATCAAGAATTGTCTGAACAAAAGAAGGGAAAACAATTACATATCGGTACTAAGAGGGCTACTCCAACTATACCGATGGGTCGATCAGTGATGAATCAGAATCAGACCCAAGCACCATCATTTCAAAACTCAACTAGAATGACCGGGCGAAGTGGTCAAGGTATCCAATGTCACAACTGCGGCAACCCGGATCATTTGAGACCCCAATGTCAAGAGGTGGCTCGAATTTGTCGAGGTTGCGGGAAGCCGGGACACATGGTCAAATTCTGTAGATTCAAAAATCAAAATCTCATCCAGTCCCAACAAGGTTCGTTTGTTCCCACAAAGTCAGCAAACCAGTGGCAAGGCCAAGTTTCACAATCTCGATACAATCAGAAAGGAAGCCAGACTCAAGCAGCATCGGATGCTACCATTCAAAACAAGGGTAAGGCTCCAATGGATGGATCATCTAAACAAGGTCCTCGATTGTACACACTGAACGAAGTGGAAGAAATTAACACTCAAGAGTGAAGTCGTGTGAGAAATCGTGAATCATATCACTATCTTAGTACTTTTATTTAGAATAAGGTGTTGTCATTTCTGTCCTAATAAGTGCCAGTATTAGGCATGTGTTCCATGCGAAATCGTGAATTCTAGTATTCCGTGTCGTTAGAGTATTTTGATTTTCTAATTTAAAAAAAAAGTGTTATCTACACGTCAATCTCTTATAATGCATATATGCATTTATTTATCTGTTCCCCCTCTAATCCTTTTATTGAACTTAAGGATGAGATCTATGAGTCTTCATATACACGTTAGACAGCATTGGCCAACATATCAAATTATACTATCTCCCTACTCTTTTCGTTGTTCAAGTTTCGGGTCGAAACTTATTTTTAAGGAGGGAGATATGAAATACCCCAAAGTATTTTTGGGTATTTCTGTTTTGATTTAAATAAAAATGAGGTTAAATTTTTGATATAAAAGAAGTCATGAGATTTTTTTTTATAAAATATATTTCTTATTATTTGGTTTTATTGGTATGAGTATAAAATTTGGTGTGACATTGTTATTTTAATTGTGAAGCTGAATTTAACTAAAATAAAGCATTAAGATTATTGTTATTATTATTAGTATTATTTCTAAAATAACTAATTTTATAAATGCAAATTTTGATTCATTATTTTATTTGAAAAATGCCTTACTTAAAGTATTTCAGTATTAAATGTGTCATTATTTTTCACAAAATAAATATGACTCATGATTAAACGGTTAGAGTGGAATTTTTATTCTAATGATATTTACTATAAAGTTTGGAAGTTATTCCTAGCAAATAATTAGTTTATAAAATTTACTTTCAAATAAGTATTTAAAAAAAAAGGACATATTGTGATTTATTAAAAAGGGTATATATATATATATATGATTTATCTCTTATTGTATTTGTGGATTTTTATACTATGTTACATATATTTAAACATATATAAAAGCCAAGCATTTTATAGTGTTGAACCGGTTGAACCGGACCAAACCGAAATAAATAAAATAAAATAAAAACCGGTTCGGGTGAACCCTTCTTCCTCCTCCCCTCTTCTCTCCTGCGTACGGTGGATCTGCAACCCGTCCATGGAGGTTTGTCACATTCGACTTCAATTCACACGTTTCAAACATTAGTCTTATCCCAAATTCAATGCTATTCATCAATATGCAATCAATGTTGTTTTAAAGGAGGAATCAAGCCCCAATTCCGTCCAAATTCGCAAACCCTAATTCTGAAAACTCATCCAATTGACGTGGTAGATAAGCTTGAAAGACCAAATTAATTGTAGCAATTGAATCCCGTCGTCAATAGGAATTCAATGACGCCTTCAATTCGTGATTCCGTTCACATTGCAATCTCGGACTATAAAAACCCTCTTCGACGTTTGGACTCAATCCGCCATTGTTAGTGGAAATCCAAGCTTCTAACCTACTGTCTTACGCTCTAAACACATCTAGCGACGTTTCCTTTCACAAAATCTTCTCGAAATCATCCCGATTTCGAAAACCCCCAAATCAACCTCAAACCTTCCCGTCGCCGGAGCCGCCTGGAGAGCCCGTCGCCGCTGCCGGAACCACCACCCTTCACTTCCGGAGCCACCGCCACCATCTCTCGGAGCAACCGTGCCGTCGCCGAGCTGCATCGCCGCGCCACCAGTAGCCATAGGTGAGGAATTGTAATGGGCACTGTGCAAGTGACGGGAGGAAGAAGACAATGTGGGAATTACATAAAATCTCCCCATATTTTCTATTCCTATAAATTATGCCCTATTTCAGTTTCTAAAATTATAAAAACTAGCCCTTAGTTTCAGAACGTAATCTAACTCGCGCTAAATCTTAAAATTCGCAGGAGCCATCTCAAAATCCGACACACATATTCTGAGAGGGTCCCAAAGAGGATTAGATTGGTAAAATTCCCGACTTTATTAACAATTCGATTTTTAATTCGAATTGAATAAGTCAATTATGTGAATAAAATACCAATTATTAAATTCCTCTTCATATCTCGTATTTTATGTGTGTAGATCTATTTCCAATTTATTCAAATCCATCATCAAACTGTTGAAGTCCATAGTTGGGTGGTATCGAAATCCAACAAGGTGAAAAAGGCAAGTGATATTCCGAGCTTTCTATGCTCATTTGCGTGCTTTCGTGTCTAGTTGTTTTCTACAGTTGAATCATGCCAAATTGCGTTAAATAAATTACAATCCATCCGTTTGTGTGATTTATTAAATTGATAATCTATTTTGGCATGTTAAATGGGTAATGTTATTTTGATAGGTTATTTAAGTTAGATAAATGACGTTATATGCCCATATTCCATGAAAGCATGATTTATTATTTTCTCTTCATGCTAAGTTTAATTATGTGATATATCCGTTTTCATATCCATAATTGTCGTTTATTCAATTCATTTCCGGACTTGGTTGCATACTAGTTCGGTGTGGACTTAGGTTATCTTTTGAACCTAGTAGTCCTTATAAAATATATAAATATGTGTACTTAAGTTATATATGAATTTTGGAATCATAGTTTAGTGTATTATAGAATGTGAATATATTAAATTAAAGTTAAGGAAGACGAGCGCTTCCAAATAAAGTATGTAAACGATAATATAAATTAAATATGGAAGATGAGCGCTTCCAAGTTATATAAAATACATATTATTATAAACCAGGAAGATGAGCGCTTCCTACCCAGTTTCATGAAGCTACGTTTCCGGACCCGGAAATGATCCACTGAGCGGACCCGTTCAGTGAATTTGATCGATAAGAAAAATCCGAGCGGACCCGTTCGGTACACTTGATACGATAATAAAATCCGAGCGGACCCGTTCGGTATACTTATATTAAAATAAAATCTGAGCAGACCCGTTCAGTACAGATTAAGTATCTACATCTTACTATTGTAGTCATTGGTTGAATAAAAGTTGCAAGTTTAAAGTTATACAATTATTTATAAGATGGTGATCGTAAATAAGTTGGTCATAAGTTCAACGCTTAATTATATTCCATTCTCATTTCGGAATATAATTTCCTAGAGTGATTTATCACTCACATCCGTTATTCTTCCTAACTTAAACCATCTCCAAGTTGAGTCAAGTGTCTATTTTGTATTATGTAATTCACATCTAAATAGTCTGTGTTAATCTCCTTTGGACTATTTGGTTCATACCGTTTTATGGTCAATGAATCTTTAGTGTAAAGTGGTCTTTTATTTCATGTCGTCACTTGCTTGTTCTTAATTGAACTAACCGCCCTGTGTACTGTGGCGGCTGGTGCCTCTCGTTTGTATACGATGCATCAGACCTAAGTTGCAAGTATAGAGATCGTAGTGAAGAAGTTCCAAAGGCGTTGGAGAACATCAAGGGTCATTTTAAATGTTTTGAAAAAAGGGTAATTCCAAATGTGTTCAATTTGGTTAATTATTTATCCGGTGTATTTAAAAGTCTTCCGCTGTATTTATTTTAATGCATCTTATCATCTTGTTTATGGGAGCATAGTTGCATGTCCCTATAAGCCTAAGGTGGTTACGAAGACATTAAAGTCCGAGTAATCACTGGCGCTGCAACATTCCCTCGTTTACAGAAGGGGGAGTTACATAGACCAATCTAGAAGATCCCCACCTCTCTCAGCTATCTAGTACAATCCTCTAACTCTCGCAAATCAATAGCCTAGTGCAACTTCCCGAGTTATAAACTCTCGAGTAACACTTAAAATGAATATATCCTATAAGCTCACAGTGACTCTCAAAGGCTTTGAAATAAACAACAAACTATTTGAGCGCTTTGCAGAGAGACACTTGGAAGACAAGATCACTTGAATGAATGAAGCTCGTGTGTAGCACTTGTATCTTCTGTCTTCTCCTTCCTTTCCTTTATATAATAGCATGGAGCGTGAGGATCTTCATCACCAGATCTCCAACGGCTCTTTGGAATCAGTTCGATCTTGCAATCTTCTATATATGGATACTTTGAAACGACATGATCTATTTTGAACTGATCTCTTCAACATGTATAAGGAAGGATGTAATCTCGATTTATACTTCCTGAAATGGTTAGTCATTCATATATATATAATATAATGGAAGTATATAATAAGATAAAATAATATACGAATAATAAGATAGGTTTTGTATTTCATCAAATGTTAATGCTCCAAGGCCTTTGACACAAACATCCTGTCAAAGCCTTTGAAACATCTATTCCGATTTTCATCAAGGGATGGAGTTATCATTATATTTGCACAACATAAACTTCTTATTTTTTAACTTTTTTTTAAGATTCAGATTGCTTGTTTTTTAATTGGATTTGCGACTCCAGGTTGATTTGCGACTCTCACCCATGTTATCATCCATTGTCTCTCCTTTGTTTATCTATTTATTTGGTCGAAGACTCGAAATCGATTTACCAATTGTTGTTTATTCCAATTTTAATCCTAATGTCAAATTTCTTCATTGTCTTTTTGAACCGCAAGTTCCTCTTTCTTTTTTTTTTTTTTTGTGCAAGACTTATCGCTAGAGGAATATGATTTTTTCACATTATTTGCTTAAATTTGCTTCTGTATTATAAGGTTTAAGAGATTCTACTGTTTCAAGTATTAAACATCCAGCTGTTGTAGTTGTGAAGGTTAATCTTTTTTTTCCTAGTGTTTAATCGTTCTTTTTTTCGATGCCTTTACAAATGTTGCAAACATCTAGCTGTAGTTTCTGGAAATGCTGACATCTCCTGGAAATGCTGACATCTTCCGAAAATGCTGACATCTCCTGGAAATGCAAAATGTGTGTCTTGAAACTTAGCTTGTAAATGCTGACATCTTTTAAAAACTTTAGAAATTCATTAAATGTTGACATTTAAGCTTAAATATTGACCTTTAGCTTAAATGTTGACATTTTAGTTTAAATGTTAACATTTTAGCTTAAATGTTGACATTTAGTCGTTGATGGGCAAAAATTTTATCTTTTACCATTTCTTTTATTAGATGATTATAGAAGTTTGATATTCTCATCTCATGTAATATGATATCAATTTTGGAAATGATCTTATTTGTAAACTTTATCTTTTATTAAATGTTGACATTTAGCTTAAATGTTGACATTTAGCCGATGATGTGCAAACGCTTTATCTTTTGCCATTTCTTTTATTAGATGATTATAGAAGTTTGATATTCTCATCTCGTGTAATATGATATCAATTTTGGGATTAATCTTATTTGTAAACTTTATTTTTTATTAAATGTTGACATTTAGCCTAAATGTTGACATTTAGCCTAAATGTTGACATTTAGCCTAAATGTTGACATTTAGCCGTTGATGTGCAAAAGCTTTATCTTTTACCATTTCTTTTATTAGATTATTATAGAAGTTTGATATTCTCATCTCATGTAATATAGTTTGATATTCTCATCTCATGTAATATAATATCAATTTTGGAAATGATCTTATCTGTAAACTTTATCTTTTATTAAATGTTGACATTTAGCTTAAATGTTGACATTTAGCCGTTGATGTGCAAAAGTTTTATCTTTTACCATTTCTTTTATTAGATGATTATAGAAGTTTGATATTCTCATATCATGTAATATGATATCAAATTTTGGGAATGATCTTATTTGTAAACTTTATCTTTTTATTAAATGTTGACATTTAGCTTAAATGTTGACATTTAGCCGTTGATGTGCAAAAGCTTTATCTTTTACTATTTCTTTTATTAGATGATTATAGAAGTTTTATATTCTTATCTCATGTAATATGATATCAATTTTGGGAATGATCTTATTTGTAAACTTTATCTTTTATTAAATGTTGACATTTAGCTTAAACGTTGACATTTAGCTTAAACGTTGACATTTAGCTTAAATGTTGACATTTAGCCGTTGATGTGCAAAAGTTTTTATCTTTTACCATTTATTTTATTAGAGGATTGTAGAAGTTTGAACTTATCATCTCACGTAATTTGATATCAATTTTGAGAATGATCTTATTTGTAAACTTTATCTTTTATTAAATGTTGACATTTAGCTTAAATGTTGACATTTAGCTTAAATGTTGACATTTAGCTTAAATGTTGACATTTATTCGTTGATGGGCAAAAACTTTATCTTTTACCATTTCTTTCTTTGTAGGAGGGAGGGATCTACAACACATGAAGGTGACAAAAGTAATTTATAATTGCATATTATACTTTTACATTTGCATATCATCAATTTATATTTGCATATTTTAATCTTATATTTGCATATCATCAATTTATAATTGCATATTATACTTTTACATTTTCACAACATCAATTTATATCATATTATAATCATACATTTTCACAACATGAATTTGTATTTCCCCAACTTATTTTTATTTACTAAAAATTAAAATCTAAGTATTAGATATCAATAATCTTATATATGTACAACGTGAATTAATTTATGCATATTTTAATCTTATATTTGCATATCATCAATTTATAATTGCATATCATACTTTTACATTTGCACAACATCAATTTATATTTGCATATTATACTCATACATTTGCACGACATCAATTTGTATTTTCCCAACTTATTTTTATTTCTGAAAAATTAACACTAGTAGAAAAAAGACATTTTAGCCCGGTTATTTTAATTAATATAGCCCGAATATAGAAGAAATAGGGTCCGGGCATCAGAGTGGTGTGATAATAGGTATAGAGCCCGGACCTAAAAGCACACGCCTTGGTTATTAGAGTGGGCCAAGTTTTGCCTTGAAATTTAGAATAGGTAATATAACCCGGATTTCATTTTTACGCCCGGGCTATTTGTCTCAGTATATAGCCCGGATATATGTAGATTCGGGCTATTATGTCCCTCTTATTAAAAAAATTCAGACATTTAGCCCGAATTTAGGTGTTCCGGGCTCTTTTGTCTTCCTTTTATTAAAAAAACCTGTTTTATTTTTTTTGCAGTACCGTACATATCAGCCCTTGTACACCTGATTTCAGCACACATACACAAGCACAATTCACAAATGTGCATGTATAAAGCACGTCCAGTTTGCAACCACAAACATATACAAAACCCCAATAACAATAACTAATGATTCCACACATAATCAACTAAGATCATGATGCCAAAAAAAAAGAAGATAATTCAATCACAAGTCTTGCCAAATCACAAGTGTTCACACTTGTCCAAAAGTAAGTTCTTTAGTTCATTCTAAAATGGACTCAACCACCCAAAAATTATCACAAGCCAAATGGAAGTGGCATGCTAGCTTCGTTGTTTGGATGTTCCAATAAATCTAGATACCTGTGCGAACTTCACGTAAGTGAGTTAGTAAGCCATGCCCTTTAAGATAAAAAAAAAGTATTCTTCTGTCTTGGAACCAGACGATGAAGCAGAAGCAAAATCTAGACCATCTTCGATCAGGAAGGCACCAAGCTGCTCCAGACAATTTTCATTTTCATTGACATTCAATTAAAGCCTTGAGCAGCTTGGGATCCTGCAGGAAGTTAAGGCATGGTTCAGAAATAATTCTTTGACACAAATTAGTCCAATGAAAAGCATCTTGTTCCAGTTAACCATCATAGTTTTGCACATCAGCAACTAACTTGATACTTAATTCACATCAGCAACAACAATTCAGTTAACCGGCACAATAGCAATACCAAACAAATATTTGTACAAAGGTACTTCAAGAATCTTGTCATACTAGTACCACTTGACATGACAATTAAGACTTTAGATAGTCATAGATGGATCTTGAAATATCTAAGCTATCCACTTAAGATAGCAATTAGGATTGTACCACTTCATATAACAATTTTTTTAAAAACAAGTTATTTCAGGAGTTAATAGCTAAGCTATCCACTTCAGATAGCAATTTGGATTGTATCACTTCATATAACCTTGATTCTAGTGGATATTCCTTTTTCTAAATCTAGAAAACAGTACCATGACCATACCTTGCAAATATTAAATTCAAAGTTAAGGTTCTTGAGAGTTAAGTATGTTAATTCATCTTTCAAAATGCAGTCCACATAAAAAATGATTAATAAGGCATAGTGTTAGTAATAAAGAAAATATACACAAGCAAGGAAGCCCGCATTTGTAAGATCATTTGCAAAAGATTACTCAAGAGCAAAGGAAATAGTAAACTTGTGGCGATAATGTGAAATAATGAAAAGAGGTGAATTTTTTTTCCAGAATCCATGAGGTGTATATAAGGAGGAGTAACTCACCTTATGCAATTCCAAAGAAACTCAAATGTTGTTCTAGAAGTGGATCCAAAACAACTTGGTCTTCCGGACAAGAATATGTAAACATCTGAGCATCGACGAAATGTCCTCTTCAGCATCTCTGAACACATTTAACACAAATATTCAGTCCAGAAGATTTTTTTTTTTTTTATCACTAGTTTCAATCCAGAAGGTATTTTTTAGTTGTATGACTTGTCTCATAATGAACAAAAGAAAAGTTGCAGTAATTTTACAAGGAATGAAACTACCTCATCAACGAGAGTAACACTGCGAAGATAACAAATGACCCTGAACTCGTTCGTTCTCATGGTGACAACAAGCAGAGCTTGAACTCGTTCCTCTAGGAGTTGTAACTTGTAGGGACGAGAAGCAAATGGATGGGTAATATTCAGTGCTACATCAAGACAGTATTAAAAGTCAAGATTATTTATAGACCCATGCAGCCAAAAAAAGGGTTTCTTTGTTAATGATGAACTAGACATTTCAGGCATACAAGTGGGAAACGAGAGACATTATAACCGTTCTCACACAGAAACATGCATATGGCCTGTGATAACATGAACCTCAGCTCCACAAGCAAAGCAACACAATGAAGATACATATAGAAGCCATTAAATCCCAACTAATGAAGATACCATTAAACCCCAACTAATGAAGATACATATAGAGAGAAATATTGTGAAAGCACAAGCTCAAAATGAAGATACATATAGAAGCCACTAAAACAGATTACACTTCCACTCTCCACATCTACAAATGTTGTGAAAGCACAAGCTCTGCCAATGTCATTCTTGATGACTGCAGAAGGGTTGATATTATTTCAACTATAATGAAATTGAACTGCCTTTATTATTTGCAACACAGTCCACAAAGGAGGCTAAACATGAATAACATGATGAAAGAAAGGTACCAAGAGGCTAAACATGAATAACATGTAGGCAAATGGAGAAAGATAAGCATGAATACCAAATATCCTGGAAAGAGCCTCTGAAATGAGAAAAAAGATGGATTTGTTAGTAGACTACTCGTTTAAAGAGATTAAAGGGCATGCAGCATTGCACTGCAATTTTCAAGCCATTCCAATAGTATAGTATAATCAAATACCAGATCCAAGCCATAGTGAGGTCGTGCTATTTCAGTTATATCAAAAAGTGCAATACCTAACACATCAAAAAGTGCTGACATCACCTTATATTTGCACATCTAACTCAGCTATAGTGAGGTCGTGCTATTTTAGTTATATCAGAAATACTAGAAGCTTAAATAAATTCCGGTCAGGGTTATGAGACAACGAGTTACCTCCCAAAAAACGATGCTTGCACAACCAAACCATACAAGCGAAATAACAAACAGCCTCGTAATTAGAATAAAAGTTTGTGACTAAGACAAACCCAAAGAGTTAACTGTAGAACTTGTGGAAATAAGAAATATATTTTATAAGATAGATATATTTTATTAAAATAGGCAAGGGAAAAAAACAGGGACTGTAAAAAGGAGGATATGTTTAAGCTTAGAAAATCATATCTCTAAAGAAGTTTCATATATAATATTTATGAAATTGCTCAATCGTATAAAGTTCGAGTATGTTAAGTGTAAAGCTACTTACGTGTTTGCATCATGGAACTCAAAAGACTTGTCTGGAACACTATACAAGCAACAATTCATCGTAAACACCTTAATGGCGAATCTCTTAAAGCCCAGTACCTATAAAATTCAGTCACTAATTATAACTCTACGAAACAGATTTGTTCAAAGAAGAATAAAGGACATGCTACCTTCTCTTCTCCAAAAGGTCCGTTGCACCAATCCTTAATTAGCCTAATGAATATTTGCACACACGTCTGTTTAGCAAAGAGATGATAATGTCAAATCAACTCTACTTCCAATAAATCAACCCTAAAGAAAAACTATCAGCAAACTGGAGAATATAGCATACCTTTTTTACTCTTAATAGGGCAGATCATTTAACAAAAGTTGCACATTCTGACATTCAATAACATCTACAAATCCAGTAGATGTGTTGTAGAAGAGTCACTACAAAGATAAACCACTAAATGAGATTTATGTTACATGAGTTTATTCTAATGTCAGCAACTAAACTCTGAACTCGGTCACTTTTTTCATCATTAATAGCATGTCATCAACTAAACTTTAAACAACCAACAAGCTTAAACAATCACCAAGTTCAAATATATGCTGCATTATCATCTTATTATACCGTGGTCAGTCATAATTCAGTAAGATAAATCATCAGATATGTTTAAAAAGTGTAATTCACATGTGTGCAAGAAGAACAAGAAAAGAGCACAAAGAAAAGACTCAAGAAATGCAAAAAGAAAGGATTTAGCTTCAAATCTTATGATAACTACCTAGATAAAACTTTGTAATTCACAATGCAATCACAAAAATCATGCAGTTGTAATCACAAAAATCATGCCAGCACAGGCACTAAACCCTGTCAGCATACGTACTAAACTTAGTGTGCACTTTTCAGAGAAGAAAAGTAAATCGCCACTGTATTTCTTGGCTGGGAAATTGTCCAAGACATGTAATCCTCGCCGGATCTGCGAATGAAGAATTCACCACACGAGATGAGCACAATATGGGAGAATTCTTACATAACAACCCAAAATAGAAAAGAGAAAATCGCCATACAATCTCAAACAAAAAACAAAGGTTAAGATGGGAGCAAAAAAATCCTTGGAATGTGTCCAACTGATAGGAGCACAAGGTATGATTTGTGAACTATGAAGACAAGGAGGTCCAAACAGGTAGCATGTCCTAATCATCACAAAAAGGTTACATAGATATAATAAACCAACACACAGCTTAAGTTAATTAAGATAGAGAAAACTGATATTAGAAGACATAACCAATCACTGAAATTAGAAGACAAGCATATTTAGATTGCCAAAAGCTGAATGAAGCAAGGAACTTGACATGAGAATCAATTAAGATAGAGAAAACTCACAATTTGGTAATACACAAGGAAGGAATTTGAGCCATTGGAAGAGATAGATTGCTTCCACCCAGAAACACAAATACATTCAAAAGGGATAGTGTTATTCATTGAGGTATATTATGAAACACATTGACTGCAAACAAGAAAGACCAAAAAATTGAAGATTGAAAGAAGAGACCAGCCGAATTCGGATTTCTGACCTATTTATAAAGGAAAGAGCAGGGGGCTGAGCTCCTAGTGCACGAGAGGATGAGAGGAGAGGGCGAGAGACAATGAGGACCCAGGTTCGCAGCCAACACCACTCCACCGCCAGCGAGCCTCGAATCGACGAAATCAAGGTCTGAGAGCCCCAACAGTCAAAATTCAAGCCGAAAGTAGAATAGGGTGGAGGTTCAAGGTTAGGGATACACCCAAACCTCGAATCGAGACCGAAAATCACCGAGGGGAGTTCAACCGACCCTGACCAGGTCAGGAACGAGATCGAGAGAGGGCAAGGAGGTCGGATTGAAGGCTAGGGCGAAAGATCTGCAGAGGCGGAGGTTGAAGAAGATGTGATTTGAGGATGCCCTTGGACATGGTTCAGTGGGGAATTGATCTGCAAATACCTGGTGGAGGCTTCCGAACGGGGATCAGAGGAGGTGGAAGGCGGCGGAGAAGGTGGAGATCGATTTGAAGCGGATGTCAGCGTTCACTACCGTTTGAAAGTTCCGTTAGAAGATAAGCGGACATTTTGCAAATTTTTTCAAAAAGTAGGACACTCCACTAATTAAGGCAATTTCTATGGACATTTAACAAACTGCCCCATTTATATTTAGGGTACGGAACAAACTTTTTTAAAAATTCAGGGGCACCAAACGAAAAAAGAAAAACTTTGGGTCACCAACCGGAATAGCATAAACCAGAGGGGCGCCAAACGGACAAACAACAACAATGTGCCAAAAAGTCAAACATCACTTATTTCTGAACGAAGGTAGTAGTATTTTTGGGAAAAATGGTAAACAAACAAACAACAACAATGTGCTCACTGTATCCCGCTTAAAGCAGGGTCTGGGGGTCGAGTTGTACGCACTCTTTCCCCGACTAGGTCGAGAGGATGTTTCCTAGTGACCCAAGACAAGTCCTCAAAGACAGGACAAGACTCCACACCAGAAACATACAGAAGAACATAACGTAAAATGACAACACACAAGAGCTAAGGAAAATAGGATGCACATAAACAAGATGAGATGGAAGGAAAACATGATGTTGGAACTGCTGCACCCGACTAGCTTTTATCAATTCGAATAAAACTCCTCCACTGCACTCTATCGCGTGACATCTTCTCGATCAGTGAGTCCCAAAAGGGCCAGATCATGTCGAATCACTTCACGCCAACTCTTCTTTGGACGACCTCTTCCCTAACGGACACTGTCGATAGCCAAATGGCATGGTCACATTTGCGTACTGGCGCACTTGGATCTCTCCTCTGAACATGTCCATACCATCGCAGTCTCGATTCCCGCAACTTAGCTTGAATACTATATTAGCCACTCCTGCCCTTTATCTGATAGCCTCGTTTCTGATTCTGTCATGCAAGGTGATCCCACACATCCATCTCAGACAGATGGTGTGTGTATAAATAGCCCTTATGGTATAACATCAGAAACAAATATGGTTTGTAGTAACAAAAGATCCACATTTGAGATAAGAAAATTTAAATATCAAAATTATATGTATGCAACAATTCGTATGAATAATCATGCTTGAAATTCACAATTTAAACGGTAAGAGGTGCTTGCATTTGATCCGTCGTTCCGTCCTAGAGAGAGGGGTGAATCTTGTGTGAATACCATAATCTAACATTAAAACAAATCTTAAATATAGGATGAAGAAATTAATTCTTTGAATTTATGGATGAGATTTACAGCAAAATTATATGAACCCTGGCCACAATTATTTGTATGCATGCATAACATCCTATGTATTTGTACATAAATCGTATAAATAATCACTAGTTTTATACCCGCGCCAATGGCGCGCAATTTAATAATAAAGTTGTGAATATAAAATGATATAAAAAATATACCGATAAAAATACACATATTAGCGGTTAGAAAATACGTAATAAAGTAAAGTGTATAATACGTAGTATGTAAACAATTGGGATAATTTCGTAAACGGCTAAAAACTCCTCAGTCAAGGGAACTACTCTTGTCATTTCAACCTAGCAGATGAGGATAATAGAAAACGGTTGGGATGACCAACAATATTCAGTATCGAGTGTATTATTTATAAGATAGTAGGGAAAAAGTAATAGATGGTTGAAAAAGCAATTAAAGCAATTAAAGTAGTATATATAGAAAACGGTTTGAATTAATCCCATTATTTTTTTTAAACTACTAAAATTGTAATTTAAGTTAAGGTGATTGATTAAAAGGTCTAGGATTAAAGGGACGGCGCTACGTCATCGGTAAGGTTTTTGTTTTAATAGTTAGTATTAGATTATTATTATTATTATTATTATTATCTTGACATTTAATTTTGAATTAAACTTATTAGTTAAAAAAAGTTTTGAATTAATCACACTGGTTAAAATATAGTATGAAATGATAATATGTAAATAATAGTAGATAATTTAGTTACCATAATTAGTGGATATAATATATAAGAAAAAATAAAAACGAATTGCCTAAAATAACTTTGCGCGAGGAGATGAAATATGGCGAAATTGCTTCTGTTATAATATATTATATAGATATAGATAGATGTCGATACACATGAATAACTTTAATCTTATTATTAGATAAATAAGTATATTTTTATATACAAATAATCTTATTATTAGATATATCCAATTAATTTGCCCCAAAAGAAGAGTCTCCAACTCGAGGTAAAATTGAAAAAATTTGTGAAATAGGCACATTAATTGGACGAATTTGCAAAATAGACGCGGATTTGGACAAATTTGCGAAATAGCCCCTATATATACTAATTCTCAATTTTTTTTTTCTTTTTTCTGAGATTTCCCCAATCCAATCTCTCTCGCTCCAATCTCTCTCTCCACCAGATCTCCTCCGCCGGTATCTCCTTCTGGCTCCTCCGACTCCGCCGACGACGTCGACTACCTCAGACTCCCTTCGATCGGAGACGTATGCTCCGATGGTGCTCGATTCCGTGCTCTTCCTCCTGGATTCGGTGCTCTGATGGTGCTCTATCTGGAGAAGTCGAGCGATTCCTCTTCCTATTATACGCTCAATTCGTCGATAGCGTGGAGAGATGAAGATGGAGAAGGATCAACATCGGCGCCGTCGTACAACTGCAAGGAGTTGCTCTGGCCGACTCCCATCTTTCTCCATCTCGCCTTCTCCGCTGGAATCGGCGGCCTCCTCTTCGCCTATGACTCCGGTACTCTCTCTTCATCTCTCCTCCTCATCAATCGATTAAAGAGAAAACTAGAGGATTGTTGTTTGTCTTAGCTTGTAGGCAGTAACATCTTAACCTAAATTGACTTCAAATTTGACCGAATTAGGGTTTTTCTCCATTAAATTTCTATTAATTCAAGGTTGCAATCTGGAAAAATTTGTAGTGAGCATCTCCTTATTGTGTGATTAATTTGACTAGTTGTCTATGGTTCAGAACAGATTGTTCAGATGCTAAATATTGTGTGATTAATTTGTAATTTGACTAGCTGTCTATGGTTCAAATGTTTTGCTTCTGAATATTTGATTATGTGGTTCAGTTTTCTACTTTAGATTTCAGTACAGATTTTGTATCATCTTGATTCATGAGTGGATTTATAACTATGCTTGGGGCTAATTTAGCAGTTCTAACCTTGTGCAATTTTAAAGGAGTGTTGAATGTTCATGGTGAGACGTTTTTAATTGGCTTAGCTTGATGAGTTGATATTGAGTATGTGCTTCAGAACTTCAGATTTCCATTTTGGATTTCAATGTCTACCTTTTTTATGTATCTTGCTGCATGAATGTTTCTGCTTGTTAGTTAATAAGATAATAATCAACTTTTGAAGAATTCTTTATGCTATTTTATTGGGAGATGTTTTATAAAATTTTGTATTCTTCATGTTTCTGGTTCTTAGTTAACAAGATAAGATGGTAATTGACATCGCTTGGACTACTTGTTTAAGGACTTGTTCCTTTTCCCTTTTACCAAGGCTATCAGAATGTGATATTGTAGAGAGAAATCACAACTAACCTGATTAATGGCACAAAAGAAAACACAATCTTAGGGAGTCTCAGGGATCCACATGATTTCTGAAGGCCGAAATCCACTAAGCCATTAAGAGAGAGACACTTTCTGGACAAGAAGGCTATTGCCTCTTATAAAACATATTTTCTGAATGCCTACTGCAGGGTTAGAACCCCTTATGTATACTCCTTACCCTAGGTTTTCTTTTCTCGCCCCAACTTCTTCTACGCTGAACTAGAACCTATAGCTTAAGTCTCCTCTGGTTTATTCTTGTTGCACATAACAGCATGTCTTGGTCACGTTTTTTTGTTTTGGTTTGCAGCAAAGAACAATCTAGGTGTTGTCATTGCACTTTGGGCTCCAATTATACTGGTATTGACTAAGTCATTAAGTATTATCTACATTATGTCTTTTCCTACCCTATGTAATGGAGGTTTTAAACGTGTATATAATCGCTGTCATAGGTATATTTCATGGATGGGCAGATTTGGTATGCCATATTCTCTACAATATTTGGTGGTATTTATGGTGCTTTCCGCTGTCTCGGTGAGGTATAGCACATTTTTCTTGGCTGTTCTCTGTGGGTCTACTGTTGCCTCTTATTGTTTTTTGGAGGACAATGCATGGAGTAATTTATCTTGACCATTCTTTTCTGAGCTCCCTGATTATCTTTCTTGTTTCCAGATTCGAACTTTAGATATGCTGAGGTCTCGATTTTGATACATTGCCTGGTGCTTTTAATGCCTGTCTTATGCCACCTGAGAAGTTTGAACCGAAGAAGAAAGGATTGAAGGCTGTGTTATCTATAGGAGATTTGATAAGGTGAGGTTTCCTGGAAATACACTGTTCTGGTATCTACTATCCATTCATGATTTATTATTGATGTCTTTCCCCCTATTTGTGGGTTAGAAAAGCAATGTTAACATGTACTTGTGATATTGTGTCATTCTGTTATGTCTTTCTGCATACTCTCCTGGCTCATTATTTGACATTTTTCAGGTACCATCGAACAAAGAGAAGGAGGCTGCCAGGTTTGCTCAGCTGTGGAATCAAATCATCACTAGTTTTAGAGAAGAAGATCTCATCAGTGATAGGTATCTTTTCTGCAAAACCTTCTTTTTTTTTGGGGGGGGGGGGGGGGGGTGGAGGTTGTTGTGGTGACATTTGCTTGGTTGCAGCCTGTGTTCGATTAATTCAACTGAGCATATTGTGCAAATTTAGTACAAATGTATACATTTGCTTGGTTGTTGTGGTGACATTTGCTTGATGATTGTTAACGCTTGTTCTGATGAATAGCTCTCCATTCTCTTTTTAGTTTAGAAAGTAAACACGCATCTTGTTTTATTCTGTTTGAAGAGAAAATTGACATAGTCCTTTGTGGAAAAGTCCACAACCAATATAATCAAGTTTCTTGAAGGATTGAAGTTGTGAAAGAGTAACGAATGATTGAATTTGCTTTTGAAGGACCTATACATCCAGCCATGTCTGCTGCATCATGGATGGATTCAGTGAACGAATGATTGAATTTGCTTTTGAAGGACCTATGCATCCAGCCATGTCTGCTGCATCATGGATGGATTCAGTGAACGAATTTGAGGCCGGGACAAGGGCATGTCTGCTGCATCATGGATGGATTCAGCCATGTCACCAGTGTGCCATATTATTTCACTGTTTTTACATATTAGATACTTAAGCTTAAAATCATCTTCTTACTTTTAGGATATCTGCTCTCAGTCTCTCACTTGGTGTTTTTTGTCTTTCGGATTGATAGGGTACTGTGATAAGTCTAACAACATCATTAGTGGATCTGGCTTAAACACATGTGGCATTTGCGGAGACGGTGGGAACTTAATTTGCTGTGATGGCTGTCCCTCAACACTTCACCAAGCGTGCGTAAATATGCAGGTACTACTGATGGACATAGACTACATGGATGGTTTTCGGTGCTTTACTTTTGATAATGTATGTGTTATTCATGATTTTGTAACTACCTTCTCCTTCAATAGAAATGCACAATGTAACTTACAATATGTTTGTATTCCTTACAGAAACGCTTATCTGATCCGAAATCTCTGGTGAAAGATCTCCACTTGAATGGCATCAAAGCTATATGGAAGCTTGATCCTGGGATCAAGCATGAAAACAGTACTGATTCTGGAAAAGAAGGTTCTGGCGACCAAAGTGATGACAGCACTGCACGATTAAGGAATCTGTTTAGTAATTCCTTGAGCTTAGTTCTCTTGAGCTTGATTATTTAGAGTGATGAGAGAAGGTTTTGGCGACCAAAGTGATGACAGAAGGTTCTCTTGATTATTTAGAGTGTTTTTTGAGATCCTTGATGCTCGGAACAAGGAAGCATCAGTCTTAATAAAGGACTTGGAGGGAGAGATTGAGAGCTTGAGCATGAGAACAGATGACTAAAAGAGCTTGCAGACATTGTCCCAAGTTAGAAAGGTGTTAGAAAATGAACTCTCAGCAGTAAAAAGGTTGGAATAACAGCTCACAAGCAAAGGTCAAGAGAACAGTTGCCTTAAAGATGAAGTGAAAATAGAGCACATGCAGGTTAATCTGAAGCTATCAATGTTAGCTGCAGAAATGCTGCAACTTTAACAATACAAGCATGTGTTTCTGTTGTATTGCTAGGGATTGTTGGTTTAATCGCTCATGATGTGGTTTTTGCTGTTGATTTACCTTATACCATTTGGTGATTTTGTTTAGTCATGTGTACCTTTTGGTGATACTTTATAAAATCTGAAAGTTTGTTTCTACTGTCTTGTGCATATTCACTCTAGTTTGCTTCTTGGAAATTCAGCTCACCCAAAGTCTTTTTAATTTGCACAATCTTATCATCAAGTTTATTCTTTATAAAAATTTCTGAAATATTATTTTATTTAATTATCAATAACTTTTTGAAATATAAATTTCATAATAAAACATGTTAATATAACTTTTTTTTAATGTATGGATGTTGTAACATGAACATAAAAAAACATTAGAGTATACTACGTTTATTGTAGTTGGGTTTTGGAAAATCTGAAAAAGAAAAACTTTAAAAAAGTGTTCAACGTCATCTCATTTTTGCTCAACTATAGGTTATTTTTGCACATCAATACTCATCAATACTTTATGAAATTTCTGCTCTTATTTTTGCTCAACAATACTTTATGAAATTCGATTCTTTGTGAAATTGTTATCCATGCTTGTGCAACTCTAAAAAAAAGTGCTGACATGGGAAAAAAAGTGCTGACACGGAAAAAAGTGCAGCTCTAAACTCTACTTGGATTATATTTGCACAATTTATGGATATATTTGCACAAAGTACTCTTATATTTGCACGATAAAAGGTTAAAAAATAAAATAAATAAAAACTAGACTAGGGTTATATTTGCACAACTTATGATTAAATTTGCACAACGTCCTCTTATATTTGCACAACTTACTCTTATTTTTGCTCAACAATAGGTTATTTTTTGCAAAACAATCGAGATTTCTGAAATTGTTCTCAACATAATTTTATGTTGTACGACTATGTTGTAAGAATTGCACGACTATGTTGTAAGAGTTGCACGACTATGTTGCAAGAGTTGCACGACTATGTTTTAAGAGTTGCACGATCATGTTTTAAGAGTTGCATGAATCTGTTTTAATAATCGCACGACTCTATTGTAACAGTTGCACGACTCTTATTTTTGCTCAACAATAGGTTATTTTTTGCAAAACGATTGATATTTGTGAAATTGTTTTCAACATGATTTTATTTTCTCTCAATATTATTTTAAGAATTGCACGACTCTGTTGTAAGAGTTGCACGACTATGTTGTAAGAGTTGCATGACGTTGTTTTAAGAGTTGCACGACTCTGTTGTAAGAGTTGCACGACTCTGTTTTAGGAGTTGCACGGCTCTGTTGTAGGAGTTGCACGGCTCTGTTGTAGGAGTTGCACGGCTCTGTTGTAGGAGTTGCACGGCTCTGTTGTAGGAGTTGCACGGCTCTGTTGTAGGAGTTGCACGACTCTGTTTTAAGAGTTGCACAACAATCGAGACATGTTCTTATTTTTGCTAATCAATACTTTATTTTTGCACAACATTCGAGACTTGTGAAATTGTGTCTCAACATGATCTTATTTTTTGTAAATATAATCTTATACTTTATTAATAGATTATTGCACACCATGATCTTATTTTTGCACATTAATAGACAATAATTGCACAACATGGGAGATTGATGAAATTTTGCTCAACATCATCTTATTTTTGCTCAACAATAGATTATATTTGCACAACAATTGAGACTTGTGAAATTGTTCTCAACATGATTTTATTTTCTCTCAATATAATTTCATACTTTCTCAATAAATTATTGCACAACATCATCTTATTTTTTGCTCAACAATAGGTTATTTTTGCACAACAATCGAGACTTGAGAATTTGTTCTCAACATGATCTTATTTTCTCTCAATATAATTTCATACTTTCTCAATAAATTATTGCACAACATGCTCTTATTTTTGCTCATTAATACTTTATTTTTGCACAGCTAGTGGTGAAAATTAGTGCTGACACCACAATTAGCGCTGACACTGATATTAGTTACAATTAGTGCTGACACTGATATTAGTTACAATTAGTGGTGAAAATTTGCACGACTCTGTTGTAAGAGTTGCACGACTCTGTTTTAAGAGTTGCACGACTCTGTTGTAAGAGTTGCACGTCTCTGTTTTAAGAGTTGCACAACTCTGTTGTAAGAGTTGCACGACTGTGTTGTAAGAGTTGCACGACTGTGTTTTAAGAGTTGCACGACTCTGTTGTAAGAGTTGCACGTCTCTGTTTTAAGAGTTGCATGACTCTGTTGTAAGAAACACTTTTCATTCTATTTATCTCCAATTCAAGTGGCTTAATGCTTTAACCAAAGTTTACAAAACCAACAACACGATAGCCTATACGGGATTTGAACCCGTATCTTTGTGTTTGTACACAACGCTCGACCGATTTGAGCTAATAGGCTTCTTCTCAACCAACTTAGCAACAAAACATCAGACATCTTCTCAACTAACTTAGCAACAGAACCTAAAATGAACACTTCCAGGAACTTGAGCAAGGAGTAGCAATTGATCTCCTTTTCAGAATTATAAGGTGTAGATGGGACTTTCTTGACAATCAACTGCCAAGTACATACCAACATATCAACAAACTTCCTGCAGCCATCATCTGCATTCTCTGATAGCAGTTCAACCTGATCATCATCAGGAAGGAGTAGTAGTTGACAGAGGGAAATTTTTGTGACAACTCCATTAATTAAGTTCAATAACTGGTTTACTGGAAAAGACTTGGCCTTTTTAACATCAAAATCCAAGAGGCATTCAGAGGGAACATTATTTGAGCAAATTGAATTAAATAACCTTAGGCGCTCATCTTTTGTTTCCACCCTAGCAGAAAAATAGCCTTTCAGCATAAGAACTGCATTTCCAAGAAGGCTACAGCTGAAAAACTTAAAAAGCTCCTCACTCGATGAAGTAAAGGTAGCATCACATTCCAATTCAGATATGCTTTGAGAAACAAAACTTTTCCAGTTGAGGAAACCTTCCAAGAGAATCCTTGCATAAAAAGAAGGAATTCGTTCAAACTTCTGAACATGCTGCTTTCCAAATTTTTCAACAGCCGAACTGAAGTACATTAGTGCAACTGGGAGAAGCATCAAGTAGTCCTTGTCCGCCAAGCATTGACTACGGTCCTTCAGAATCTCTAAAAACAAGCGACCAAAGATTGACATATGCAAGGGGCTCAATTTTATCAAATGCAGCAAAATATTTGACTTTGGACCATTAGGTGCATGAATGCAGTTAGTAATGATTTGAATAGGAGTGGTGGAGATCACCCTCCCCATCTCCATGCTCAAGAAAATGAGGTCCTGACTACATTTATATCTACAAACTGCATTAAGTGCTTCAACCAAACACAAATTGGCAGAATGAAGATTGAATTGGACAGAAAAACTAACAGCTTTTCGATAAATACTTGTAGTGCAATTCTAATTGGTTCAATTAGCAGTCAAAACTCTAAAAGCCTCAAACACTACATATAGAAGCAATTACCTCTAAAAGACTCCTTATCAATCGATCTTCGATCGATTGATAAGGAAAACAGTCGGAACGAAACCTCGGCTCGTAAAAATTGATCGATGGTGATCCTGCAAGCAAAGAAGCAAAGTCAGCAGAAGCAAAATCAAAGGCCAGGAGGGAAGCAATCTATCAAGCGTATTGTCGTTGGCAAGGTTCTTAATTGCTGCCGCGGAAAACAGTCGAGCTTTCCTTATCAATCGATCTTCGATCGATTGATAAGGAAACATTGGCTCGTAAAAATACAGTCACTAGTCCTATTAGGGCATTTCATCAAACATGTTAGTGCAAAACATAAAACAACAAAATCAGAAAATTTAGCAACAAAATCGCTCAACAGAAGCAAAGTTCGATTTCTTTATCAATCGATCTTCGATCGATTGATAAGGAAATCAACAAAATCAGCAAACAATCATTCAAAGCTCAGCATTCGCAAAGAAACTGACAAAACCTAGACGCTCAGCAGCACTGTACGTGACGAAAGGAGATTCCGACAGGCAAGGGCAGATCCAACCGGAATCAGTTGCTTAGGAAGCGATTCTGACAGGCAAGGGCGTGAAAGAGAGAAGATGCGCCAGATCGACGTCGGAGAGAAGAAGCGATTCTGACAACCGGAATCCATTAGAGGTCGGGCAAAGGCGATGTCGGATCGACGTCGGAGACGCGAGATCGATTGATAATGAAATCAATCGATCTAATGTGAAGCCAAGCCGGAGATCTGATGTCGAGGCGGAGATCGAAATTCGGAGAAAAGAGAGAAAGAGAGACTTACCTCCGTCATCGTCGCTTGGATTGAAGAGATCCTCTGAGTCGCTCGCAGAGATCGACGGGAGAGAGAAAGAGAGAGAGCGTGCGGAGGAGAGAGGAAGGCGCGTGAAACTAAGGGAAAGGGGTTTATATTGCGTCTATTTCCCTAATTTGTCTCAAAACGCGACTATTTTGCAAATTAGGTCCAATTTCGTGACCATTTTGCAAAACGCCCCGGTAAAATTTTCTAAAAATCAATTACACAACGCTATGTACGTACGATATATGATATATAAGGACTTTAATATATACTCCTCTATCCTAAAATACATGGACTTTTATCATTTTGTACAAGTTTTAATGAAACACTTTAATTTTAAAAAGAAAACATTTACAAAACAGGCACTTTATTTGGACGTATTTGCAAAATAGCCACGGGTTTGGACAATTTAGTAAAATAGCCGCTATATATACTTATTCTTTTTGTGTCTCCCAAATCTCGCCCTCTCGATCTGTTCTCTCTCTGCCGGATCCGGCTCCGATGGCGGCGAGTCTCCTCCTGTTCGCTGCCGCCGCGCCGCACGCTCCTCCTCTCCTGTGCTCGACGAGGACGACGTCGTCGCTCATCTCTTCCCTCCCTCTCGCCGCCTCTTCCTTGCCGTCCATCTTCCTCCGTCTCTGGATTCTCATCCAGAGACGAGATGGCCGGTTGCTTCTCCTTGAATCGATTGCGTCTCTGGATTCTCATCGAGAAACTGTGAGGCTTCTCTATTTCAAATTTTAATTGATTGATATAGCTTGATTGTGTAATTTACCGCTTTAAAATTGTTTGTGTTCTCTTGAGCGATAATGGACGATTGACTTTTATTCTGGTAAAATAAAAGAACGAATACTAAGTTGTACTGGGATAAGGAATTGATTCAGTTGACTCGGTATGGTGTAGCATATGAGGAATGGTGTAATTTAGTTCCAGTTCTTGTGTTGGTGAAATGTGGATCATTCAATTTTGAAATGTGGATCATTCAATTTTGAAATGTGGTTAATTTCTACTTGTTATGTCGGGTTCTTGTTTGGCGCAGCTACCTCATGTCAGCACACATTATGCATTCTATGCTTATTGTCACTTTGCCAGCTCTTAAACAATCAGTGCAATGCAAAGTGCACTGCTGCACCCTATGGAAACTTAGAATTTCAATTCTGCTATTAAATTTTGATTATTTTTAATTTTGTGTTGAGAAAAAAGCACATGGTTGATCTAGTTATTAAACAATTAAGAAATGAAAAAAGCACATATAATTTTGTTTTCAGTAGTTACTAAGACTGTTCTGAATTTTGTGAATACATGTGCATTTAATACAACTCTGATATTTTTTTCCCTCTTGATTCTATAAATGTAGGCATCCCTCTTGATATTTAATTTTGTGAATACATGAGCATTCAATACAACTCGAGCTACGAGTTGCACAACCCGAGCCTAGAGTTGCACAACTCGAGCATTATTGTGTTTTTCGTGATCTAGTTTGTGCTTTGTTTAGTGAAATGTGTTCCTTGGTGATCTTGTTTGTGCTTTGATTGCTCATTGCTTGGATTTGATATTGCTTAGTGAAATGTGTTCCTTAGTGATTGCTCATTGCTTGGATTTGATATTGCTTGGATTTGATAGTAGTGTATATTGAGCAGTTTGTCCTGATTATACTTCATATTTACAGAGCTGCGACGAGTGAGCAGGATGTGCAACTGAAACTGGAATCGCTTGCATTTGTCACTGCCCACTTGAATCCTCGATGCTTATAGATTAGTTTTCTTCATGCAGGTCTCTGGATTGTTTGCATAGAGGAGAGGAGCTACAGGCCAGCAAATTCTGAGACATCACCCAGCATGTAATGTTGGTGATTGTACCGTGATCCTAGAATGACAATGTATTTATTTTCTTTGCCTAACAATTGCTGGTGAGTTCCTTTTGCAAAAATGATGAAAATTTGGCGGTGGATGCATTTGTTGATATATCCTTGTTCTTTTTTTGGCTTTGGTAACTCTGATTTTCTTTTCTCTTATCTAAATTATAAGATTAGATGGCAATCTTATGCTAAAATCAATCGGTTGATTGTTGCTTTAATTTACCTTCCTTGTGGTATGCTCAATTAGCCATTGCTAGTTTGTGGATGAGCTTTTATAGTTTTATGTTTGCAATTTGATAGAAATCGATATCAGATCTTGCAATTTTTGTGCGGAATGTGCTAGCATCTTATTGTGTGGTTGTGAATAAGAAAAACAAATCGAAACTTTTTCGCTGCAATCAATATATAAGTTGCTTCGTAAATCTATCTTTCGGGTGGTATCTATATGAGTTTTTGTGTTTGCCATTTGATAGAAATAGATATCAGATCTTGCAATTTTTGTGCTGCTGTGATTGCAGCTCATTGTGTGATTGTGAATAGAAGAAACAGATTGAAACTCTTTAGCTACAATCAATCTTTGCTTCTGCTAGGCTTCATGTCATCACTTGTTAATCCCAGGTGGGAATCCATTGATATAAGCATGAATAAGAATTTCGGGCTTCCTGCAGTAAGTACTCCTTACTTTATTCCAGAACTGAATTCGCCGTTCTTATTCTGTTGCATTGACATTGTCTCTGTATGTTTCTTAAATGCAGCTCACACCCCGTATAAGAGAATTAGCCATTGCTGTGAATCCACTGTCAACCTTGCATTCGATCGTTGACAGTTCGGAATCTTGGACAGGTTGAGGCTTGAGATCATGTGCCTAACTATGATCCACCGTGGGGTTTAAGTGTGCAACTCATTTTGTTCAGATTATGGATTTAAATAAGATATGTTTTTTAGTTGTAAATATCATTATATTAATTTCTTTTATATATCATCTCTTAGCTTCCTACAGTAAAGGCCAATAAGGATTTGTAGTGTTTCAGAACAGGTTGAATAAGTGTGATGTGAAGATGGAATTTGTGCGTATAAACATTGCAATAATTGATGTTAGGAGTGCTAATAATGAAACTAGCACCAAAGCTGGTTTCTTTCTCTTTTTTATTTTTTGTTTGCCCCCCTTGAAATCATTCATGCTCCTACTTTTTATGTGTTCATATATGTCATTCAAGCCAATGTTGATTTGCTAATAGATTACTTCCTAATTAATACACTAAAGGAATTATGAGCTGCAGGTTGTCTTAAGGCAGCTTGGGGTTGTTCTTGTGGGCTGATCTTGCTGATGTGGAAGCAAGTAAAGCTCCAAATTTCATATTTTGCTGGTGTGGACAGCAACTCAAACGGTATGCCTAGCCAAATTTGATGTAGACTGCATCAAAATTGCTATATCTTATTGTGAGTAGAAGGATGTAACG
This sequence comes from Persicaria tinctoria, assembly GCA_037127255.1. Lineage (NCBI taxonomy): Eukaryota > Viridiplantae > Streptophyta > Magnoliopsida > Caryophyllales > Polygonaceae > Persicaria > Persicaria tinctoria. The sequence continues at coordinate 22,354,739 of JBANSL010000007.1, read as the reverse complement.
ACAGAGGACAAGAAAAAAGTGCTCAGTGTGTGCATTAGGAGTTCCACAAAATCTATTTGTACTCCTTTACTTTGCATCCAAGTAGTTTCTCTGATCTGTGATGTGTTCTGATCTGTGAATGAGCAAGAATTCTGCCTGACAACACCAGCAAGGGAGGTTAACCTGCTCGTGCATTTCTTTCTATGCTTCCATACATTCTTATTTCGAGTACACGTGTCATTAGGCTTCTTCGTGTACCTTTAAAGAAAGAATTGACAGTTGTAAAATTTATGGAGGATCATTTCATTCAGGGATGTGTCATGTGCTATTCTTTGTATGTAACAGATTTGCTGATTTTGGGGTTTGTCTTTGCAGAGATCAATTGAATTGCTGGAGGAAGTGTTACTCTCACTACTGACACTCAATCCATTAAGAGGCAGTGAAGCTCAGATAAACAATGGTATCAACACATTCATAGAGACAAAAGTGTAGGTTGCTATTTGTCTTCTTTTGTAATATTCCATTCTTTGTAAAAATGCCTTCTCGTGGAATCTTTGTATTCTGAAAAATGAAGTCTGCAATATCTATCCCCTTGTTTGCTTGAATGTTTAGTCTAGACTTTCCTTTTTACCAGCTTGCGGGTATGCCAAGGCCGTTATGATCCTGCCCTCATTCAAGCTTGGGAGACTTGGGATGCTAAGAATGGTTCAGAAAACGATCACCCTGATCAATTCCCCGAGCATCAGGTTTCTTTTCTCTGCAATTTGATTAAATTTCTTTCATATGAAGGTTAAACAGTTCATCTACCTTCTCAAAATTGGTCTGAAGCATATGGTAGTAGCAAGAATGCTAAGCTAGTTAAAACTTGCTTAGAGTTGCACAACTCGAGGCTAGAGTTGCACAACTCGAGCCTAGAGTTGCACAACTCGAGCTTAAAGTATAATCTCAATGACTTTGGACATTAAGGTGCATGATTTTTCAACTTTATACTTATTTTCATGTTCGTCTTCAGGTTTCCCCCCAACTTGGCGTTTTTCCTCCTTCAAATACAGCTGTTGCTGCTACTATTGGAGATGGTACTGCTGTTGTGGCTGCTTCTATGGGGATGGTGAGTGAGAAATTAATAATAGGACATCTCATAAGGATGTTAATTGGAGATGGTACTGATGTTGTCTCTTTGCGTTTTAAATAGAAGGGTAAATAAGTATCTGTCTCCCAATTGTTATTTGCCTGCAGACTTGAGGAAGTTGGGATGTGAAACAAGTTTAGCCACTTCTATCTGTATTCTTCCCTGTTAATTAGCTGATGAATCAATTAGTTCTGAACGTTGAAAAATCTTGATGGGGCAAGGACCTGGCTACTTGGCACTGGTGCAATTTTGCCTCTTTCATATATCTATATATATTTACCGGTTGCAAAAAAAAAGCTTCACATGTCCACAGACTATGTAAAGAAATCTTCTAAAAGTTTCTGCCAAAAAGAAACTGGGCCTTACTCCTTGCATATATATTCTATATCCATGTCTCTGGAGGTAACTTCATTCATCATTTATAATAATGATTATTCCTATATAGGCAGATTTGGGACATTAGCTTTTTCTTCATGGCTTGTAATCAAGCTTTCAATAATTTGCTATGACAAACTTTGGCTCTGTCTGAAGCTCATGAGTTTGTTTCTATAGTCTATCACTTATTGAGTTTTAAAAGCCTTTTAGCTCAATGGTAGAGCGATGTGCTTTATGCACAAATACGTGGGTTCGAATCCCGCATAGGCTAAGTTTACATTTTTAGTAATTTGCAAAAAAAAATTAGTGCTGACAGCGTTTTTATGTGTATTTTTAGTGCTAACATCGTTTTTATACTTATTTTCTCATATTATAAAATGCACATATAATATTTATTTGTGCACTATTTTATGGAATAATATTAATTTGTGCGCAAAAATATTGGAATAATAATAAAATGACTCTGTTGTAAGAGTTGCACGACTCTGTTGTAAGAGTTGCACGACTCTGTTGTAAGAATTGCACGACTCTGTTTTAAGAGTTGCACGCCTCTGTTTTAAGAGTTACACACCTCTTGTTTTAAGAGTTGCACGACTCTGTTGTAAGAGTTGCACGCCTCTGTTGGAAGAGTTGCACGACTCTGTTGTAAGAAATGCACGACTCTATTTTAAGATTTGAACGACAATCAAGACTTGTGAATTTATTCTCAACATGATCTTATTTTAAAAAAGTGCTGACGTGAAAAAAAAATTATTTGAAAAAAGTGCTGACACAAATAGAATAAAAAGTGCACAAATTAGAATAAAATGCGCACGAATAATATTATAAAGTAAAAAAAAATTGTTATCTATGTAGAAAAAAAAAACTAGATTTGGATCATATTTGTGAAATTGTTATCCAGGCTTGATGGAATTGTTCGACATCATTTGATCGGCTTATGATTCATTTGTCATGTGCTTCTTCGATTCTTTGTGAAATTGTTATCCTTGCTTGTGCAACTCTAAAAAAAGTGCTGACATGGGAAAAAAGTGCTGACACCGAAAAAAGTGCAACTCTAAACTCTACTTGGATCATATTTGCACAATTTATGGTTATATTTGCACAAAGTACTCTTATATTTGCACGATAAAAATTTAAAAAAATAAAATAAATAAAAACTAGACTAGGGTCATATTTGCACAACTTATGATTAAATTTGCACAACGTCCTCTTATATTTGCACAACTTACTCTTATTTTTGCTCAACAATAGGTTATTTTTTGCAAAACAATCGAGATTTCTGAAATTGTTCTCAACATGATTTTATGTTCTCTCAATATTATTTTAAGAGTTGCACGGCTTTGTTTTAAGAGTTGCACGGCTCTGTTTTAAGAGTTGCACGACTCTATTTTAAGAGTTGACTGAGTTCTTGGATAAGCTTAAGATGATGCAGGGTGGCGTTTCTGTCGATTTCAGTGGGGTTAATATCGACAAATCTGTTGTTAGATACTTGGCAAGTTACATCGAAGCACAAGGCGCTAAGAGACCTGAATTGCTCCATGAAACCTTGCTACAGACTTTATCATACATGAAAGCAAGGACTGTGGAAATATGGAGACGATGATTGATGGTTTGTGCCTTGAGTTATAGAGAAATTTGGGTACGATTAGCCGAAAACTATAACTGAACATATATTTGTGTAATCTATTTTGTGAAGCCTATTAGCTCAAATCGGTAGAGCGTTGTGTACAAACACAAAGATACGGGTTCAAATCCACTATGTTGTAAGTGTTGCACGACTCTGTTTTAATAGTTGCACGACTCTGTTTTAAGAGTTGCACGACTCTGTTGGAAGAGTTGCACGGCTCTGTTTGAAGAGTTGCACGCCACTATTTTAATAGTTGCACGCCTCTGTTGTAAGAGTTGCACGGCTCTATTGTTTGGATATTTTGAAGAGTTGCACGCCTCTATTTTGCTTGAATGTCTTGGATAATGTAGATTTGTGAATTTGTTCTCAACGTGATCTTATTTTCTCTCAATATAATTTCATAATTTTTCAATAAATTATTGCACAACATGCTCTTATTTTTGCTCATCAATACTTTATTTTTGCACAACTAGTGGTGAAAATTAGTGCTGACACTGATATTAGTTACAATTAGTGTTGACACTGATATTAGTTACAATTAGTGGTGAAAATTTGCTCAACATTTTGAGAAATACCATGATGAGAATATCATGTTGAAAAGCAATACCATGTTATTTCTCAACATGGTATTGTTTTTTTAAGTAAACAATAATGATAGAATCTAAAGTTTGCACCATAAATAACCCATTTGTGCATGTCAAATTGAAAATGGTTGCACAAACCTATCTAGCCCTTCCATTTGGAGAATTTATGTTAAATTTTGTAACCAAAGATGATGTCTTTAATTACACCACTACGAGTCTTCATGTCATCACATTTCTATCTTACTTAAACTGCATATATTCAAATTAGAGTAAGGTTATCTCAAGAGCACTTCATGTGTACAGTAGTACACTAGTACCTTTGGTCCATTGCCACCATGTGCTTACTTTTCTCTTCTTTGTTTTCCCCCCTTTAAATGACAGAAGAAATAAGCTTGCAATGGTTTTATAAAGTAGTCTAGCTAACATGTATTTGTGTTTCCTGAGGACTTTTCTTTTCAACTGTAAAATAAAAAAGGTCTTGAAGTAAAACAAGAAAAATTAGACGACATGGAATTTTCAAGTACAAAATGAAATGGAAACCAAAGAAGTACCAAACATTGCTAAAGTTCGAGCTGCAGCTTTATTCACATGTGGCTCAGGCCTTGATGTAAGACATATAATAATCTGTTCAAATTTTAGTCCTAAATAAATCCAAACAAACACAACTATTGTATATAACTGTCAATTAGTTCCAAAAAATCTTCAAACTATATATACAATTATTAAACACCACAAATCATGTTTATGGATCAAATCATGTATTCGATTGTAAGTTTAATGGTCATTCAACTGTAACATCTTTACAAGTCTTTACAAGTTGAAGGCAACGGTTACCATGTCAGTGATGGATCAACCTGCCTTACTCGAGATGCTCAGAGGCTTGGGTGATGACATCTTTACAAGTCTTGTTATCATCTGAACTTTGTTTCCCGGAGGGTTGGGTGACGACATCTTCAGAAGTCTTTTTATCATCTGAACTCTGTTTCCTTTCTGCTTGTAATTTACGGCATAAAGATTCAAGCTTCTCTTTCTGATTCTTCGTCTTCTCGAGTTGTTTCTTCATGCGTTCACGCTACACAGGAAATGAAATTTTTTGGGATACGAAGAACAAAGACCAGTAAAGTGAAGTTGTATGGAACATACTTCATGAATTTCCCGAAATGTGAAAACTATAAGCAAGTTCTTCCAGGTTTTGACAACTAAGAAATAGATAACGACCAAGTTCCATCAGAGAAACGTCTAAAAGAGATTACCTCCTCAACAAGTTCTATCAGAGTATAATCTGATTTATCACATTTGCTCTTCAAGAATGCATTCTCCTTCCTGAGCTCCTTTATGGATTTCGCCATCTGAAACATAAGATATAATGAGCAAACCACTGATTATATATGCACAAAAAGAAAATGGATCATAATGATATCCAATTCAGAGACGATCAAATACCTTCTCAATTTCTAGCTTGAATGTCTCAAAAACATCATTACTCTTCTGCAGTGCATCCTGGAACATTCAATATTATCAGTCATAGGATATTCCTTCCAGGCTTCAAACTTAAACAGTTACATGCACAATTCAAGTGACCAATAATACAAGATATAGAAGCTTATTTGCAGAACGTCCTAAATTAATGAACTGAGACCCCAATTGACTAGAAACACATAACTAAGATGGATAACAGGCAAACCTTGGTGATTGACACACTGACACAAGTGAGGCACGCATTACCTGAAATTGCTGGAATTTTTCTCCATCTGCTGGCAATTGTAAGCGTAAATTTTTTTCAGTTGCTAGGAGTTGTGACACTTGTTCTGCATAAAGTTTCATCTGTCCCTGTTCATGGACTAATTTTTCTTCACATTGTTGTATCTTCAAATCAGCAATCTTAAGCTCCAGGGTCTTTTGCTTTAGCTGCCATAAAAAACGTCAAAAGAAATGAATACATGATTCTATTCTCAATATTGTCTTCAAACATTTTGAATTTCAATCATCAATCATGTTAAGAGTGACAGGAAGTACCTGTTGTGCATGTTGCTGTTCAGGAAGAGTATATTGATCAGCAAGCTGCTTCAACTTGTCTCTCAACCTACATCCAAAGGCCAGGAGGATGAGAATGTGTTATAAAACTTACAATCGAGTATAACTAAATCAAAAGTTCTTTACATGCTGATGTGCTGCATTAACAAGTTTAATGGTCCTTGGGCGAAAGAATGCCACAATCACAGTTTCAAGAATAAACATCAAAGTAAACAGGACCCAAGCTCTTTCTAAAGTACCTGCAGTATGGTGTAACACTAATCTACAAAGCCGCAACCACCTTTCCAACCCTTGGAGAACACAAAACTCAAAGCAAAGCAAAGCAAACGAAAACGATTCATCATAAACGAAAGACAAGAAGCAAGAACACAGGAAGCAAATCTGATCAAGAATCACTATGAATTTTTAATTCACAAACACGCTAAAACATCAAAAACTCAATCAGCACACCAAAAACTCAATCGCCGATCACCAAAAACTCAGAGCAGAACCTGTAAATTGAGCATAGAATCCATCTGAGGTAAACCTGTAATACACAACAAAATTCCTCCCAATGACATCCAACCACCACTTTGTTTTTTTGGAGAAATTTGTACATGTAGTACAGAGAGAGTGCTCGATACACATAGGGGTTCCAGTGGATGATGTTATACAATCCGATGGAGCTGATACACAAAAGCCAGATTATGACAATTGGGGCAAACAACATAATCAGAAATCAGAATCATATCTTCAAATTAGAAACTCAGCTTTTAATTCCAAAGAAGAGACATTCCATTGGATCCAGCATGCCCTTTCCTACATAGAAAGAATGCACAATGACAAGAAACAATAAAGAGCTCTTAACTTTGAGAATGCCAAATGATGCACTTAAACATACTCGATGGATTCCAGAGAGTTATCCCTATCTTATTTTTAGTAACAAGATTAAGCTGCCATTGCACATCAAAAACACTGTATTTCGTTCAACTGATTTCAGCAACGCAACACAAAATGTTCAACTGATTTCAACAACACAAAAGGTTATCAATCAACCCTAATTTGAAGGGCAAGATTTCATATTTCGTTCAGCTATTGCAACCATCACAAACAAAATTTAGTTCCTTATCAATCGATCTTCGATCGATTGATAAAGAAACATGTATGCTCAATTTCAAAGCCTTCACAGTGCAATTTGACAAAGAAACATAAACACAAACACCTTGAGACCTCAAAATCGACTCAACACTTAAAAAATCGAAGGCGCAAATTTTCCATGATTCCATTGCACTGATTACTATATTCAATTGTATACTTCGGAATCTACTCAGAAACGTTAACAAATCGAAGAAAATTTGCGCCTTCGGCGCAAATTTTCTGTGATTTCAATCCAGTTTCGAACATGCTATACTTACTTGATTCGATTTGAGGAACGTCAAAATCGGTGCTTTTGATTGGATCGGAGAGACCGGCGGTATCGGCGAGCAGTTTAGCAACAGAGAGAGCGTAGGAGGAGAGAGCGTCACGTAGGAGGCGAAGGAGAGACAGCGTCGGAGAGAGCTTGACATCGTCGTCGTCGTCCGACGTTGGAGAAACGTCGTCGCCACCGCCTCCGGCGTTGGAGAAACATCGTCGTCGTTGTCCCTAGCGAGGCCTCTTCCAGCAACATAGTCGTCGGAAATTGTTTCCGTTGGAGGCAGTCGAACCAGATCTGGCAGAGGGGAGAAGAGACCGAGAGAGCGAGAGAGGTCCGGGGAGAGGATTTGGACGGGAGAGAGAAAAAGGTTTATATTGCGTCCATTTTGCAAAAATGTCTCAAAACGCGGCTATTTCGTAAAATAAGCCCATTTTTGTGGCTATTTTGCAAAACCGCCCTTTTAAAAAAGCGTCATTATTAAACTAACTTTTTCATAAATTTAACCAATCAAATTATTTTAAAAAGTCAACAACACACAAACCAATACAAATCATTACAACTTTCTACCTAGAAAACATAAAAACTTATCTATTGTTGGACAAAATTTTACCTCTGAAAACTCATGTATTATTGGATGGGGAGTATAAACAAGTAAAATTCTTGATTTTAAAATTTAAAATAAATGGATTCTAGCCGATATTTAATTAAATTTAGAGGACGCTTTTTAATCATCTTAATTCAAATCTATAAATATTAAATAGCAATGACATAGAAAGCCAAAGAACATGACCAGTACAAGTAGGCCTAGATAATCAAACATGGCATTTCAATTTGTTGCTAGTTTCGTTCTCTTGATTGCAATGGCTTCCTTGATGGCATCCGCTACTGATCCTAACCATCTCGAGGACTTCTGCGTCGCCCCTAAAGATATCACCACTGCCGGTTCGTAGCTATAGCTATGAGTCCATCACTGTGTTAAGTTTGTTCCTTTTAATTATGACAAATTTGCTAAAATAACCCTTTTGGGTGAAACCCTTGCACGTCTAACCCCATTCAGAAAAAAAATTGCACAATTCCGGATATCCGGTTTTTTGGTTCAACCGGTAGCCAGTTGCAAAGGAGAGAAAGGGAAGAGAGAAGGGGGGATCGGAGGTGGGCGAGGAAGGAAGGAGAAGGAAGGGGATCGAGGCGCGGCGCAGGAGGGGGCGGGCCAGGCGGAGGCATCTCCCTCGACGGTGGATTGCTCGAGGCGATGAGCAGGCAGAGGGATACCGGCGGCGGCTAGGGTTCCGTTTTGAAGAAGCGATGAGCTGTTCAGATACTGGCGAGATTTCGTCGTCTAGCCTCTCGGAATTGTGCTTTTTCAGGTTCTCTTCAACATTGAACCAATCGAGGTTGAAGATGATCCAGTGGCGAGGAACTCTGTCACTGCTATTCAAGATTGAACCAATCATGTACCCTAGTAGTACCTTGAGTTCCTCCCACAAAATTGGATAAACACTTCCGATTGTTCATATCATAGCAGATTTGATTTGATAATGAATTGAGTGAAATCGATTATTGATTGATGATTGAATGAATGAAGGTAATGGCTGTTCCATTACATTGTACAACTGCCTATTGTTAGCATGTATAAGAATGCAGGATATAAAGCATGCCTATCAATGTTTGGATCTAATGGATTCCCAAATGGTGGGGAAAAATGAAGTGACATACTTTGCACTTTTGAAGGTATGCTATTCTGACTAAATCTGACATCTTCGAGCAATAAGGATTTCAAATCAAAAGTTGTTGTTTATAGTTCTTCAGTTGAGCAATAATTCAGTATGCAGAATATTGCTCATCACAATAAAGTTTCTCTTCTCCATTGCATTGCTTAGACTTTTCTTTGACTTATATGCTTTAGTTCGCAGTTTGGAAGAAAAATCACACTGTTGTACACGAAATCTGGAAGGAGTATGGCAAATATTATGAATTGATTATTGGGCGTCAGATTCAAAAAGGAATGGATTATTGGGCGTCATGTAAAACTAAAGTAAATGTCATGTAAAACTAAAGTAAGCGTCATGTGAAAGAACACTTGATTTATGTGTTGCTTTTCTGCCAACAGTAATGCTCTTCTGTTGGATAAAATGTAATTTTGAATACTGAAATTTCTTTTTTACAGCGTATATTTCTTGTTTGAGTTCCAAATAGTTCATTCTGAAGTGCTTGTTCTAGCTAAGAAAACATTCATATGAAGAATCCATATTGAATGCTTAAATGCGTGAAGAATTTTTGTCTTTCCAAACATTAATAAGTCATTTTTATTGGTTATTTGTCTCCTTATCCAACATGTACACTAAGGGTACTAAATCGTTCAGTAGACATGTTCACTTTGCTTCATATTTGTATGTTGAATATCCCTCCGATTATGCAGGGGTACAACTCCAAGGAAAAGAGGGGATCCTTATTTGATGACTGGGATCTGTCAGTACCTGAGCATCATCTGTTGAGATCTGCACGAATGGATTCTGCTGTAACTTTTCAACTTTACCTACTGTTTAGTCATAAAAGGATCAATTGTATATTAAATCAGTTCCCTTTGAGTATCGAAGATCCACTTACACATGCAAACCTCGTATTTCTTGATGTTAACACCATTTTCAATAGGATCAGAGTTCTGAACCAGACTATTTATTTGCTCTATTGCTTCTTATTGTACATAAATTTCTGAACCAGACTGCAGATAAAAAACATACTCTCGTGGAAGAGGATCAGAGTTCTATGCTTAAGGTGATATGCAGTCAAAGAGATTGATTCCGGGCACGACTAAGGGAGAGTGAAGATGTAAGTTGCCTCTAATTAAGTTTCAGATATCTTTTCACCGGCTTTTTTGGTCAACTTAGTGGTCATGCAGCTACTGGAACTGATATCCAAGCTTTAGGTTTTGCATTTTCAGGATAAGTCTATTTTGGACTGGTCAAATGTGATGTTTTGATAATCAGATCCTTACTGTTGTTTTTTTCTTCCTGTTTTTTTGTTTCCAATTGTCCGATTGGATTCATATATTGTTTAAATCATGGACTCATTTTCATCACTGATTATTTTTTAGTCTGAAAAGATGAACAATATGAATAATATGGATGAATCATCATTTTCTTTCCTCTGAATTCGTATGATTTTACGTTTAAACTCTGGTTGCATGACATTGCCTGCATGTTCGCTTTCCTCAGCAAAATGAACATGACAAGATAAGGGAACTATCCCAGCAGTTGGCCATCGAGAAAAGGCGATATGCTACATACAAAAGACATCTGGAGATGATCTTCGAGCACATTGAAGAGCATAACCTCAATCTGTCGAAAAGGATCCAGGACATAGTGCACAATGTTAGAGAGGTGGAGGCAAATGAGAAGCAAAATCTAAAGTAGCAGTTGAACATTCTCTTTCCCCTTCAACCATTTAGCTCCCATGTGTATAAAAAAAATCCCTTTTTCTTTCTTTTTTCATACCCTTATTTTGGAGTTGCTCATCAGGAATTTGTGTGCAGTATTTTTTTTTATGAAACTGTAAGGTATTATTTTTTTTCACCCTTGATTTTGTTTTGGCAACATCGATGTACTGAAGGTTGGTACAAGTGTTCCAAGTATAGTCATTTTTAATCATCCAAAGGAACTCTCTTGAGGTGTGTTTTCTTCCTTGTTGTCAAGTTGATTTGTAAATTGTAATCTCTAGGGTATACAGAAAATCGATGGATGATCTTATGTTATTTGTGCTGATAAGGTACTGTGTGCCAAATGAACCTTTAAAATCAGTTTAATTTCCTCTCCCCTTTAAGAACTCATTTTTATTCTACCTCGCAAAGATGCTGCAAAGAATATGCTGGGTAAAGTGCTCATATAGCCTATTAGCTCAATGGGAGAGCATTGCGGTCATACACAAAGATGTGGGTTCAATTCCCACACAGGCTTATTATTTACATGACACATGGATTGTTTTTACATGACACGTCAATTGTTTTACATGACATTTGATGAACGCATGGAAGCATGCCCTCAGAAGCATTCTTATTCTTTGATGAATGGAAGCTTGCCCTTGACCGCCTTCCAGATGTCGTGGCTTCAGAAGCAATTAAGAGCATTGTACATGGTGTCCATGTGATAACCACGCAGCACAGAGAAGAAATCAAGGATAAAAGGAAAACAGAAAATGTATCAAAGTAGCTCTAGAAGAAAGCCTCTCCTCTTAGAAACATAGAGAAGAAATATTACAAATCTTATTCAATGGTTGGCCTGGGACTACTAGACAACGGCCTTAAAATAGATGACGAGCCATAGAGAAGAAATACTTTGAAGACATGACCAATTTTTCTTCCTTGTTCGGCTCAACACTAGAGACGGTATGTACTCAGTTCTATGCTATAAAATAGACGATGACCCATACGTAGATTTCTGGTCCTGTGCTATAAAATAGACAACGAACCTATGATATAAAATAACATGACAGGTAATGCTATTAACATGACAGTTTATACCCTTTAACATGACAGGTAATGTGAATCGATCATCTTCTCCTTAATGAAAGAAAATAACATGACAGGTAATTATATTAACATGACAGGTTATAACCTTTAACATTACAGGTGATGCGAATCGATCCTCTTCTCCTTAATGAAAGAAAATAACATGACATGTAATATTATTAACAAGACATGTTATACCCTTTAACATGGCAGGTTGTTTGACCCAAAAGTTCTTGGTGTTCCTAAACCAAAACTTGTCTATCCAAGAAATGAAAGAGTTCTTCGTTGTTATTTAAAGAAGTAATGCGAATTGATCCTCTTCTCCCTAACGAAAGAACATAACATGACATGTAATGCTATTAACATGACAGTTCATACCCTTTAACATGACAGTTTATACCCTTTAACATGACATGTTATAACCTTTAACATGACAGGTTATGCTATTAACATGACAGTTCACATTGCCTGTCATGTTAAGAAATATAACATGTCATGTTAATAGCATTACGTGTCATGTTATTTTCTTTCAGAAAACAAAGTGCCGTCAGACATGGTAGTGTTCTTGTTTTAGGCATTCATCTTATATTAATAATATAAAACAAAATTTCAGACAGTACGATCTCTTTCCGATGTCTTTTATGGGTTAAGAAATCTAACCGATAACCCATACTGAATTTACAGGTCACCCATACCGGATTTACATGACACATAATGTATTTTACTTGACACATGAATTTCAGACATATTATATTCCTTTTTACTTGACACCTAAAAATCAGCTTACAAAGAAAAATTTTATACATAATTTTAGATTAGTCTATGCGGGATTTGAACCCGCATCTTTGTGCATGAGCACATCGCTCTTCCATTTGAGCTAATAGGCTGACATTGTGATGCTATATATTGCTATTTACTAATACTTGACCTCTTCTTTCACAGAACTACCAAACACATGCCGTCTAAACCCATTTCATCAAGTCTTGTACCCAACGAAGAATATTATCCAGGGCATCCAATAAAAAATCCATACAGAATTTCCTCTACAAGGAAAACCAATCGCTACATATGCAACAACAATACCGTAAAGAAGAAGAAATTTCCATGCTTTGTACTGATTTCAGATATAAGAACCAATGGACTGAAAAATTATCACAATTCACAACCTGCAGAGGGTATTGTCAAATCCAAATCATCGGGCATATATGAACTATTACACCTAGAAACACACACACACACACACACACACAGACTTTGCGACTGCTGTCAGATTCATCGTGTATCCGACATCATTGTGTAACTGCCAGGGTTAGAAAATGCAGAGAGATGAACAATTCAAACACTGCACTTGATATCAGAGTTAAACCAAAAATAAGCACCGGTGCTTGACATATCAAGCGAGGTAACAAAACTGAACAATCCCTGATTCCCCGTAACATTATAGGTAAAAGGCATTAAGGAAAAGAGTGCATACTATGGTTAGAAGTTGGTACTTTCAGCTAAAAAGGCAAAAATCTAGCAATAAGGATATTTCATATTACTGCAATGGTTCAATGATCGAAACAGTTCATGGACATCTTCATTTGGTATCCAGAATTTCACCTTACTGGTAAGATGGCAGAAAGAAATAAGAGAAGCAAAATTTAGTGATTTGGATTTGAAAACCTTGAAAAGGAGATAAACACATCCTTGCACTAAACCAAAGCTTCAACTTAGAAACCATATAGCAACAGAAAGAATGAAAAACTGAGAATACCTACTTCAACTCGTTTAACATTTGTCAAATCAGTCACAGGTGAAGAGTGTTTCATTATATAAATCTCCGCACCCATGTAACTAATCCAGATTTGAATCTTTTTAACTTCTAGTCCAAGTCACTAATCCAGATTTGAATTTTTTTTAACTCATAGAAAAGTCATATCCTTTTCTATAGCACCCCAAAGATTGCAACTTTGTTCACAAATTGCAGCCCAAAACTCTCATGATAAACTATTTGTATTCATTCATTAATGCAAGTATAAAAAGCTACCCCCATCATCTAAAAGGATTCAAATTTACCTCAAGTGCTTTCTGTAGCAGAACTAGAGGAATCAAATTCAACAAAGCTGAAACAGAAATCTGTCATCAAAACAACAATAACATGAGCAAACAATTAACAGAAAAAAGTAACACATAGATCAAGTGTTCTTTCACATGACGCTTACTTTAGTTTTACATGACACTTACTTTAGTTTTACATGACGCCCAATAATCCATTCCTTTTTGAATCTGTGCTATTGATAAATTCTGTAGTTCAGGTTAAATGTAAAAAAGAAGTATCATTCTAGGTTGGATTATGGGTTGAACTTCAAGGGGTTAAATAGTTTAATTTGGCTCAGTTTATTTTACATCAGGACAAGTTGCCTATACACAAGATTCAACAACACCAAAATTTGCTTGGAACCTGATGAAACTTGAATGAGAACTCAACCGCATTTAGATAATGGTCATACCTGGGCTTTCAAAAGCAACCTTCCAATGTCCAAAGGAAATCCTTCGGCTCCTTCCATTTGAGCTGGATCCATGCTATCATCTCCATAGAGAAACTGAATGATAGAAACAAAAACTCATGACCAGAATTAATCTTATGCAGTTGCTCAGCTCAATACCAGGATCAGAAACAAAAACTCATGCCTATTCGTATGCCAGTTTCAGTACATGATTGATCACATAGAACCCAGTTTCAGTACATGAATTTCACATGCTCATATATTAACATGACGCGCATATCTTTATACATGACGGATGGCAATACAGACATGACAGTAAACCAAACTACACATGAATTGAACATGATCTAAACAGATTTTCATTACTCAATCCCATTTTTTGTTATCATCCCTCTTAAAGAATCTAAACAGATTTTCATTGCAATTGACTTATAAGTTGCTTCAAAAGTGTGAATAGCAACAACAGATCTCATATATGACTGTTGGAGGGTAAAATTTTATGAATTTTAATATTTTATTATTCATGGCATAAATAAATTTATCACATTCGTTTAAAAAATGTGGTAGATTTTTCTTAAATTAAACACAAGGATTACAAATCCAAAATTGGGCCGGAAATCATTATAGGTCCATCCCTATTTGGCCCAAACATACACAAACAAAAAAAGCCTGATCCATATTCCCTTCTGGCTTTTCATTACAGTTAAAAAAAAACTGTACTACATCCAAAGCAGTTAAAAGAAACTGCGTAAAAAAAAAGGGGGTGGAGATGCAACCGTCAGTACATGGGGAGGAGTTTCTACTTTCTAGGAGTAACTGCCCCTATCATTCCCACCTATAAAAAAAGGGTACAACTGCAAGGTTATGGTTTTCCCTGGCCTTCCCTGCATCCGGGCCAAGAAAATACAGTTTCTTCTCCTCCTTGGAAAGCAGTTTCTTCCTCCTCCACAAAAGGGGCTTCTTCTGCCTGGTCCCCGACTTCCTCCTGGGCAATTGCCTGCAACACAGCACAGGCACAAAACCAAAAAATCAGCAGAGAAGCAAACACAAATACATCCCCTTCCTCTCTACAAAGTTCACTTGCAAACATCACACAAGAAAACACAAGCACTTAAATCCTCTAAATCCAACAGAGGGTATAACTCTATCCCTATTTCTTTCTTTTGATTTGCAGGTAAACAAAAGGAGATGGAGGATCAAAACCTTGGGTTCACATGCTCTCACCTAGTGTTTGGACTCGTCATAGGCTTGAAAGTAGTGTCTTTCTCCTAGAGACCATCACGTCATAGGTTGAGAGCATCCACTCTCGTAGTTGGCTTGAAAGTATATTCTTTCGCCACTACATTCGATCCCGGCGTGGATCGATTTATCGGGTCGAAGTGCTGTTGAAATTTTGGGAGACTCAATCAACAAATTTATGAAACATGTTGGTCATGACGCTTCTCAAAACAAGGTAGATAGAAAATTGCAAAAGACCCAAAAATCAAAGCTAACTTGAGGCACTAATCCTCCCTAGTTTCTACCAAATTGCAACTAAATGAGGACCCCCTAAATGCCACAAATTCAGTTTCACCTAAGATAAATTCAGAGACTGGAATTCAAGCTAGTTAACAAACATGTTCGATCTAAATCAATTTGAGTCGAACAAAAATCAAAACCCAAGCCGGCATATACTGAAGACAAATTGAAACCTGAAATCTGAAGGTTCAACAAAATCAATCTCAGATTGTACTAGGAACAAAAATCCCTAAAACAGCTATAACTTTTCCAAGACCTAAATCCTCCACATTAGAGGGAAATTGCAGAGAAAAGGGAGAGAACAAACCTGCTTCTCTTCTCTTGGCCGGAGTTCCCGACATCTTCGATCGGCAACAAATGGAGCCGAATCTCCGCCCTTCCCTTCAAAATCAGAGGCCCCTGTGGCGCTGTTCAATTCGCGCAGGGTCTAGCTTCCGTTGATTTTTTTTTCCGGCTACCCAAATTCGAAGCCCTAAAATTAAAAGTTGCAAGGAATAGATGAATCAAATTGGAAGCTAAAAACCTAAGTGATGGTGGAGGTGGGACGAAAGTTGAGATTGGGGCATGAATTAAGTAAAACAAGAGTCGAAACTCACGAAGTTTTCGGTGACCACCGAGCGCTGGTGCGACTGGTGTTCATCTCAGGCGTCCGACATCAATTAGACCTCAATCCGAGCCGCCTCTGACCTCCGACCTACGGCTTTTCGATATTCCCCAATCTTGCTTTGGCTTGAGGCTACTTCTCCTGAGTCCCGAGCTGTGATACTCTCGTCTGTGTCGCCACTCACAAGGAGGAAGATGAACAGAAAATAAAAAACGCGTATACCTGTTGTCTGTCTGTTGCCCTAAAAAAAAATACAGAGTATATGAGAGGGGTTCATATGTTCATGTATTAGCTAAATGGGCTGGGTTTGACAAATCTTAAATTGGACTAAAGTTAAGAAAAGAAAATCAAGCTGGCAAGTCCTACAGTTGCAGGCCTTCGGCTTATGAAAAAAATTTCAGTTAATTGTAAAAGTAACCCACTAAAATATAAGAATTAATTTTGGCATAAATTCAGAATCCGAGTTTAATAATTAAAAAAAACATAAAATTAAACTCGTTAAATATTCTTTGCCAATTAGTTCTAGTGGGTCAATCTCAAATCGACTTCAACAAAAATGGAGTCAAAGTCTTAAACCGAATTTTTCCAAATTCAAGTCGGTTTTAAAATGAACTACGCCAGATTTGATCCCGCCCAAACGGGTACGTAGGAAGCTCGACATAAAGCCAAAAGCTCGTCTAGTTCAATCACCAAACCGAAATAAAAATTAAATCGGTTATTAAGAACTACGTAAAGACTTGATACTCTTTTATGAGTTACGTAGGAAATTCGGTATCAAATTCACTATATATCGGATTCAGTCGCCCGTCTCAAATTAAATCAAGTTCGTCGTGTAGAACTAAGTAAAGGCTTGACGCCGTAAAAACGGCTACGTAGGTAACCCGATATTAAATCCTAAAAATATATCGGGTACAGTCGTCCGCCTCTAAATTATCTTTAAATGAATATGAGGTGAAAACCAAACAAATCAAATCGGTTCGTTTAGAACTACGTAAACCCGATATTAAATTCTAGAAATATATCGGGTACAGTCGTCGACCTCTAAATTCCCTTTAAATGAATATGAGGTCAAAATCAAACAAATTCAAATTGTCCATGTCGACTCGATACAAAGCTTCTGCTCATCGAGTTCAATCGTCCCTCTCAAATGATCTCACGGTCAACCAAATACAAAATTTCCTTTCGTCCCAAACTACGGTGACTTGATTCCACTAAACAATTGGATACGCAGGAAACTCGGTGTAAATCAAATTCTCCCTGAGTCCAGTCACACTCAAACTTTCAAATCAAATCCCCTCAAATTCACTTTTCGACTCCAAGTCGTCCCAAATATCAAATTTCCATCAAATTCAAAGTGTCTCCTCCGACTTGATACAAAGCTTTCGCTCGTCGAGTTCGGTCACGACCAAAACTTCAAAAAAAAACCAAATATCAAAGTCAAATTTATCATTTTCAAGAACTACGTGCGATTTGATCCCTTCCAAAAGGGTACGTAGGAAACTCACAAACGAGTTCAATCACAACCCCCAAATTGACCTTTAAGTCAAATCTCAAATCAAATCAAATCAAACTCCACATCAAAAATCAAATCATTTTCTATGCAAATGATAGGCGGGTTACTTGAGTTACCCTTCCGAGAAGGTGGGCTCAGGTTACTCGGGTGGAGTGTTGTTCGAGCTACCCTTCGTAGAAGGTGGGTTTGAACTTCATCCTCCGATGCATATAAGAAAACGAAATCAAATCCAAAACACTTGGAACTACGTGAGGCTTGATTCTCTTCCAAGAGATACGTAGGCAACCCGCTAAAATTCGGGTGCAGCCCAAATCACCAAAACCATTCAAATCTTGGTATCGATACGACTTCGAATCAAGAGGATAACCAAAAGGGGTCGAACTCAAATATTAAAAATTAAATAAAATGTGTTGTATGATTATTGCGCATTTTTGTCCAACAATGACAATCAATTCACACAAAAAAAATCAATTCGGAAAAGAAAGAAAAAGGTGAGGAAGATATCTCAGATTCTCAATTCAAGAAATTAGGGGATTCAGGCCTTCAGGTAACATGAAATTCATAAAGAGACAAGGAAGATAACTCGATTACAAAATTAAGGGATTTAGAGCACCTCAATTAAGAAATTAGGGTATTCAGATAAGAAGGAGAAGAGGACAACATATGAAGAAATTAGAGCGAACCTAAGCTTGAAGGTGGCGAATCTGACGAGGCATTGAGGCTGGAGGCGGCGTGACGACCGATGGGATGTCGGGATCTGCAGACCGCGGGAGATTGAATGAAGAACGGTGTGATAAAGGCAGCGTCTCCGACGAGGGCACTATGACTGGTGGTTTGCACGCCCAACCTCCTTTGCCGGAAAACCTAAAATCAGAAGACAAAGGAGTAACCTCCTTTGCGCTCGAGCCCTTCCGCCGAGCCGGAGACCGTGCCCACCTCCAATCCCATTCCTTCTCCCTTACCCTTCTCTCGCGCTGGCTCTCTCTTTCTCTCTTCTGGAGACCGGTTACTCCAGGTAACGTTTACCGCTTGGGATGTAATTTTTTAAGGGGAGAGGGTTAACCCTTGCAAATTGAACCGGATATGGGGTTAGGCGTGCAAACCAAACCGGGGCAAGGGTCATATAGTTTAAATCCCTCTTTAATTATATATATTCCTCCTCTACTTTTTAGAGCAAGGCAATATTTTTTCTAGAACATGACAAAATTGCCCTTCAAATTAAATGGAATTACACCATTCCCTGTTCCCCTAATTTGTTGCTCTCAATTCAAAGCACCTTCATTTCCATTAATTCTCCCTGTAAATAAAGCCTCCATTAACGCAATTTTGATCAGCTTCATTAATCCGAGAAGAAGAGATGGATCTGAAGAACAAGCAGAGCTGCTGGCAGAGGCGGCATCGGCGCGGCTGCTCAGTCCACCGAAGTACTCATCCGACGGGTTCCGATCGCCGATGCATTGACCGATTGACGTGATGGCGGCGGAGGATTGTCTCCCTTTGACTGGGGGATTAGTCTCCCTCTCGTCTTGGGGATTTTGCTGGCGCCGTCTTCCTCCGACATCCGCCGTTCTCCATCCTCCCCCACCGAAGAACCGTACGACATCATCCCCGTCCCCAACCTCCTCGCCGACCACCCCTCTCTCCTCTATCCCGAAGTCTGCGCCGTGTTGGTGACCTTCGCAACTGGTCATTGCGACCTTTTTACAAATGGTCGTCGCGACCACATATGGATTTGGTCGGTGCGACCATGCATATTTTGAACCAAATGTTAACCGGTCGCAACGACCAATGGACCAAATTGTGTGTGTGTGTGTGTGTGTGTGTGTGTGTGTGTGTGTGTGTGTGTGTGTGTGTGTGTGTGTGTGTGTGTGTGTGTGTGTGTGTATAGTGTTGGTGCAAGGACGACTGTGTAAAAATCCAGCGGATGTAACCGCAGAAGACTTCACTTTTAGAGGACTGAACACACCCGGCCCAAGAGTCGATCAAGTCGGCTCCGCAGTCAAGCGAGCACTCATTCCAGGCCTTGTTGAGTCATGATCAATTGTAATCAAGCTGGATTTAAGTGAGGCTACATTGCACATGTGTGCACCTCACTTGTAGGGAAGCAATCCCCTTGTAACCGACCTCCCTCTCTACATAAGAGAAGGCGGGAAGATGTATGAAACAATCAAGAAATGCAAGTCATCACATTCACTCTCAATCTCTGCATTTCTCTCTTTGCTTCCGCCATTACTGCACACCAAAACCTTCATTTCTGCACTCAATCACACACTCTAACATGGTATCAGAGCTCGAGAATAGCTCCGACGATCGGAGAACTGAGACCGGCGTCGTCGATCCCATGAGCAAGCTGTATCTCCATCATTCCGATCATACAAGTTGCGTTCTCTCCACACGCCTTCTTGATGGACGCAATTTTAGCCATTGGAGAAGATCAGTCAAAGTATCGCTTATGGCAAGGAACAAATTCGGATTCGTCATTGGATCATGTCAACGGCCGGCGACAGATCCAATTCTCCAGCAACTTTGGGACAGATGCAACCACATGGTAATCTCTTGGTTAATCCATTCAGTAGAAAAGGATATCGCAGAATCCATCATCTATTGTCGAACAGCAAGTCAAGCATGGCGCCAATTGACAAATCGATTTGGATCTGCCAATCGAACAAGATTGTATCAAGTTCAGAAGGATCTTGCTGCAGTAGAGCAAGGTACCTTGGGGATTGCTGAGTATTTCACCAAGTTTAAGCGCCTATGGGATGAATATGTGCTTTTGGTTGAAGGTGAATTGTGCGATTGGGGATCTAATGTCTCTGTAACAAGGTTGATCCAGAATCAACAAGTAATTCAATTCCTTATGGGATTAACAGAGGCCTATAGCACTGTTCGTGGTAATATTTTGATGATAAATCCTCCTCCAGACAATGATGAGACATATAGATTCTTGATTCAGGAGGAGCAACAACGAGGAATGAGTAAAGGAGCTTCGAATGAGAGTGATGGTGCTGCGTTTGCTTCACAATCCAGGGGAGGCAATTCTGGAATCAAGAAGCCTCTCTTCTGCGAGCATTGCAAAGTAACTGGACATGTTGTGGACAAATGCTGGAAGGTTCATGGATATCCCAACAATGGGAGCACATAAAGCTTTTGTGATCACTGCAAGATTGGTGGCCACACCATGGAGAAATGCTGGAAACTCCATGGCTTTCCAGGATCTTCTTCTACCTTAGCTCCTAACAACAACAACAATAGCTCGAGGCCTTTCTGCACTCATTGCAAGTCTCTTGGCCATGTCATGGAGAAATGTTGGAAGCTTCATGGCTATCCAACTGATGCATCTGCTACTGGAAGAGGAAAGAAGATTGCAGCTACAATTAGTTCTTCAGCAACCATCACTCAAGAACAGTATCAACACCTGATCAACATTCTATAGAAGCATGAAGTCAAGGATCCCACGACTTTGCTGGCAGGTAAGTCATCTTGTTTCTTTTCTACATTGCTAAACACTAATTGGATTCTTGACAGTGGAGCAACAGATCACATGACCCCAAACATAAACCTTTTTCATTCATATACAGCCATTGGCAAACCTTCTTCCATAACCATGCCCAACAACAAAAAGGCCAACATATCCTACATTGGTACCATCCACATTACCCCTGATATCTCCTTACAAGGAGTACTTCATGTACCCGATTTTCATTACAACTTACTGTCAATCAAGAAACTTATCCGTGACACTCAATCTAATGTCCTCTTTACCCCATCATCATGCATAATTCAGGGCCCTTCGATGAGGAAACCTCTGGTCATTGGAACTGAGGATAAAAGTCTCTACATTGCACACAAGTCTCATGAGCTGGACTCTTTCCCTGCTTTAACAGTTGTGTTACAACGTCATTTTCCTAAATGTAACATTGCTTCTAAAGAAACAATTACTACTGTGTCTGCTACTGATGGTTTTACAGCTTCTTGTAAGGCTGAATTGTTGCATTGTCGAATGGGACATATACCTTTTCATCAAATGAAATTCATTGATGCATCTGTGAATTCTTATTCTGATTCTGTGTGTCAGATTTGCCCACAAGCTAAATTGCATCGAC
The DNA here is from genome assembly GCA_037127255.1 of Persicaria tinctoria. Classification (NCBI taxonomy): domain Eukaryota; kingdom Viridiplantae; phylum Streptophyta; class Magnoliopsida; order Caryophyllales; family Polygonaceae; genus Persicaria; species Persicaria tinctoria. Next base: position 22,332,884 of record JBANSL010000007.1, on the reverse strand, counting down.
GTCCCTTTCCCCTTAGACAACACAGATCTGATTCCCCATTTCAGTTAGTTTAGTTCGATACATGGGGTCCCTATAAGCAGCACACTCACAATGGTTTTAGATTCTTCCTTACCTTGGTTGATGACTATACCAAGTGTACTTGGACCTACCTCATGGCCTCCAAATCAAACACATTATCTGTCATACAAAACTTTGTCTTCCTTGTCCAAAATCAATTCCAAACCTCCATCAAGGCAATGAGATCAGATAATGCTTCAGAATTTTGTGATCAACACATGAAAGATTTCTTTGCCAAGCATGGTATTATCCATCAAACATCATGTGTTGACTCTCCCCAGCAAAATGGGGTCATTGAAAGAAAGCACAAACACTTGTTAGAGGTGGCTCGAGCATTGAAATTCCAATCCAATGTTCCCCTCAAATATTGGGGAGAGTGTATATTAACTGCAACTTATCTCATCAATCGAAGTCCTTTGCATGTCCTCACAAATAAGACTCCCTATGAAATGCTATTCCTCAAACCACCCTCATACACAAATCTTAGAGTCTTTGGATGCTTGTATTTTTTTAGTACACTGAAGAGGGACAGAGATAAGTTCCAACCCCGTGCCTCACCAGGTGTGTTTTTGGGCTATTCATATGGCAAGAGTGCCTATACTGTTCTCAGTATTCAATCCAATGTTGTCTTTCAGTCAAGGGATGTGATATTCTATGAAACACACTTTCCATTTCATGTTTCACCCAACCTTTCCCCATCTTCTGTTGCATTACCCATCCCAGCCTCTCCTTTTCCGAATCATATTTTCATCCCTACTACCATAGCCAACCCTCTTGTTACTCAAGACACAGATTTACCTCCCACAGCAGACACAGACATCCCATACTTTGATACTCCAAACACGGATTCTCCAAACACAGATCCTCCAAACACAGCTTCTTCAAACACAACACCTCCAAACACAAGTTCTTCAAACACAGATCTTCCAACCACAGATCCTCCAAACACTTCTCCAATTGTTACTCTCAGACATTCTACTAGACCCAGGCAAGTTCCAGTTCATCTACATGACTTTGTGTGCACATTTCCTCAGGCTCATTTTGCCACCACTTTACCCCCTCATTCCCATGCCTTTTTGTCCCAAATTACCTCCTATGTTGAACCCACTACCTACAAAGAGGTTGTTAAGGATCCAAATTGGATTTTAGCAATGGAGAAAGAAATAGATGCATTAACTGCCAACAAGACATGGGTTATTGTCCCTCTTCCTGCAGGTAAGCGAGCTATAGGTTGCAAATGGGTCTTTAAAGTCAAACTCAAGGCAGATGGGAGTCTAGAAAGACATAAGGCTCGCTTAGTTGCAAAGGGGTTCACACAAGCTGAAGGTATAGATTATCATGAGACTTTCTCTCCTGTGGTGAAAATGTCCACAATCAGGACTGTCATTGCAGTTACAGCATCTCAGCAGTGGTCTATGCATCAAATGGACGTCAATAATGCATTCTTGCATGGTGATCTCTATGAAGATGTTTATATGCAGCTCCCTGAGGGTTTTCCAGCTAGTTCTGATATGGTATGCAAGCTACAGAAGTCCCTATACGGTCTCAAACAAGCCAGCATGCAATGGTTTCATAAGCTCACCACAGCCTTGCTCTCTCTCAAGTTTGTTCAATCCAAACTTGACTATTCCCTCTTCACCAAGCGCTCAAATGGACACCTCACCATTGTAGCAATCTATGTTGATGATCTCCTTGTCACAGGATCAGATCAGGCAGAGATAGCAAGACTCAAATCTTACCTTGATCATCACTTCAACATCAAGGACTTGGGCCTTCTCCACTACTTCCTAGGCTTGGAAGTTTCTTACAGGAGTAAAGGTGTTCACTTATCTCAACACAAGTTCACCAAAGACATTCTACAAGAGTCAGGCATTGCAGATTCCCAACCAGTGTGCACTCCTCTCCCGCTGAATTGTCGATTGGATGATTCTTCTAGGGAGTTCATTAAGGATCCATCTTACAACAGACGTATGGTAGGAAAGCTCAACTTCCTCACCAACACTCGGCCAGAGTCGTATTGAGTGTATGATGTTATGTGTTATATTTCCCTATGTCTTGCTTTCATATGTGTTACATGTAATATTGTTATGTGCTTGTAATCATGTATGAGTGTATGATGAGTATGCATATAACATATATTATATATATAGGTATACATGGATGCACAAGTTATAATTAGACTTGACTGAGTCGTATTGAGTCGAGAAATCGACTTGATCCTCTAACGAGTCTAATGAACACTTGTGGAGTATAGTGTATAACCTATGGTGTATAATGTATGTATAATATGTATGATATAATGTTTGGAGATCCTTACCCGGATGTGGGCTTTAGGCCCATTCCCAAGCCCATGTGATCTCTGACGCTGGAGCGAGCTCGGCGGCCTTGGTCCAGTTGATGAAGCGCTGCGTTTTGTCTTGGCTTCACTTGAGATCCGTTGCCCTAGCTATTTAAGCTCGCTAGCAGCTCCTGGAAACCTCAGTTCAGCTCTCTCTCTCCTTCGTCTCCTCTCAAACGCTCTCAAAGGGTTTCTAGGGTTTCTAGGGTTTCTAGGGTTTTCTCCTAGCTCCTCCCCGGCGATTGTGACGACGAAGGCGTTAGCTGATCTCAGTGATCTCCAGGTGGTGGCGCAACTAAGCTTCTGGCTTTGGTTGCTGCTTGTCTCACGTCTGGAGATCTAGGGTTTGGGAGTTTCGAAGAGATCTTCGAACTCCGGTCATCCCACACAGGGGGATCTTCTTCCTTTTGTATCTCTGAAACTCGTACATGCTAGATCTAGGGTTTATCTTTGCATTGCTTGATTGTAACCCTCTGTTGAACATTACCTAGTGGATTCGGCCTGTTTTTGAGGCCCCGAGGACGTAGGCATCTCTTTGCCGAACCTCGTAAAAACTCTAGTGTTGTTCTTGCTCTTTGTTGTGAGCTGAATCTGCCATGTTTTACAGTAACTTTTATATTGATTTCTGTATACATTTCATGCATTTGGGTTAAGATAGTACAGAATCTATGTAGTTTATGTTTATTTGCCAAGTTATGGAATCTACACCAGTTTCTGTTTAAATCGCAGAAATCAAGGCGTTTACAGCAGTTCTACAGAAAGTCGGAAAAGCTCGGAAAATCACTACAGAAGTCCAAGGTCAAAGCAGCGGAACAAGTCGGAGAGCCAAGTCTACCCGACATCGAGTAGGTCTACTCGACCTAGACGAGTATGTCCGGGCACCAACTTGTCGACAGACCATGGTCGAGAAAGCCAGACACCCAGACTCCGGACCCTACTCGACCTAGACAAGCCTTACTCGAGGTCGACGAAGCCCAGTCCCTATGTCCGGAGTCGACAAGGAGAAGAGCCGAGCTTGCCGAGGAGATCCACCCGAGGACGACCAGGAGACTCGCTGTCGCGGAAGGGAGGATCCGCTGCCACGGACGAAGCCATCCGCTGCCAGCGGAGGAGCCAGCTCACGGAAGCGGGAGAAGACCCAACTCGATCTCGACGAACTCTTGTCGAGATCGATGAAGACCTTGAGACATGTCCGAGCCAGTCGAACACACCAACCCGAGGAGACCATGTCGATGACCAGCCTTACTCGAGATCGACGAGGCCAACTCGAGGTCGACGAGCACAGTGAGCCAGAGTCCGAGCCACATCGAGCAGAGTCAAGCCAAGCCGAGCCACCCAACTCGAGGTCGAGGAGACCTTGTCGAGGTCGACTAGACCCAGATTCCAGAAGCTGCTCGACGAAGCCTTGTCCGAGTAGGATTGGAGTTCCTTGATGCCGAAGGCGGAAAATTATATCCAAATCCATCGAAGATCTATCCGATCTATCAAGTTCTATCCATGGAAGGCCATCTATCAACATCATGAAGACATACTACCTTATTTAGAATTATCTTTTCCTTATGGATTTAATTCCATTAAACAATTTATTTATCTTTTAGCAATTTAGATAGAAATTTAGATATAGATAGATATCTTCTTTCCTAGAATAGCTAGGGAATGAAGGCTATAAATAAAGCCCATGTGGCTCAGTTTTATTCATCAAATTTTAGAGAGAAGGAAGTAGTTCCACAGAGAAGTTTAGGAGTTCTAAGGTTTTTAGGGTTTTGGCTTACAGCGAAAGTTGATTGCCAAGATTGTAAAGGCTTTGAATTTAGTTTATGCAATTCAGTTCTTTTCATCAATCAATGTCTGCGATTGCGATGAGGCGTGAGTAGTCCACCCACTTCTGGGGCTGGGGTGAGCCCGACGGTGGCCATGTGAGATGATGCGATAAAGGTCAGATCTTTTGTGTGATTCATCTTCTATCCCTATAAGCATGATTCTTTTGCGAGAGTTGAAGGTGATCCTTGTTTGTGTTATTGAAGCGAAAGTGATCTTAATGCAACTTGGATTAATCATGTGAAAAAGGGTTAGTAACAATTAGGGTTTATGCGAGAGCCTCTATATGCCTATTTGTTAATGACGAAAGTTATTTGATGGAAAGCATGATCTTTTATGCCTTTATGTGTTGTTTTGCATGGTTATCGTTGTGGTGTTGAAACCCTAGCCTTGGAGGTCTTTTAATATATTGAAGTTTATTTCTGTCAAATTTCTGCATTCTGTCTTCAATTCTGCAAAGTTTTAAGTTTCTGTTCTTAGTCGACATAGACCAGCCTTTGTCGATCTCGAGTTGCTCTTGTCGAGGTCGAGCAGGGAGTTGTCTAGGTCGAGTTGAGTTCTTTCTGTTTTCGTCGATTTCCAGTTTCTGTCTTTACTTTTCTTCGTCGAGATCGAGGACCTCTTGTCGAGGTCGAGGAGGACTTTGCCTGTCGAGTTGTTTGCATTTGCTTTTATTTTCTGTTTCCTGTTACCTTTGTCGACCTAGAGGACAGCTTGTCGAGATCGACTAGCTTCTGTGTCCTCGAGTTACTTTCTGTCTTTAGTTTGTTCTTGCTTTTATTTTAGTTGCCCTTGCTGGGTTTATTTGTTTCTTTCCCGCTTATGTGTTTCTGTGCTTTTCTGCTGTGTCTGTGAGAATCTGATAGCTACCTGAGAACTGCTGACGTGCTTCCTCGAGGATTCGATCCTGATTTTCTCTTACTACAACGGGAGGAAGTCTTGTATTTATTTGCTGAGACAGGGAAGTCAGTCTGATCTATATTTCATATCTATTTCATACTTGACACATCCTCCTGCAACAACAAATTGGCGCCGTTGCCGGGGAAGCAATCAATCGCGCCTTAGGTAGTCAATTCTCACTGTTTCTTTGAGGGAAATTGCAGGTGTATGCGTCATTCTGGTCAAACACCTGAGTTTGACAGCTTAGACGAACCGGAGCGCTACCTACACATCCACTCCAAACTCAAAAGGATCATGTCGGCCGCTGAAACACAGGAACAGCTGATCGCTAGGCTTACCAGGGAACTAGCCGCAAGGGATGCCGCCATCAACGCTAAAGATGCTGCTATCGCCGCTGAGAGAGCAGCAAGGGAACAAGCACAAGCTGAGCTTGCCCAGTATCCAACCACGGCAGAGGACTACATGCACCCAACTCTCGTCGTGCCTGAATCGGCGATTCTAATCCCTGAAAACTCTTTTGAAATTCACACTCAATTTCTTATAGAGCTTAAAAATAATGCCTTTTACGGCAGATTTAATGAGTGTCCTCTTAAACATATTACTAATTTTCATGATATGTGTCGTACTCTTGCAGAAGGTACAACCTTGGAATATGTCAAGATGAAATCTTTTCGCTGGTCTCTTGCTGGGCCTGCACTGAAATGGCTGGAAGGGCTGAAGGCAAAATCGCTCACAACCTGGGCCCAAGTAGAGCAAGAGTTTCTGAACAAATTCTTCCCACCTGCCAAAACAGCACATCTGCGCCAGAAAATCACCGCCTTTAAACAGCAGAAAGGGGAACCGCTGGCAAAGGCATGGGAACGCTACAAGGAACTTCTGCGATCTTGCCCTACTCATGGACAGCCACCCTACATCATTCAGGAGATCTTCCTCAACTCTCTTGATCAAGTCACTAAGGACAGAATCAACAATTATACTCGTTACGAGTATCTGACAATGCCGCCAAGTGACGCATGGGGAGTGCTGGAGAAGCTCACTACTTACGACAACAAGTATGGGTCTACTACAACTTATGAAGAGAACCCATACGCCAGACCAGCACCATCCATGCCCCTCTATGAGCCATCAAAGGAGATTGATCCAGATGTCAGGGAGCAATACTACAGAGACCAGAATAGGAAGCTCATCAAGCAAGTCAAATATCTCTCTGTCAACCAGCCTTGCATAGAATGCGGATCGCAAAGGCACACCACTCCTGAGTGCCCACACACAGAGCAAGTCAGCCTGGCAGAGCACCATGAGGATGCAGCTTACGCAGGGGGTCCAAATCGCTACATGGGGGATCAAAGGTTTCAGCAACCACAGTGGAACCAAGGTGTCCCTAGGAATCCCCCGCCCTACAGAGCTCCAGGACATCCAGAAAGGGACCAGAAGAAGGATGATATACAGCTGGTCCTGGAGGAAATACGGAGGAACTACTCAGAAACTAGGCAGTCCTTCAACTCCGTCTATACTCAGATGCAAGGTGTCAACTCTAGGCTTGGGAAAATGGATATATGGCGGAAAACAGTTGATACACAGATTGGTCAGCTAGCCGCGGGAATCCCCAGACAGTCAGGCGCACTCCCTGGATCTTCATAACCAAATCCTAAGGGAAAAACCGGGCACGTCGCTGCTGTAAAACTCAGAAGCGGCCATCAACTACAAGAGCCAGAGGTTGGAAAGCAGCAGAACGACGAAGAACAGCAAGTCGACCTCGACAAGGCCGTACTCGACCTCGACAAGACTCTCGTCGACCTCGAGGAGAAATTGCCAGAATCTTCGTTTGCGCCGAACAGCAACTCAACTGCACCCAATCCAGTCGATCTCGACAAGACTCTAGTCGACATTGAGGAGCCTCTGGTCGAGAAATCTGCAGTAACTCCGACGTCTGTTCTGACTCCAAATCAGAAAAAGAAGCTGCCTTTCCCCACAAAATCTCTAAAGGATCCAGCGGAGAAAAAGTTTCAGCGCTTCATCAAGACGCTTCAGAAGCTGAACGTCACCATCCCCTTCACAGAATCTCTCAATGAAAGCGATCGATGGCAGAAATCACAGAGGAGTGCAGCCATCTGGACATATTGGAGAAGAGGCCGGATCCAGGTAAGTTTGCTATAACTATTGGATTTGGTCCATACAAAATTAATGCCCTATGTGATCTTGGAGTCAGTGTTAGTATTATGCCTTTAACGATTTGGTCCAAGATTAAGATAGGTGCCCTGGAGCCTGTGGATGCTAGACTATACATGGCCAACAACACAGTGGTCATTCCAACAGGCATGGTGGAAAATGTACCAGTACAAGTAGGTAAATTCTTCGTTCCTGCTGATTTCTTAATTGTTGATATGCAAGAAGATCCTGCTTGTCCAATTATTCTAGGGAGACCATTCTTGGCGACTGTGGATGCCAACATAAGCGTACGGAAAGGAGTGCTCACCTTCAACATCAGCGATGAAGTAATTGAGTATTCCTTCAACAAAACTGAAAGGCATACAGGTCCAATGGAAGAGGTCAAATCTATCTCAGCTGGCTACATCACCTGCGGGGAACCCAAGGTCAGGAATATGACCCCCAAGGAGCTAGAAAAGAGGGACATGGAGGCCCAGGTGGAGGAGATCATGGCAATCCTCAAAGAGAACACAAGGACTAAGTATGGGGTCAAGATCGACCAAACCCTAGTCGATCTCGACCAGACCAAGGAGACTCCACCGAAGCCGGCTTCGTCAAGCAGCGAACCAGACAAGCCGAGTCTACTCGAGGTCGACCACACCATCGTCGATCTCGACCACCGATCGAGGAGCCCAGATCCTGCTTCCTCGACGCCGCAGCAACCAGACGGACAACCCTCGTCGATCTCGACAAGGCTTGTCAAGGTCGACCAGACTTCTTCGTCAACTTCTGCCTCTTCGACCAGGACACCACCAGAGCTTGCAGTCTCGTCGATCTCGAGGAGCCCTAGTCGAGATCGACCAAACACCGTGGTGCCCGATTCCGTTTCCGCAAAGGTAAGTCAAGGTATGGATCTTTCTTCTCCTATTTCCATCAAAGATTTATCTATACATGGGAGAGGTCTGCCTAGGTATGTGCGATTGTGCAGGATTTCCAATGATGAGCCTAAAGAGTATGAAGTTGGAGACAAGCTCTATGTCTCTAAATCAAAGGATAATTGGTTTCCCAACAAATTCAACAAGAAGCGGATGGGACCGTTCGTGGTGAACAAGATCCATTCTGGAGGATTACAGCTGATGGACAAGAATGGAATCTTATTTGAGGCCCAAGCTACATGGGCCCTGCAGATGCCACCTTGAGCATTAATGAAAGTCGGCCTAGCGACTATAAAATCTAGAGCATGTACATAGACTTTTTAGGACATTTGAGACTTTATTTTTGTTTTTGCTATTATGGGTATATGTCTTCTACTTTTTCAGGTCAATGGATAGAACCAAAGCTTACTCGGACTAAGAGGTGCTCCATTTGAAATTTTGCAGCTCTGCACACATGTCTTGTGAGTTTCTTTCTTTACCCTTTACATTGTTTTTTTTATACAGTGAGGACACTGTAATGTTTAAGTATGGGGTGGGGGAAGGGCTTACATTATGCATATTTTCCATACTTGACATTATGTGTGCATTATTTCTTGGAATTGCTACATGGCTATTTTGGAATGCATTATTTATTTATGTGCTTATATGCATGTTTTCCAAACATCTTGAAAAAATGACCCCCGTTGAAATTTTTGAATAATGTCATGGAAGCTTATATTGAACTCGACGATGCAAAATTGGATTCATTAGAGATATAGCATGAAATTGCCTAGTAAGGGGAAGTCACAATGAAGTGCATTATTTCTTGAAAACCATGAAAGGAGGTAAAATTTGAAATTGCTTTTGACATGTTGCATGATAAGAGGATGGAGGACTTTATATTTCCATATAATGCTCATTGTTTATTCCTGGCCATACCTATGCTTATGCATCACAAAAGCCATGATATGCCTTATTTCTCCACATGATCTAAATATTTGCCATTTACGGGGATTATGTTGAGAATCATGTTACATTTTGGAGATGTCATATGGTGTTTGTGTTGTTATTATCATTATTGGAGTTTGGAAGGAATTTGTTTGAAATATATGGAAAATTTAAGGAGTGAAAGAAAATCCAATCACCTCAGGAGATAAAGGTAGATTGACCCTGCTCTCTAAGATAATAGTTTGGAGAGATGGGACACATTGTGAGGAGTCCAAAGCACTAAGTATCCGGGGCCATTCATGACACCCATGTTTGCGACTCGCGAGAAGACAGTGCTGAGGTTAGAGAGGTAAAAGCATTATTATGAATAAAAGCATTATGAAAGGTGATGAATCAAATGGAGAAGGAATGTGGAAATTCAAATTGGAAAGTACCCCATTTCCCCGGATCAAAAAGCACCACATTGCCAGAAATTGCCCACCTTTTAGCCTTTTACCAATCTACTCCTTCATGAGCTTAAATTAAAGTCTTCTTGATTATCAATGCTTTGTCACGTATGAATTATTTGTGCATAACCCTCCTTTTGTGAGTAGATGTTGCTTTTACATATTTGCACATGCATGAATCTGTGACACTAGTACCTTTTCGAGGATGGTAATTGATTGCAGGGACATATAAGAATGAATCTAAGATGTTGAGAGTTTGAATTCTTCCCCTGAATGACAAATAAAAGTATTGCTTGAGCACAAGCAAGCTTAAGTATGGGGTGTTTGTTGTGAGCTGAATCTGCCATGTTTTACAGTAACTTTTATATTGATTTCTTTATACATTTCATGCATTTGGGTTAAGATAGTACAGAATCTATGTAGTTTATGTTTATTTGCCAAGTTATGGAATCTACACCAGTTTCTGTTTAAATCGCAGAAATCAAGGCGTTTACAGCAGTTCTACAGAAAGTTGGAAAAGCTCGGAAAATCACTACAGAAGTCCAAGGTCAAAGCAGCGGAACAAGTCGGAGAGCCAAGTCTACCCGACATCGAGTAGGTCTACTCAACCTAGACGAGCATGTCCGGGCACCAACTTGTCGACAGACCATGGTCGAGAAAGCCAGACACCCAGACTCCGGACCCTACTCGACCTAGACAAGCCTTACTCGAGGTCGACGAAGCCCAGTCCCCATGTCCGGAGTCGACAAGGAGAAGAGCCGAGCTTGCCGAGGAGATCCACCCGAGGACGACCAGGAGACTCGCTGTCGCGGAAGGGAGGATCCGCTGCCGCGGACGAAGCCATCCGCTGCCAGCGGAGGAGCCAGCTCGCGGAAGCGGGAGAAGACCCAACTCGATCTCGACGAACTCTTGTCGAGATCGATGAAGACCTTGAGACATGTCCGAGCCAGTCGAACACACCAACCCGAGGAGACCATGTCGATGACCAGCCTTACTCGAGATCGACGAGGCCAACTCGAGGTCGACGAGCACAGTGAGCCAGAGTCCGAGCCACATCGAGCAGAGTCAAGCCAAGCCGAGCCACCCAACTCGAGGTCGAGGAGACCTTGTCGAGGTCGACTAGACCCAGATTCCAGAAGCTGCTCGACGAAGCCTTGTCCGAGTAGGATTGGAGTTCCTTGATGCCGAAGGCGGAAAATTATATCCAAATCCATCGAAGATCTATCCGATCTATCAAGTTCTATCCATGGAAGGCCATCTATCAACATCATGAAGACATACTACCTTATTTAGAATTATCTTTTCCTTATGGATTTAATTCCATTAAACAATTTATTTATCTTTTAGCAATTTAGATAGAAATTTAGATATAGATAGATATCTTCTTTCCTAGAATAGCTAGGGAATGAAGGCTATAAATAAAGCCCATGGGGCTCAGTTTTATTCATCAAATTTTAGAGAGAAGGAAGTAGTTCCACAGAGAAGTTTAGGAGTTCTAAGGTTTTTAGGGTTTTGGCTTACAACGAAAGTTGATTGCCAAGATTGTAAAGGCTTTGAATTTAGTTTATGCAATTCAGTTCTTTTCATCAATCAATGTCTGCGATTGCGATGAGGCGTGAGTAGTCCACCCACTTCTGGGGCTGGGGTGAGCCCGACGGTGGCCATGTGAGATGATGCGATAAAGGTCAGATCTTTTGTGTGATTCATCTTCTATCCCTATAAGCATGATTCTTTTGCGAGAGTTGAAGGTGATCCTTGTTTGTGTTATTGAAGCGAAAGTGATCTTAATGCAACTTGGATTAATCATGTGAAAAAGGGTTAGTAACAATTAGGGTTTATGCGAGAGCCTCTATATGCCTATTTGTTAATGACGAAAGTTATTTGATGGAAAGCATGATCTTTTATGCCTTTATGTGTTGTTTTGCATGGTTATCGTTGTGGTGTTGAAACCCTAGCCTTGGAGGTCTTTTAATATATTGAAGTTTATTTCTGTCAAATTTCTGCATTCTGTCTTCAATTCTGCAAAGTTTTAAGTTTCTGTTCTTAGTCGACATAGACCAGCCTTTGTCGATCTCGAGTTGCTCTTGTCGAGGTCGAGTAGGGAGTTGTCTAGGTCGAGTTGAGTTCTTTCTGTTTTCGTCGATTTCCAGTTTCTGTCTTTACTTTTCTTCGTCGAGATCGAGGACCTCTTGTCGAGGTCGAGGAGGACTTTGCCTGTCGAGTTGTTTGCATTTGCTTTTATTTTCTGTTTCCTGTTACCTTTGTCGACCTAGAGGACAGCTTGTCGAGATCGACTAGCTTCTGTGTCCTCGAGTTACTTTCTGTCTTTAGTTTGTTCTTGCTTTTATTTTAGTTGCCCTTGCCGGGTTTATTTGTTTCTTTCCTGCTTCTGTATTTCTGTGCTTTTCTGCTGTGTCTGTGAGAATCTGATAGCTATCTGAGAACTGCTGACGTGCTTCCTCGAGGATTCGATCCTGATTTTCTCTTACTACAACGGGAGGAAGTCTTGTATTTATTTGCTGAGACAGGGAAGTCAGTCTGATCTATATTTCATATCTATTTCATACTTGACACATCCTCCTGCACTCTTGCATGTTTGTTTTGAGTTTCTTGTTCTTATCTCTCGCTTCCGCATTAAATCACTTTCGTTATATCGAATCTCGGTTTCAACAAGTGGTATCAGAGCTTGAGTGTCGCGTTTCCGATTTCCTGGCTCATTGTTGAGTTCTAGGGATAGGTTACGGGTGTAGGGCCTCGGGCTGACCTAAAAGGCGACATCGCTGGTGCAACACCCCCCCTACACGACATACCACTGCCTTGTTTGCTTAGATCTAGGCTTGTGTGTTTGCGATTCTGTGCTCTGCTCTCAGGTTCAAGGTTTTCTTGAATCTTTTGCGTGATTTACTGTGTTTTGTTAAGTTTTTAATTTCTTGACTATAAACATGGGTGAATCCTATCGTTTAAAGCCCTTCAATGGCACTACTGACTTTGCTATGTGGCAGGTAAAAATGAAGGCCATATTAATCAAAGAAAATTGCTATGAAGTGCTCACTGGAGAAGATGTCAAAGAAGACAAAAAGAAGGATCTAAAACGTCTTGATAAAGTAGCACACAGTGAGATTATGTTGAGACTCACAGATGAAGTGGCTAGGCAAGTTCTTACTTGCACAACTACTGAAAAGCTTTGGAAAAGGTTGGAAGAATTATACTTGGTAAAATCACTACCAAGTAGGGTAAATCTCTTCAACAAACTTTTCAATTATAAAATGTCTACTACTTGCACTCTTGCTGAAAATCTTGACAGATTCTTGGCTATTACCCAAGATCTGGAGAGATGTGGTGACAAGGTTGATGAGACTCGATTGTGTGTGTTGTTGCTTAATTCTTTGCCTGCACAGTTTACTACTTTTGTTGATGTTGTTCAGTATGGTACTAATAAGTTGACTCAAAAGGAGCTTATTGACTCTATCATACAGAAAAATGAAAATCTGAAAGTGTTTAAAGCTGTGAATGGAAATAAGACTGACCCTAAACCTAAAAACAAAGATGAGGTTCTTATGGTGAAGTCTAAGTACAAAGGCAATAGGAAACCTAAGCAACAGGAAAATAAAGACAATAAATCTGATTATGTGTCTTCTGATAAATCCAGTGGTGAAAAACCTGATAAATCTCATCTTTTATGTACTTACTGCAATAAAACTGGTCATCTTGAGAAACACTGTTTTAAGAAGAAAAGGGATATTAAAGCTGGTAAGAAACCTAATGTGTCTGCTATTTGTGAATCCCATCCTTATGGTACTCATGAAGTTCTTGCATTATTAAGTGACACTGATTCTACTACTTGGATTTTGGATTCTTGGTGTACTATGCATGCTACCTTTCATAAATCTTGGTTCTTTGAGCTTAAATGTTTTGATGCTGGTACTGTCATGCTGGGTGATCACTCTATTCTTAAAATTAAAGGTGTTGGATCTGTTGCTTTAAAAATGTTTGATAATGTGATTAGAATTGTTAAGGATGTTAAATGGGTTCCTGATTTAAGGAGAAACTTGCTCTCTGAAAGTGCTTTTGAAGAATTACACTATGATATGACCAGTTCCAATGGTGTTAGGATTATTTCTAAAAATGGGAAGCATGTCATTAAATGCTTTAGAAAGAAGGGTCTTTATGAAGTGTTGGCTACTCCTGTTTTGAATTATTCTGCTTCTGCCTTTACTGCTTTTGTGCATACTATGTCTCTGCATGATACTATGTTGTTGCATAATAGATTAGGTCACATTGGCAATAAAGGCTTAGAACACCTTCACAAAACTGGCATAATAAATTCCTAACCTTGCATGATTGATCTCTGTGAAAATTGTATCCTAGGAAAGCATGCTAGAAAAGGTTTTAAGCATTCATCTTATGTTGCTGCTGCACCTCTTGAATATATTCATTCTGATTTGTGGGGACCCTCTCCTGTTCCTACTGTAGGTCATAAGAGATATTTCATGTCTCTCATTAATCACTACAGTAGGAAGGTCTGGGTCTATTTACTTAAAACTAAAGATGAGGCTTTTGAAACCTTTAAAAACTGGAAAGTTGGAGTTGAAAATGAAATTGGCCTTACTGTTAAATGTTTAAAAACTGACATTGGCCTTGAGTTCTGTAATTCTTTGTTCAATGAGTACTGCAAGTCTAATGGTATTAAGAGACACTTAACCATTCCTGGAACTCCCCAGCAGAATGGTACTGCTGAGAGGATGAACAAGACTCTCCTTGAAAAAGCTAGATGCATGCTTATCTCTTCTGGTTTGAAACATTGTTTGTGGGGTGAAGCTGTTGTGACTGCTGCTTATCTGATAAATAGGACACCTTCCTCTGTTATTGATTTTAAAACTCCCTATGAGTTATGGACTAAAAGAAAGCCAAACTTAGACCACATCAAACCCTTTGGTTGCACTGTGTTTTCTTATGTTAACCAAGGTAAGCTTAATCCTAGGTCCCAAAAATGTGTGCTATTGGGTTATCCTGAAGGGGTTAAGGGTTATAAGTTGCTTCTTGTCCAACCTGGTGTGTATAAAACTATTGTGAGTAGGAATGTCTTTGTCAATGAGCATGAATTTCATTTTAAGAAAGCTTCTCCTGTTATCTCAGATGCTAACTTGCAGGTACAAGAGGATCAATTCTTTGTGCCTAAGCACAATGATGTTGATTCAGATGATGAGTTTGACAGTGGTTTTTCTCCCTCTTCTTCCTCTACTCTCTCAACTCATGATTCTTCTCTGTCTACTTCTAATGATGCTACTGTTTATGATAATATGCAAATTGATGTTTTGCAACCTCACCAATTGGGTGGGGAAGCAAATAATGAACCGAATTCCTCTTCTACTTCTCCTATTTCTGTGAATGAGGATGATGTTGTCATTTCTGTGCCTGTGTCTGGTTCTGGTACCTCTAGTTCTTCAGCCACTGAAGGGCATGACTTGACTAATTGGCAGTTGACTAGGGATAGGAGTCCTAGGACTGTTATACCAAATAAAAGGTTCATTAATAACATTGTTGAGTTTGCTTGCTTAGTTTCTGATGTTGTGAAGATCTTTACTCCTGAAACTTATGAACAAGCTATGAAGTGCATTCACTCTGCTAAATGGAAACATGCCATGAATGATGAGATAGAATCTACGAGGGTGAATAAAACCTGGACTTTGGTGCCTAAACCTGTGAATGCTAGATTAATTGATTGTAAATGGATCTACAAGCTAAAAGATGGCATTTCTAAGTCTGACCCCCCTAGATACAAAGCTAGGCTGGTTGCTAAATGTTTTACCCAAAGAGAGGGTGAGGATTACAATGAAATATTTGCTCCTGTTGTGAAATATAAAACCTTGAGACTATTGCTTGCCATGACTGCTGTTTATGATTTTGAATTAGAACAAATGGATGTTAAGACAACTTTTCTTCATGGTGACTTGGATGAGACAATTTATATGAGACAACCTAAGGGCTTCATTGATTCTGTGCATCCTAATCATGCTTGCTTGTTAAATAAATCCATCTATGGTTTGAAACAGTCACCTAGACAATGGAATATCAAGTTTGACAAGTGCATGAGGTTCAGTCTGGGGTTTAAAAGGAGCAAATTTGATACCTGTTTATACTTTAAGGGTGTTAATAAGAGTCCTGTGCTTTATGTGCTTTTATATGTGGATGACATCATGCTGATTTCTAAATCTGTTGATGCTATTCATGATATTAAAAAGAACTTACAAAAGCATTTTGACATGAAAGACTTAGGCATTGCTAAAAAGATTTTAGGCATGTCTATTATAAGAGCTAGGAAGCATAAGAAGTTATGGTTGCATCAGTGTGACTATGTGCATAAGGTTCTTGAAAGATTTCATATTTCTGGTGATAAGTTTAACAATATTCCTTTAGGTGCTCATCTTGATCTCACTAAAATAAAAGGAAAATTGTCTCTTGCTGAGTTGAATATTATGAAATCCATTCCTTATGATGCTGCTGTAGGTTCAGTGATGTACTCTATGATTTGTACTCGTCCTGATCTTGCATTTGCTATTAGCACTCTCAGTAGGTTTATGTCTGAACCAGCTGAGAAACACTGGGTGTCTATGAAATATCTGTTAAGATACTTGCTTGGCACTGCTAATCTGTCTTTGTTATATGCTGAACACTCCTCCTCTTATAATCTACATGGCTTTGTGGATGCTGATTATGCTTCTAAAAAGGATACCATGAAATCTATTACCTCCTATGTGTATACATGGGCAGGCAATTGTGTTTCCTGGAAATCCCAGCAGCAACCCATCGTTGCTCTCTCATCCACTGAAGCTGAGTACATAGCAGCTACAGAGGCCTGCAAGGAGGCCATCTGGCTGCAAGGTATCCTTAAGGAGATAGAGAGGAAGCACTACACCTCTGTCTTACACATTGACAGTCAAAGTGCACTCTATCTCTGCAGGGACCCCATGTACCATGAGCGTACTAAACATATTGATGTTAGATACCATTTTATTCGTGAGAAAGTGGAAGATAATGTCACACATGTTAAGAAAATTGATGGTAAGTATAATCCTGCAGATTTTGGCACTAAAATTGTTCCTTATGAGAAATTTGTGTTCTGCAGGAACTTCCTCCATTTGGAGGATTTCCATGGGTGATCCTTGCATGACTGGGCTGATGACGGATGGCTTTGAGTCCACTATGTTTAGGTTATAGTCTGCTTGGAGGAAGACTTAGAAAAATAGAGGGTGATTTGTTGTAATGCTATGTGTTATATTTCCCTATGTCTTGCTTTCATATGTGTTACATGTAATATTGTTATGTGCTTGTAATCATGTATGAGTGTATGATGAGTATGCATATAACATATATTATATATATAGGTATACATGGATGCACAAGTTATAATTAGACTTGACTGAGTCGTATTGAGTCGAGAAATCGACTTGATCCTCTAACGAGTCTAATGAACACTTGTGGAGTATAGTGTATAACCTATGGTGTATAATGTATGTATAATATGTATGATATAATGTTTGGAGATCCTTACCCGGATGTGGGCTTTAGGCCCATTCCCAAGCCCATGTGATCTCTGACGCTGGAGCGAGCTTGGCGGCCTTGGTCCAGTTGATGAAGCGCTGCGTTTTGTCTTGGCTTCACTTGAGATCCGTTGCCCTAGCTATTTAAGCTCGCTAGTAGCTCCTGGAAACCTCAGTTCAGCTCTCTCTCTCCTCCGTCTCCTCTCAAATGCTCTCAAAGGGTTTCTAGGGTTTCTAGGGTTTTCTCCTGGCTCCTCCCCGGCGATTGTGACGACGAAGGCGTTAGCTGCTCTCGGTGATCTCCTGGTGGTGGCGCGGCTAAGCTTCTGGCTTTGGTTGCCGCTTGTCTCAGGTCTGGAGATCTAGGGTTTGGGAGTTTCGAAGAGATCTTCGAACTCCGGTCATCCCACATAGGGGGATCTTCTTCCTTTTGTATCTCTGAAACTCGTACATGCTAGATCTAGGGTTTATCTTTGCATTGCTTGATTGTAACCCTTTGTTGAACATTACCTAGTGGATTCGGCCTGTTCTTGAGGCCCCGAGGACGTAGGCATCTCTTTACCGAACCTCGTAAAAACTCTGGTGTTGTTCTTGCTCTTGCATGTTTGTTTTGAGTTTCTTGGTCTTATCTCTCGCTTCCGCATTAAATCACTTTCGTTATATCGAATCTCGGTTTCAACATGAGGCTACATTGCACATGTGTGCACCTCACTTGTAGGGAAGCAATCCCCTTGTAACCGACCTCCCTCTCTACATAAGAGAAGGCATGAAGATGTATGAAACAATCAAGAAATGCAAGTCATCACATTCACTCTCAATCTCTGCATTTCTCTCTTTGCTTCCGCCATTACTGCACACCAAAACCTTCATTTCTGCACTCAATCACACACTCTAACAGGCCTCAACACTTTGGGGATATCACTCAACCGTATCGACTACGTCGCCTCCGGCGGGCTTGCGCCTCCCCACGTCCACCCGCGCGCAACCAAGGTGTTGACGGTTCTCGAGGGAAGCATCTACGCAGGTAGATGCAGATCTCTTTGATGCCGGCCCCCAATCAAAAATAAAATTCAATCAACTAATTAACAGTTTCAGGATCCGCTATTGTACGCATGGAGGAAATTTAGGTTTTAAAAATAAGAAAGAAAGGAGGAGGAATTGGGAATCGAACACTGGTCTCCTGGCACATAGTAGCGCCTCCAACCATCTACACCGGACATTCGCTTTGTTTCCTATTCCCCCTTTTGTAGTATATATACAGACTTGTTTTTTTCCGGGGGGCTCGAGCCACCGCATGGCCCCCGCCTCCGCCCCTGCGTATTCGTGTACCCGCAAGCTCTTATTCACTTCGGGTTCAACATTGAAGACAAACCCGCCACCGTTCTTGCGGCATTCAGTAGCCAAAATCCGGGATTCCAAAGTGTTTCCCATGCGGTCTTCGCTTCAAAGCCGCCCATCTCTGTTGAACTTCTCTCAAAGGCCTTCAACCTAGCTCGATGCCGAAATCATCGAGGATATCATGTCCAAGTTACCTATTAAATAAGATCGTTTAATTTGCAGTTCATCATCTCCTTTTGCATCACCCGTGGATGTATGCTTGACCCCTTCTTTTTACAGTACAGGACAATATATGAATGATGAATAAGCTAGTGATGAAAGTCTTGCGACGAAATAAATTGCAATATTTAGCAGTGTTGGTCCTTTAATTTGTTCTAGAGTAGGATTATTGGTATATTATTTTTTTTTGGGTGCTAATCAAATATTATATTTATACTTTGCTCAAAGGGACAATTGAACATATTAAATGACCAATAAAGACAAATTGATACTCCCTCTGTTAATTAAAACATGTCGTTTACTATTCATGCACGTGTTTTTAGAATGATAAAAACTATATAAAATATTAACTTTTTTAAAATCTTGTTTTTATAAATTTAAACTTAATAGTAACAAGTATGAAATTGTTTAAAAATATTATTAAAAAAGTTAATATTTCATATAGTTTTTAACACCTAAAAAAGCGTGTGTGAATAGTAAAACGTCAAGTTTTAATTAACGGAGGGAGTATATTATAAGACTCTGATGGAGAAATAACTTTATTTACCCCTCGGACTTCCTTTCGTTTGATTTTGTTTTTAATAAACTCATTTTAATATATTTTTATAATGATTAATTGGTTACGTAATCATATAATCTTATTAATTTTGTTATATAATCATAAAAAATATAACTTGTATATATTTCTAACGAATTATAAAACTATCACTAGGCTAGAAAGGTGTTTGGGTATAAAAGCTCATATACACCGGTTAGAGCCGATGTATAAGTCGATGTGGTAAAAAAAATAGATCAGGATATGGAACCGGTGTTTAATCTTTTATACACTGGTTGAGAAACAAAATCTTATGTATAAAAGTACACCAGCACCCTTGTGGGGATAGTTTATACACTAGTTGACGTAAACCGCTTTGTAAATCCGTTTTTATTATTAAAAAAAAAAAGAGGTTTATTTCCGATTTAATTCTACATGAGTATCCCCTACTTTTTCCATTCAAGTATAATAATTAACATGACACAATTCCACCATAACCACACAAAGAAACAAAACCACAAGAAAAATAACCTTACCGTCTAATGCACAATTCCGAATTCTCATACATACCCATAAAAAAATATTTCCGTAGAGCTTCTTCTACAAAATTTAAAGTGTTAAAATGAATCATTAACATAGACAAATAGAAGAGTATGTGATCTAGAATTTGAAACTAACATCATAAAATTTCATCTCCTGAAATTGATCAACAATATTCATAACAACAACTAACATCGTCATGAACCATATCAATGAATGAAGGAAAATAAGATACCATTGGAACTCAATCACTTCAACTTTACAAATAGTTTTAGATCGAGCTACCTGCATTTGTTGAAAAAAGATTCAGAATCTACAGAATGAGATAATACCAATCGAGGGAGAAAAAGAAGTCGAGTAAAGGGTGGATTGGAGGTTGCTTACACATATATCTACACATGATAAATAATCAAAATATTGTCCAGTGTAGTGCTTGTGCCCAAAATCATCGTCCTGTATCGTCTTTGCTCAAGCCTGCAAATTCACAAATTTGCAATTTCCATGTCAAAAAACAAAAAGAGGCAACTGCTTTTCTGCTGAAATGCTTATTGTGATCATATAGGGTCGGGACTTAAGAAGCTAGCGACGCTCTGGTTAATGCCAGCCTCCATTCCTTGAATAAGGGTGGGAGCTACAATAATATAGGGTCTCCTACCCACCTGCTTCAAGGAAACGGCATAACCAGGGGCGGAGGGAGGGGGGGGGGGGGGCATGAGGTGGCTCGAGCCCCCCGGGTCGGGGGAAAAACGTAAAAATAAATAAAATATATGTATTTTTTTTTGTAATTTTTGATAATTTAAGGGTTAAAATAAGTTAAAAAGGATAATAAATCAATAAGTAGGTCTAGCTTAGTTGGTATGAGGTGTGAATTGGTAGGATGAGGTCTTGAGTTCAAATCTCTATGGTTTCATTTTATGGATTTTTTTCTCTTTTAGCTTTTTAAATCATATATTTAACATGTTTTCTACTATATTCTTTACAAAAATCATATATTTAATGTGTTTTCTACTATATTCTTTACAAAAAAAATTTATATTTCGTATATATTAAAAAAAAAAAATTCCCGCTAAAATAGGCGAGCCCCCCCCCCCCTCGATCTTTTTCTGGCTCCGCCCCTGGGCATAACCACTGCTTACCTTCCTCCTTAACAAGATAGTCGTGAAGGGTAGCTTTGGTCAGGGACACATATGTTTCAGGGTCGTGGTATTTCTCTAGCTTCTTCTCAACAACCAACAATCTTCTTTGTACCTCTTCAAGCTGAGAGGTCAGCTCTTGAGCACATTCAAACGATTCCCGCAGTTGTTGTGTCAGCTTGGAAATTTCAACGTTGCTCGATTCCTCAAGTTTCTCTTTCGTGTGCGTTAGCCTAGTGACCTCTTCTTTTAGCTTTGACACCTCCCCCAATGCCAATTTTTCATAAATATTGGGCAATGATCAGACGTTGAGAAAGCATGATTTGTCGTTATTAAATCATGAAATTTCTGTAATATTTCTGAGTGTACCAAAGTTCTGTCCAATTTTTCATAAATATTGTGAATGTCAGTTTTGTTTTTTCTCCATGTGTACTCATTCCCTGTCGTGGGTATATATCAAGGAGTTCACATTGGTCTATAAACCCCGTGAGTCATTGAAATCTGTTTGGTGAGGGGTTGCAGCCCCCTTTCTTTTCAGAAGATGATTTTATTTCATTAAGATCTCTCATGATCACGGTTGGGAGAGAGAGTTCCTTAACATATTCCCTAAATGATTTCCAAAATTCTGCCTTGCCCGATTCATTTGGAGGTGCATAGAGAAAGCAAAGGATGAAAGAAAATTGGGGGGGGGGGGGGGGGGGGGGGGGGGCAACGAGACTTTAAGAGAAATAAACCGCTTCTCTTTTCTAAGAACCTCCACTTTCTCATTATGTATTCGGTGATCTTTCCAGAGTACACAAATTCCACCCGACCTACCATCTGCGGGAATCCATTCAATAGTATCGAAATCCGGTTTTCTCCACATTTTCTCATAAGGTATTCGGTCTTTTTTGGTTTCCATAAGTGCAATTAATTGAATATTTTCAATCTTATTGATAGAGCAAAAGTAATTACACAAAATATCCAGGGGCATAATCGTCATTTATATGGTAACCCCTAATCGCAAACCTTAACTCTCAATATATATATGATCGATTACTAGGGTTAGCGGAGGCTTCTTTCAGCCGACACTATCTGACTTGAGCGTCGGAGGCTTCCCACGGGGACGCAGCCCCGCCTCTTCTTCTCCTTCTAATCTGTGCAGGAAGGTCGATCGGCGGAGAAGGATCGATGCAGATTTGATGTATTACATTTGGCGCCGTCTGTGGGAAATCGATCAAAAAACCATGTGATCGGATCTCCCAATTTGCAAAGCAACGAAGATTGATCGTGGGTGAGGCGGTATGAAGAGGTGGATCTGCAGGAGTAGCAGCGGCCACCGCAGCCACCACGCCATCCTCCGTCGCACCCAATAGATGATGTGAAGGCCGTCCAGAATCGTCGGATTCCTGTTTCCCGGAAGGACATCCTCGATCTCCGAAATCCGAATCCAGCCTGCCTTGCAGTTTCGGATCGAGAAGCTGTCCGGATCTGCAGGAGTAGCAGTCGCCACCGCAGCCACCACGGGGCTCTCCGCCGAGCCTCCGTCGCCACCATAGCCACCGGCTTCGGCCTCCTCTGCCGCTCTTGGTGTGACTCCGATTGGGTCTGGTTTGGGATCACCCTCCCTCGGGGTTCGAAACCCACCAGATCCGATCGAGGATCGGGGCACGATGAAACCGTAGCCCTTCTAGTCATTGAACCGCCGCACTGCGCCGGTTGATCGCGCCTCGCCGCATCGCCACCGCACTCCGATGTCATCGTCTGTCCCGCCGTCGATGGAGTCGCTGATCCTGCAACTCCACGAGATCTCGGCCGTCAAATCCGGCATCCTCAAAGCTCGAGTCCGGCATGTCCTCGCCGGTCTACATAGACCTCCACCTCGTCGTGTACCCGACCTCCTCTCCCACATCTCCGGTATCATCATCTCCGCCGTCGCCTCGGTGCGCCTTTGGGAATCTCGCGTTGCTGTTGGGGTTGAAGCCGATCGAGGCGGGTCGATCGCTGGCTGCCGAGTGTGGGAGATGGAACGGCGAGCCGCTCACGCCACCAACCTCCTGTGCTACTGATCGCTGCCCTCAACGAGTCAAACACCATCTTCATCGCCTGTGGATGCGGCCCGAATTCGAGCGCCGCTCACTGCCAACCCTACGAAGATCAAAGACGTTACATTACAAATTGGATTAATTACCATTGACCAATAATTAATCCGAGGCGTTACATCCCAAAATTGGGATTAATTACAAAATCAGCCCAGAGTTTTTGGGAATTGCTGCTCGGCCCACACATTTAAGCTAATTGTGGAAAAGGGTCTAACTTTCCTAAGGCAGAATGTCTCACATGGAAATGCAACTTATCGTGCCCCGCCGGTCAAGCATACGAGACCCGAAAGCTAAGTCCTCTACGTCCTATTTTTTATGCAAAGTTTACTATTTAGTTAATCATATTACATGGTTAATTGCATCAGTTATATATAATTTATTGAAATGCTTATATGCGCATCTATATATCAAAGCAAAAGAAAAAAGAAAAGAAAAATAATAATCAAATGATCGCCACTCATGGCCAACTGATCGCCAATCAAGGCCAATAGAACGCCAATCAAGGCCAATAGAACGCCAATTCAGGCCAACAGATCGCCACTTACGGCCAACAAAAGTCAAAATCGAGTGATAAGAATGTCATTTAAGACGAAACGCTCAATCCCAATGAAAACCATCGAATCGTCAACGAAAAATAAAAGCAAGAGCGTTATCAACTAACGCTATCTCCCATTTATGGCAAAGAATTCATCTAATCATTTTGAACCGTACCTTTCAGTTGATCAGTTAATGACGCACCAATTGCATTATACCATGTTATTCGGTTGAGAATGTTGAAGCTTGCAGGATACAACTCAGACAAGGGGCAAGCATTACTCGTGTTATTCGTCTTCCCTCATCACTAGATCGTGATAAGGAAACCCGAGGGGCAATTGATAGAGCAAAAGTAATTACACAAAATATCCAGGGGCATAATCGTCATTTATATGGTAACCCCTAATCGCAAACCCTAACTCTCAATATATATATGATCGATTACTAGGGTTAGCGGAGGCTTCTTTCAGAGCATAGAGAATGAGAGATCAAATATTCTGAATATTTTTTTACACCATTCCAACAGTTTCTCCATTCTAGAATTCACCCCAAAATATATTGGGTTTGCTCCAAATTTAGGGAATGACCTCTATATTTTTCCTCCCTTCTCTATTTTGGAGAATATAATGGAGAAGCTCTTGGAGCAAAAACCATCACAACATTCTCCAAAAAATGAAGATGGAGAATCTCTTGGGGATGCTCTCAGCCGACACTATCTGACTTGAGCGTCGGAGGCTTCCCACGGGGACGCAGCCCCGCCTCTTCTTCTCCTTCTAATCTGTGCAGGAAGGTCGATCGGCGGAGAAGGATCGATGCATATTTGATGTATTACACTTATAGAATGCGTCAATTTTTGTTCAAAGGTTCTTTCTAGCAATCTCACATATGTTCCAAGTGCTAATCTTAATGGATACACAAGATTAAGAATTGGTTCATTTCCTTTGTTCTCTTTGTTTTTATATGTGTATGTATGTATAGGAAAACTAGTAAAATATAATTTTTTTATATAGATATATATGTGCTACGTCTTTGAAAATCGCAAAATATATAAGAAATTTTTATCTTTTTATAATCTTTTTTTATTCGAGGGACAAGGCCCGTCCCACCTCGCGAGAGACAAGGCCCGTGCAGGACAAAGAAAAAAAAAAGTAAATCCCGTCCCGCAAAAATTACGCTGGACGGGACGCATAACGACCTCTGTCCTGTCCCGTCCCGTCCCCTCCCGCACCACCCCTAATTGTAGAGGATCTTCGTTGGATTTGCAATCAAGATCTCCTACATCACAATATGCTCCACTCCCTACAACACAAAAATGTTTTGACATTTATTTAATCTTAAAAAAAATTATAAAAATTATATTTATATTACTAACATCTATATTTATATATTCATAAAATTATATTTTTAAAAATAATGTTTTACAATTTTTAAAAATTAAAAAGGCAATATTTAACAAATTATAATTATTAAAAAAATTTAAAACATGATTTTTCAAAATAAAATTTTATGAATATATAAAACTAGATGTTAGTAATATAAATATAATTTTTATAATTTTTTTTAAGATTAAATAAATCCCAAAACATTTTTGTGTGGTAGGGAATGAAGTATATAGTGACGTACTGGATCTTGATGGTTAGATTTGCAATTGTTTGCCGAAATTTGAGTCGAAAAATATCTTCTAGTAAAGACACCGTAATAATTCAGTACTTAAAAAGTGGGGCACTGCAAAGCAAAACCATCAACAAAACTACAAAAATCCAGCAAATGTTTTCACACTTGCTTTGCTCTCTCACTCACTCACGGGCTCCCAAAATGCACTCTCTCTCCCACTTTCATCAATGTGGCTGCCAAATGCTCTCATTTCCCCTTCCAATTCATACCACCCATCTTCTGAAAATCAACCACTTGACTTGAATTTGCTATTTGCAATTCAAATCAATCCCCATTTTGGCAATGGGAGCTTCCAATTTCCTCCTCTTCCTCATCCTCACATCCCTCTACTCCAACACGCGCTCCTTAGCAGGGCAGCAAAAGCAGACGCCCATCAAAAACGTCGTCGTATTGGTGATGGAGAACAGGTCATTCGACCACATGATAGGGTGGATGAAGAAGTCCGTCAACCCGGCGATCAACGGCGTCACGGGGGACGAGTGCAACCCTCTCTCCACCAAGAACGGATCCAGGTCCGTTTGCGTGACGGATGACGCCGACTACGTGGATCCGGATCCGGGTCACTCGTTCGAGGAGGTCGCCCAGCAGGTGTTCGGGCCGGGCTCCGACATCCCCACCATGATGGGCTTCGTTCAGCAGGCGCTCTCCACTTTGCCTCACACTTCCGACGTTGTCATGAAGGGATTCCGACCCGAAAGGGTGCCCGTTTACTCCTCTTTGGTATCCGAATTCGCCGTCTTCGACAGGTACGACGTCGTTTCTAACCAATTCTCACCTTTATACGTTTCTTCACACTTCATTTTGTGTAAATATAAAGATGCCAATGAGACTTCAATTCCAATTGTGCACAGAAAATTCCTTCTTAAAATTACTTGCATGTAATTACATTATAGAATTATTTTTGCCATTAAAATACCTATAATTGAATATTTGAATATTGCATTTAAAATACCTAAATTGTACTCCCTCTGTTAATTAAAACTTGTCGTTTACTATTTATGCACGCTTTTTTAGAACGATAAAAACTATATAAAATATTAACTTTTTTTTACATTTGTTTTTATAAATTCATACTTAATAGTAATAAGTATGATATTATTTAAAAAAATTGTTAAAAAAGTTAATATTTTATATAGTTTTTAACACCTAAAAATACGTGCGTGAATAGTAAAACGTCAAGTTTTAATTAACGGAGGGAGTATTTGTCAATTGTCACCTTTATTTTTGCATTTATGGGGTGAGTTTGCGACTTGTGAGTATCATTAGTGAAGAGAATTCCATTGTTAATGGTCATGCTACATTGACATTGTTAACTTGTGACTTTGTGAGTAATAATTTTAGCTAGGTGTGGAGCTACTTCACTAACTAGGGACTAGTGGAATTTAGGGTACGTTGGTAATACGAAGTTGATGGGGCAAAGCTGATGAATTAAGTATGTTAAATACGGAGTACATGTTAAATTAGGGTGTTCATAACCAGTAAGGTATTTGGTAACCCTTCTAACAAATAGAATATGAGATAAGTGAAAATGGATAGATTTGTGAATATAAAAAAAAGTTTTGAAAAACTTGAATGAGTAGTTATTGAAAATCCAATTCCAAAAGCTAATTAAACAAAAATCTTATATTTAACTTATTCAAACTATAGAATACTAAAACCAAAACTTTGCCCAACAATCCACACCAAAAAATTTGAAACTTAGGGCTCGCTTGGTTGAACTTTTGGAAAGGTAAAAGGAAAAGAAACGAATGTAGTCCAATTATAGTTTAAGATACATTGTTAAACAATTTAATCATTACCCTCCCTTCCTAACTTTTTCATACAAAATTGGTTTTGTTCCTCTTTATTTCAATTACTAATTTGAGGAAGGATAACCATATCTCATATACTCCTGTAATCATTACCATTTCCATCTTATTTTTTACACAAAAATTAACATTCTTCTCTTATCTAGATATATTTTCCTATACAAAATTTGTTTCCATTCCGTTTACCTTGCGTTCTTAAACCAAACGAGCCCTTAGTTTTATGATTGCTGTTTTATTTGCATTTGATTAATTTGATAATAAAAAAGCAGGTGGTTCTGCTCCCTGCCTGGCCCAACACAGCCCAACAGGCTCTTTGTGTACTCCGGCACCTCCCATGGCGCCACCAGCCATGTCTTGAAGCAGCTTGCCGTTGGCTACCCACAGAAGACCATCTTTGACTCCCTCGACGAGAACGGTGTGGATTTCGGAATCTACTTCGAGAGCATCCCGAGCGTGCTCTTCTATCGAAACCTCCGGAAGCTCAAGTACATTGACAAGTTCAAGCCTTATGGACTAAGGTTCAAGCGTGATGCTATGAAGGGCAACCTTCCCCCGGTGTCTGTGATTGAACCGCGGTATTTTGACCTTATTGAGCTCCCTGCCAATGATGACCACCCGTCCCATGATGTGGCTAATGGCCAGAGCCTCGTCAAGGAGGTCTACGAGACGTTGAGGGCTAGCCCACAATGGAACCAGACCCTGTTTGTGATCACCTACGATGAGCATGGTGGGTTCTATGACCACGTCCAGACGCCTTTCGTGAATGTGCCTAACCCTGATGGAAGAACAGGCCCTGCACCGGATCATTTTAACTTTGATTGACTGGGGGTTCGGGTTCCTACTATCATGGTCTCTCCTTGGATCAAGAAAGGAACCGGTAAACAATGGTTAATTCGATCATGTATCAAGAAGTTCAATTTTACTAGGATGATGAGTTAGGCGTGTTTATTTACCTGCTTGTTGTTGGTTTTCTGTTATATTGTTTCGTATGTACAGTCGTAAGCAGTGCAAATGGGCCAACACCGGACTCCGAGTTTGAGCATTCCTCCATCCCTGCAACCATAAAGAAGATATTCAACCTCAATTCCAGCTTCTTGACAATGAGAGATGCGTGGGCTACCACGTTTGAGGGCATCTTCGGAGACCTTACCTCTCCTCGAACCGATTGTCCAGGTAACGAATGAACACTGAACACATTGCTCAATCTTATACCAATCTTAGCGACCAATTTAAATGGCCACGAGATACGTAGTTTTTCATACGAAATGTGTTTCTATCATCTGCTGCAGAGGTACTGCCGGAAGTGGCGCCATTAAGAAACACAAAGCCGGATGAAAGTAGGGCGCTGTCTGAGTTCCAGGCAGAGATAGTGCAGCTGGCCGCGGTTCTCAAGGGAGACCACTTCTTGAACAGCTTCCAGGAAGAGATGACGAAGAAGATGAATGTGAAGCAAGCACATCAGTATGTGAAGGGGGCGGTCTCGAGGTTTATAAGAGCCAGCAAGGAAGCCCGGAAGCTGGGAGCGGATGGGTCTGCCATTGTTAATATGAGATCCTCCCTGACCACAAGATCTTCAACCCACAACTAAATCGCGACATCTTATGTACTTAAAGAGTATAGATTATAGAAGAGTGCAAATTAAGATGAAAGAAGATGAACATATATACCTTGTATTAGCAAGTTGTGTCTTTTAACATCACCCTTCCAAAGGAAGTTGCGTGTGTTCGTCAAATGATGGGTTTCTTCCATAGCTATACGGTCTGGTCAGTACACATTTAAACAGGCTACGTTTCGACGCACACCATTTATAAGGTTCGATTGTCGAGCTTCCCGGAAGCTCGCAGCTTTAACAAGATTGTGGCCTTTTTCTAGCCATCCTTTATCCTTGATTCAGCATAAGATTAGTCGGATCGAGTTTGAGTTGAGCTCGAGCTACACAACTCATACAACTGCACGGCAAACGGGCAAAGTATGGCATTCTATATGGGCTCGAATGCCAAATGGGCCGACCCAAAGGTCGGCCCATGAAGAGGCTTTATAAGCTAGAAAAATGAGCTCCGTTGAGTCAAGTTTTCCGCGTTCAGCTTTCTCTGTCTTCGTCCTCCCGTATCTGTTCCGGTTAGGTTTTTGTTCCGATCGTAAAGCTTCTCGGATATGGATGCCATCGACAACGTCGTTGATCCGCTGAGAGAATTCGCCAGGGACAGCGTCCGCTTGGTCAAACGCTGCCACAAACCTGACCGTAAAGGTACCAACGACTACCGATCTGTTTAATTTCTCTTTCGCAGATATCGACTGTGCTCTAGATCTTCAAATTTTCGATTCCTTCATTTATAATTGTGGATGATTTGTTGTTGGAAATGTTGCAGAGTTCACAAAGGTTGCATTCCGCACTGCGATTGGCTTCGTTGTTATGGGATTCGTAGGGTTCTTCGTCAAGCTGATCTTCATCCCTATCAACAACATCATCGTCGGATCTGCTTAGGTGAATCCGTGATCTATTCTAAACTGCGTGTTTTTTTCAGTTTTCCATCTGAAGATCTTACTGAATTTGATCATACTGTTTTGGTGCTTAGTGATTGTTGATTGTGCATTTCTAACATGGTGGATGATGATTTGGGGATTCCTGATCTGGTTATTGAATAACAAAATTTCGCTTTCAGTTGACTTTGCTATATAATTATGATTTGCTGCATGTGTTGAAATTAGACTACAGTTCTTCAATTTTGATTGCTTTTCTTGATCTGTGTCAACATTTGCTGGAATAGTGGAATTTCAAGATTTTAAGTCCTTGCACTGATTTATAAGAGAATCATTTTTTTTAATATCCAGGGATGGGTGAAGTGAAATGCAAAAGGTACCTTGCATAAACAATAAGAGGTGAATGGAGCTTAAATGCACAATACATCACTTCCATTTACCTTGAACGTGAACAGGCTATAATAGATATATAAAGTCGAATTCCGTGCTAACTTGTTCATGGTCAACTTGAGATGAAATGGTGTTATGATTTATGAGGTCTGTTTGAAGATTAATCTTAGGTTGCTTGGAGATTCTTTTTAGGGCTTGAACCATTCTGAAACACAACATCAGTAATCGAACTTCATACATTTTAAAGCAATTTCGTGAGGGGATGGAATCCCCTCTGATTTCTGAATTAAACTAATTATTATCTGGTTTGCAATAGTGTTATTTATGGTTTGTGTTAAGCTGGGGTGATTTTGTTGCTCTTGAGTATTGTTTAGGTTTAACTCTTGCTGTTTTCAGTTGCAGGTTTTGTGCAAATTCAACCTTGAAGAGGATGGATATGGAAACCACAGTCTTGACATGAGTGCTCAACTGAGTTTGTTTAGTTAAATCTTTCATAGTTGAATTGTTTGTTCAAGTCTTTTTAAAAACATTCTGTGTTAAATCAGATAGACCATTGACTTGGAAGTTAACTACTATATGTTTTAGAATCCCACATTTCGTATTGAATCACCCCTTACTTATACTCATTTGAGTGGTCCACTATGAAGCATTAAATATTATTTGGACATTATCAGAGTCAACAATGGAGTCTGGTCGTTTCTGTCCACTATTCAATACTATTATTTGGGGAAAGGATCATCAGTATTACAATCTGAATAGTTTTAAGGATTGAAGAAGATGTTATACTCGAACGTGTAATGTAAAGCTCTTTACACCCTGTTCAAGCATTTCAAGGATTGGATTTGTTTGGCAATGTGGGTTTTGTTGAACGAACTACTTTATATCCTGGTCAATTAGTTTTCGGTCTGCATCATGTATATTACTACCTCCGTTCGGAAAAACTTGACACTTTACTATTTATGCACGCTTTTTTATGAGATAAAAACTATATAAAATATCTAATTTTTTAAACAACTTCGTAGTTATTATTAAAAAGTACAAACTTGTTAAAAAAAAATTATAAAAAAATGGATATTTTATATAGTTTTTATCGTTCTAAAAAAGCGTACATGAATAGTAAACGACAAGTTTTGCCGAACGGAGGGAGTAACTTAAAAAGAAATCAAATCCACCTATAAATCAATGAGCTTCAAATTACTACATTCTTACAAGTACCGTCGTACAGAGCACAATCACATTTTCAGATACCATAAGAAAGAGTACAATCACATTTGACAAGCTAGTTGGTAGCTGTTGCAGCCAATTGATCAGGAAATTGTTCACCGTCTCAAAGTGGCAATCTAATATCTTCCTGCACTTTGCTAGTGGGGCTAAAAATTGATTTTTGTTGCTTGCTTGTATTTGAATTCATCAACAGTCAGTATCTTGAAATGAATTATTCCAGTGGATTATGCATAAGATGATGGCCTAGCAAAAAAGCCTACACCATACACATGAAACTAATGACCTTTTAGCATAAGGACAAGTTTACAGCTCAAAAGAACAAACTCATATAGACAGCTAGGAAGGCAATAGTTCAGTTGGCCTTCACATAACAAATTTCACGATCGAGTAGAAGCAAAAACCCAAGCCATATGCTGTGAATGAAAAAATCCGGGTTTCACTCGCAGCATCGGGAGTACAATAAAGCTTGTTGCCTTGGATCTTCTGGCGCCAAAATTTACAAAATCATTACAGCCGGGTAATGGCATGGCCAGAGGAAGTTGGGAAGTACTGTCATGTATCAGGATCACGGCCACCAGCAGAACCTGCATCAATCCTCTAAACCAGACGGAACATGCAAGCTTTCAAGGCGTGATTTTATAATCCCATGATAAAAAGCGAAAGATATTAAAGGATATAAAAAAAAAGCAGCAAAGATTTAAAAGAAATCACTTCATACACATCGGATTTCAAAACTCCCTTAATAAGTTTGATCTCTAAAGTAATATCCATTAACAAAGAAAGGGGGAAAGTGGAGAGGAATAAAGAATAGATTACCACAAGAGATTATTACGTGCATTTGCAAAGAGCCTCCTTCCTTTTTATGGGAAAACTAACACAAACCACAATGTGGATAGGTTTCCATCCTATATAGTATGTGGCCAGTCCTTAACATGATCAACCTTTTAGAAGAAAGGACGAAGATGAGTTGAACGACTAGAAGTCCAATTTCAATAGTCCAATTTTAAAGCTAAAATATTCCTAGTGAGATAAGTTTTGAATGCCCTATAACATCAAAATAGAAGTGCTAGAACAAAACACTGTGCTTGATAGCTTTAAATATATTGAACCCCTACTTATTGAAAGCCACAGGGCTTCAAAATTGAAAAGACTATTCAGAATGCAAAACCCTAGCTATTCAAAAGACACTTACCAGCACCTTCCTAACCCCCCTCCCAAAAAATGAACAATGGGTAAAGAGATATAGGATCAAGCCACGGGTAGGCAAAAGAATGTTAAAACTTCACACGCAGACTTTTATCCATAAAATTCCAACATGAAACTCTATCTATTTTTCTTCTACCAATTTCAAGCTGTTCAGAAGAATATGCAAAAGGAGAAAAGGAGCTGTGAAACTTGAACTAGGGAAAATGGCAACTTACCATACGTTTACTAATATAAGGTTGTATCTTGATCAGGGGAGCAGAATTAGTTTCGGTGTCCGGAAATTTTTTCTTTGCATTCTCAAATTCCTTTTTAGACTCTTTACGGCTGCCTGATTGCCACACCCGTCCAAAATTAGGCAGCCAGTCGGCGTCACCAATATTGGAAAAGGCATCTCCTCTTCTCTCCATTTCAATCTCAATCTTCCTCTTTTCTGCCCATGCAGCCCCAACCCTCTTGGGATTCAACTTATTTGACTTTCCAGATTTGCCAGATGATGTAGCTGTATCATTTACCCTAACTTTTTTTGATTGGAGATCACAGTGAACAACGTCAGTTCCATGAAACCAAGGGGGAGGTGCCCCTGTGTGAACATTTCCTTTGAGATCAGTTGATCCCCTGGAAGAGAGCTGAGTGAGATTCAACAAACCTGAAGCAAGAAAAGTGTAAGTTGAACAACAAAACTGGATAGAAACTTAATCAAGATACTTCATCTTGCGCCAGACAAAAGAAAATCAAACACCAAGTCGCATTATTGCCACACTAGTTATAAAAATTAACCACTGTGTCTGTAAACACCCCCCACCCCCAAAAAAAAGTAAAAGAAAAAAAGAAAAGAAGATCCATCTCATCTTAGTGATAGATACCTGGAGAAGAGGAAGATCCATTCCCCACTTTTTTATCACCAAACACCTGGGAGACATTAAGACATAATCATATATCTCTATATAAATCGCTCCTTATTTAAAAAAAAATAAAAAAAAAGGAGCGATTCAGCAGAATAAACAGCAAAGTCAGCACTCAGCAGAATAAACAGCAAAGTCACAAGTCATGACAGCATATTCTATAAAATATTTAAATGTCTATAAGTTCAAACTAAAAGTTTTCCAGATATGAACATCAGCTCAGGAAACTCCTGTGCAGCAAAATATTCAAATTCATTGCAGAACATAATTTACGCATAATAATTCACCAGAACAATCAATGCAAAATTAACTGATTCATGAAAATGATAGGATTAGAGTTTACCCATCCATTTTGAGGGTATGTATGAGAAAAGCAGCTTTTACCACCAAAAGGAGAGTTTTGAACCGACGGAGCTGAATTACATGAAAAAAGGTGCAGACATCACAGAGTATCAATCAGGATTTCTTAACAGCTCATGTGAACATTTTATGGGCAAGAGAAAGGAACTTAATGCAATCAGCGCACCTGCTAAGCCTGCTGAGATCTGAAAGTTTGAGTTGCAAGTGATGGCCCCATGAACTGACGAGGAACCAGCACATAGAGAAGAGCCCAAAGTTGCAACTTGGGAGATATCTGAAACCGTTGCCTGATAATTCTCATTTGTATTATATTGTAAAGGCATAACATGATTTGATAGACTTGATTCTAAAAAATGGAAATTAGTTTCTTCATAATTTTTCATAATGTTGTTGGGTTGGATATCAGTTGAAACTCCTTTTGTAGATCCATCAGACTTGTCAACAGATGAAGCATCTTCACTCTTCAATACTTCACACTTCTTCTCCCACTGCATTGATAAGAGATGGGGTAACTGTCACATGAGGTGATGATGTTTATAGCAGAGCTCTTAATGACTATATGAGACTACATGGAGAAAAGCATCGCAATGAGCCAAAAAAAAAAAGACAATTTGAACAGAAGAAAGACAATTATTTGGATAAAGCATTACCATCCAATCTTAACTTCATAAGATGATTAAAGTAGAAGACAGAAAAAATCCACTTTCAAAGTTTCAAACACGTCTTACAGATCCATCTGGGAAAACTTTGTTTGAGCAATTTAATACAACAAATGCCAAAATAGAAATTAAAATGTAACTCCATTCTGAAGAATGCAAAGTACACGTTTGAAGTCCATAAATTCACAAACCACATTTATAGAGAGAACTAAAACCATGGTTTTCCAAAATTTAAATCATCCTCCTAATCACCAACAGATTGAAGACACCATTGTTTGGACACTCTTTCAAGTAAACACAATCCATATACAAAGCATCCATTTTAAAACTAGCACGAATTAGCAGTGATTAAGTGACTGAATATTTCATATACTCTGAGCTAATTCAATACCTTTGCTAATTCTGCATCACTAAATCTGAAGGAATCCACCTTGTTCATACCACCACCGTATTTCCAAAGAAATTGCTTCAAATTCTTCAAATGATTTTCACTTTCAAGATGTCTAATTGCGTTCTCGCTGCAAGAGACCATAGCAAACCAATGATTTCAAACCCTTAAATTACTGAAAAATTACACAAATCCAAAAATATTAGAGCGAAACTACCTCGCGAAAGAGCTACGGTGTTCATCGATATCCGTCTCGCAGAAAACGCACCAAATTCGATTGGGAGAGAGATCTTGTGGTCGGACAAGTTTAGGGTTCTTAAGCGAAAATCGGACATCGGAGAGCTTCTTTTGAAAACGAGAGAAAAGGGAAGACAAAGACTTGGTATGGCTGGTGAAGTAGTTATGACGCCGGCCATTATCGTGGTTAATCCTACAAACCTTGCAAAACTCAAACTTGCCCTTTTTATTCGTCGCACTCTTTTTCTCGTTCGCTTTTTCTTTGTCACACATAATCCCACCTATACTGCCGGCGTCAGGCTGGACGCTAGAGTTAAGGGCATTTGCCGGGGTATGATCCGCCATGGTTTTACTGCAAGGGCTATCAAATCAAAAGCTTTTTTGGTGAATAATCTCCATCAAAAGCTATTTTGACCGCACAAGGAAGATTAAACTTATCTCCACCAAAAAAAAAAGAAAAAGAAATTGAACTTATTATCAAAATCACAAACCCTAATTGAATAATCCACAAATTCTAATCTAAACTGATTCTAAAATCCACAAATTCTAATTTAAATTGATTCTCATCTCAACGAATTGAAATTAAAAACAATCAAATTAAAAGGCGGAGGATCAAAACTAACCTTGTAGAGTTGGATTTGGACAAGAATAGAAGAAGAACAAGAACAAACGCTGTCCGCTGTGCACTGTGAAGGCCGGCTGCGCTGCGGGTTCACCGCCGAGGGGCTGGGAAGCTGTGAAGGCTGGCTGCGGCTGTGGAGGTCGGTGTCGGTGCCAGGGTCAGTCTCAGCCAGAACCCGGAGGTGGAGGTTGTGGAGCTTGCGGCGGAATTCTCTCCGAATCTCGGCTCTGTGTGTTGTGGTTTCGGGAGGGAGGTCGGGTCTCTGTAAAAAAATTAAGGGTAAATTACACATAACCACCCATAAATTATGGAGCTTTTCATATAACCATCCATAAAAACTTAAATTACAGTAAACTACCCATAAATTTGATTTGTTTTCATATGACCACTCACACATTAAATCTCTATTTGTTTTGTTTAAAACGACTAAAATACCCCCAATTCAAGCTTATTTGTTTGTACTTTGTAAATGAAAGATGTTGCATTAATAATATAAGTACGTGTTTGGATTCCAATTTTATTATGTTTATAATATAAAATAGACAAGGTCGTCTTTGGTTAAAAAAAAATTAAGATAAATTAAGGATGTGTTTGGATTCCATAATTTATTAAAAAAAAATAAGATAAATTAAGGGTGTGTTTGGAGTAGTTTTATCCCGATGTATGTGATTATTAAGTTAAATTACTATTTTACCTCAGTTTTTATGAGATTTTTAGTTATACAACCAAATGTTCACATAGACTGAAGTAAATAATTGAATTATAATTAAAATGGAATGGAATTCAAACTCACCCTAAATACTCCAACCAATATATATCTAAATTGGATTTGCAATGTGAAGAGTTGATACTTGCAGTAGCTCATAACAATCTCCTCTCCTTCAAATGTTGAAAAAGATAAAGATAAGCTCTAAAATAAAAATAAAATTGTTGCTTTAATAGAATGGTAAATTAGCTCATATCTTAAATTATAAACCATATCATTTAAAAAATAAGCTAAGCTTATACGTATCATTTGAAAAATTAGCCAAACATGAATAATTTTATTATAATTAATTTATCCTTTTTTAAAAGGGTAAAAGCAAAACCGAATTATTTAACAAATGAGAAGTCTTATAAAAATAAATCATTGCATTAAATACAAATAAGCTTGAATTTAAAGTATTTTAATCTTTTTAAACAAAACAAATAGAGGTTTAATGGGTGGGTGGTCTTATGTAACGATAACTAATTTATGGGTGGTTTACTATAATTCAAGTTTTTATGAGTGGTTATGTGAAAAGTACCACAATTTATGGGTGGTTATGTGTAATTTACTCAAAAATCAACATAAGGGTTTTAGACAAGATGAAGAAAGGGATATTGTCAAAATAAGTTCACCTAAATTACCACGGGTCCTTTTCATTTTTTTCGAACACATTGCAAAAAGGCTCAAAACTCTCTTTTTCCGAATCGAAACCTAAGTCTATCAAACGAATTGTTTTGATCGAAAACAGCCTAAAATCGATGAAATTAATCAAAATATCAATTGATCGACACACGAATTGGTATATTGTTTGCTTTACATGATTATCGAATGGCGATTTTTGGCTTTCGTTCAAAAAAACCGTCAATGGAAGAAGCTCGGCAGGTAGAAACGAGGTACATGAAGGAGCTCGGCAGGTTTAGACGAGCTAAATAAGTAACCTCGGCTCCTTTAGGTGAGGTTAATGAGGGAGCTCGGTGGATATTGGTGAGGTTATGAAATAGCCTCATTGACTTAAGCCAAGGTTCATAAATTTCCTCGGCTTATGTTGTTGAGGGTTTGTGATTTAGAAATTTGTTTTCACACGTATTGCATAAATTCATTAAATTATGTAGAAGTATATGTGATGAGTCTTGTTATAATGCAAACTCATATGCTTATAAGTTATAAGAATGAGACGGACTAAATTAGTTTAGAAAATGTTGTTTCCCCCACTTCTGATTGTAACTCTCAATGACTAAATCAATATCATAATTTTATCTAAAGAGCAAATTGGTTGTTCTTAAGCAGATATGAAACAGATTAATGCATATTTTAATGTTTTATATTCCATTAAATCTTTCAAGTGGCCACTTCCAATCTATCCTCAAAATTAGATTTGACATGTTCAACTAACTAATGAAGTTAAAAATAACGTAATTACAAAAATAGAGAGAAAAGAACGGAGAACAAAATCACACTATTAAGCAGTGATCTGCGAAAAACTCAAGGAGAAGTTGAGAATCTCCACACTGGAAGTGATGAAGAATTCGTTCCACTGTATGTAAATTATTTCCAATGTAGCTTTAAACTCATTCTTGTATACAGGTTGCAGTTACACATAATACCTTATATGTAAATAACAAAAATGCAATTACTTGGAGCCAAATTCTTTTGCGAACGTTCTGTTCCTTTGCGAATGTTCGATGCTACAAGTGATGGGCCGAATTCCTCCATCAAATTCCGCATGAAAGTTCGAACTTCAACAAGGTCACGAACATGTTGTTTGTGTTTTTCCACCATCTTTTGGAGTTGTGACTACTTTGTACCACTATATGGAGGTCTTATATAGAATTTATTGACGGTCAAACCCTAAATTTTCCCTCCCATTCCATTTATTTTTCCCTCCAAAACCATCACGTGCTTTTGTAGGCGTCGTTGTCGTAAATTCAACATTATCACGAGGTGACGTGTTAAGCTCATCAAATTTTGCTGAGCTCACAACATTTCCTCACCGAATCAAGCCGAGGCTTTTTCATAAGCTCGATAGAGTTTGTCAAGCATCTTCTATATCCTAAGAAAAAAAATTAAAGTAAAAAATTCATGGGTTATTCGAAATCGAACATAAGACGTTGTGAAGTAAGCGTAGGGGTAGAACCAATGGGATAACGATTTTCATTGACTAATTTTATATTTCAATATTATTTGTTCATAAAACAACCATCAATTTAACATGAATAGATGTATTCGTCGTGAATGTAACATCAATAGAGGTAATTTAAGATTTCAATATTACTTGTCAAGCTGACATATATCAATATTATTTGTTCATGAAACCATCGTGAATGCAACGTGGATGTAATTCCTAGTTGTTTTTCCATTTTGGGTGTTTGAAATCATAAGTGCTTGAAAGGTGATGCATCGGGACAAATGAGCTTCGACGCGGCTACAAAAGACTATGAATTTTCTTTTCTTGGTATCACCACCCATTATAAATTAGTTGGTTCTCATCATAAATAATTAGCAGAATCAATAAAAACAGCAAACATGACATGGATACAAGAAAGAAGTGTCCCTAACCTTATAGAGATACTTCTTATGTAGTTTGATAGCAGTTCAACACATTATCATTATAAGCGAGGCTCGACACGAGAGTGTGAGTGTGTCATTCCATTGCTTGTACCTTAACGGAACGATTCTCATTCATGGATCTCTTGTGTATTTCAAAGGACCGGCCGAAGCAACTGTTGATGTTGTATTGTTCATATTTTCTATTCTATTTTCATTCTATTCACTTCTGCTCAGATTCTCTAAGACACGATATGCAAGAAAACTCCATAACTATGAAGTTCTTTTTCTATTGCTAATACATTAGATTTCCATAACATAAAAACGGTCACTACCAATTGCTTGTTATTTAAACCAGTACAGGTAATGTAGCTTCAAATAATTGCATTTTTCTTATTTACATATAAGATATTATGTGTAAGTGTGTAACTGCAACCTGTATTCAAGAATGAGTTTAAAGCTATATTGGAAATAATTTACATATAATGGAACGAATTCTTCATCACTCCCCAGTGTGGAGATTCTCAACTTCTTCTTGAGTTCTTCGCAGATCATTGCTTAATAGTGTGATTTTGTTCTCCGTTCTTTTCTCTCTATTTTTGTAATTATGTTATTTTTAACTTCATTAATTAGCTGAACATGTCAAATCTAATTTTGAGGATAGGTGGGAAGTGGCCACTTGAAACAATTACTGAAAGATAAAACATTAAAATATGCATTAATCTGTTTCATGTCTGCTTAAGAACAACTAATTTGGTCTTTAGATAAAGTTATGATATTGATTTAGTCATTGAGAGTTACAATTAGAAGTGGGGGAAATAACATTTTCTAAACTAATTTAGTAAATTAGCCTGTTTCATTCTTATAAGCATATGAGTTTGCATTATAAATTTATAACAAGACTCATCACATATACCTCTACATAATTTAATGAATTTATGCAATACATGTGAAAACAAATTTCTAAATCACAAACCCTCAACAACAGAAGCCGAGGAAATTTATGAAGCTCGGCTTAAGTCAGTGAGGCTATTTCATAACCTCGCCAATATCCACCGAGCTCCCTCATTAACCTTACTCAAAGGAGCCGAGGTTATTTATTCACCTCGTCTAAACATGTCGAGCTCCTTCATGTACCTCGTTCTTGCTTGCTGAGCTTCTTCCTTCGACAGTTTTTTCGAACGAAGACCAAAATCGCCATTCGATAATCATGTAAAGCGAGCGATATACCAATTCGTATGTTGATCAATTGATATTTTGATTAATTTCATCGATTTTAGGCTGTTTTCGATCAAAACAATTCGTTCGACAAATTTAGGTTTCGATTCAGGAAAAGAGAGTTTTGAGCCTTTTTGCAATGTGTTTAGAAAAAATGAAAAGGATCTGTGGTAATTTAGGTGAACTTATCTTGTCCATAGTCATTTGGACATCTTGCCTCTAGCCTCAATAAAAAATCAATTGTAAATTTGTAATGGGCTTTTAACGGGGAAATTTGGTAAATTATACCCTTTTGTTTTGACCCTTTAATTACTCCTCCTTTAATCTTTGAGAAAATTGGATGGAGTATACCTTTTTCAATTTTTTTTTAAGTAATTGTACTCCCTTAATTTTGTTTTAGGTAATTTTACTTTTTAAGATGGTTATTACACATTTACCCTTAAAATCAATTTTTACCCTTTTCAATTTTTATCCTTTTTAAAATGATTGATGAGGAAGATATTTTTAACAAATCAAATTTTATCATAAAATTTTTTATCCTTTTTTAAAAAGATTGGTGGATGAAGATATTTTAACAAACTTTATCCTTTTAAAAACAACTCAGTTAGATTACTGGAGATAGATTGGTGGAGGAATGGATTATTATCAACGGAGATTTTTCTAGGGTACAACTTCAAGAATTTTCTAGGTTACAGGAAACATATGTTACTCTTCAAATTATTTGATTAGAATCGTACTTATCGATCAATTCTAACCTAAATTATTGTGTGCGAATGATTTTACTATAACATTTTTTGTTTCTTTTTCCAGTTTGCAGCGTAGGGATAGACCGAACAAGATGACGAATGAACTTCATGTCGAATGAACTTGTGTCAACTTTGAACCTGTCGACAATTATTCGAATTAGATCTTCATAACTTGTATCTAACTTTAAAATAATTGTTTTATATTCATGTACTCCATTGAATTGTCAAGCACCATCTTCCAACTCTCAATCTCCATTGTAGTATACCATAAGAACAACTGCATCAATCATTTCCAATATATAAAAAAGCCAATTACGTTCCACATACAATCCAACAATATATTACAATAAAAGTAAACATTACATTAATCATTCATGCAATACGATAATATTCATCTAATACAGTGTCATTAGTTACTTATAAGAAATCACACTCCTGTAATACAATAATATTCATGTAATCAATTCCTGTAATGAATGAAATCTTCTACCTATTACTATACCCACATTTGTCTTGTAGAGTTGTATCACAAGAAATCATTATAATCAACCATAACCAACTAAAGTAGCATACAATTTTTGTAATGAATGATTTACTGTAATGAACGAATTCTTATACCCATTACTATAACCAACTACAACAGCATACAATTATTGCAATGAACGAATTCTTGTACCCATTACTATAACCAACTACAATAGCATACAATTATTGTAATGAATGATTTCTTGTAATGACCGAATTCTGGTAAAGATAGATAACGATTATTGTAACCTAAATTATTGTCAATTATGGTAACGAATTCTTGTACCCATTACTATAATCAACTACAATAGCATACAATTGCTGTAATGAATGATTGCGAAGACATGTATCAGTTAAAGTAGCATACAATTATTGTAAAAATATATAACGATTATTGTAACCTAAATTATTGTCCCTGACTAACAAGAAGCGAATACAATATCCGTTGGTACGATATCGATTCCCTGAAGCTTCCATCTACCCTACATCTTCGTTCTTTCATTTACCCTGCATCGTCGTTCTTTCATCTACCCTGAATCGTCGTTCTTTTTTGAAAATCACAAACGGTGATGACGAGTTTTTGTGTTTGTATCGGGGCACCCCACTCCCGTGGTTGAATTAAAGTTCTCATATTAGAGTTTACTATACCATGAAAGTAACCGTGACAATCACATAAATAAATAAAACAAATTTACCAACCTTCAATGTCTTCGCAATCACCGTACTTCAAGGAAGATACAATGGGATGAACGTCACTTAATTGAAGAGAGGAATGGAAAAGAACGAGCGTTGATGGAATGGGATGAGCGTCAATTGAATTAGAATTAATTAGAGATTCTATGATTAGTTATTACAATCAAATCAAGGGCAAATCTGTCATAACAAAAACAAAATCTTCAAGGGTACATTTACCAAAAAAAAAACTTGAAAATGGTATAACTACCCGATTTCGCCTTAATCTTTGTTAGCCGCACTAGACCTATCTCATTCCTCCCACCCCTCGTTCCCCTCCCTCCACCTCTCATTCTCTGAAAATTTCCTCTCCTTCTCGCCTCGCCATGGTGCCTTGCTGGCTAAATCTCCATGGTATCATCAGTCCTCTCCCTCTTCAACCCTATGAACCCCCTCTCCTCGACCTCCACCGGCAAAACCTTTAAAGACTTCTCCTACTCCGCCTCCTTCCGCTCCGATGGAAAGCTCATCGTTGTCGGCGGTGAGACCGACATCGTCTAGGTATTCGAGACCAAATCTCGCACCAGACTCTGTCAGCTCCGCAACCACACCTGTCCCATTCGTCTCGTCAGGTACCCTAGGTTTGATCACTTTCATTTGTTTTATGGTACTTCAAAAGAGGGTAGAGCGAGAAGCCAAAACCGGGTGATTTCCTGGTCTTGAAGCCGAAGAAGGTGAACCGTGTAATTTTCTTGGGCTTGATCCTTGTTTTAGAGAACTGATTTAGGTAGATTATTGGATTGAGAAATGGAAAATGGCTTTGACTCTCGTTTGGATTGAATTGAAGTGTTTGATTTAGATTGGTATTATTTTCTAATTTGTTTTTTCCTAGGCAGTTAGGCTCGTTGATTTTGTTTGATTTAGATTGGTATTATTTTCTAATTTGATTTTTTTAGGTTTGGTTTTGATTTAGATTGACTCTCGTTTGGATTAAATTGAAGTGTCAATAGGGAAGGTTACATTATATGCCTGTGATACTAAGTTGACTGTCAATGATGAAAAATCAGCTCTGAGCCATATTGCATATTCTTGAGTTATTTGAAAACGTAGTGTAGATTCTTACCAACACTGATGCAATTGAGACCTTCCCTTGCCCAGTTTTTTTCTTCTTTGTCTAATTCACCTCATTGATCTTCTGTTTTCTATGTATTTTTTACCTTTGTCATTCTAGTTACTCTTATGTTTCTCATACATGACTTTGAAGTTTTGATCACTGCAAATGCTATTTTTGGAGCATATTTGAATGCATATAAAACATAGCTAATGTTGCATTTTGAATAGTCTACAAGGCGATGAATAATACTCTAGAAGGGAGATGAATAAAGTATGTTCGATTTTTGCGGCTCATTGATCTTCTTTCCTAAAAAACTTTTGGTAGAAATGACAAGTGTATATATGGAATAAAATATCTCACAAAGAAGCCCAATACTTTAGATACACAAGCCCATACAAAATAGGCACATCTATTTATAACAAGTCTTGCAAGTTAGATTAGACAAACATAATCTGATCGACCCAATATAATATGAACAGGTTAAGCATTCAATATGCACGCAAACTTAGTCTCGGTTTCAAGATCTTGAAACCAAGACATTGTTTTGTCTTTCATCATCCTTTGGTATGACCTGCAGGTCTTACAATCAAGGTAAAGTCTTCAATCTCCCCCTTGATGGAAGATAAAACATGATTAAGAATATGCATCATAAAGATATAATATTAATATGCATCATAATTTTAAGTAGTGCATAAAATGTTTATACCAAAGTTTTAACCGTCCAAAAACCCGCAAAACCGGCCAAAACAGTCAACTAAATCATTCTCCCCCTTTTTGTCTTCCAACAAAACGGGTAGAGTCCAAAAGTTTTGAAACCACATATCAAAGTGCAACTAGAGAAAGGTTTTGAAAACGGATAGAGAGGTAAAAAGAGCATAGTTGTATCAAGGCCTTGAAGAGGAGGCACCACCAGTGGATTTCTTCTTCTTTTGGTTGTAGGTCTTGGTGGGCACTACTGAAGGAGAGCGCTCGACAGGAGTACGAGTTGCAGATGTATAGGGTTCAGCTTAGACGTCTCAACTTGCTCAGGCGGTTCTTTGGCCGGTCTTTCCTCCTGCCACCCCCCAAAGGTAGGTTACTCCTTGTTTGGTCCAATGTACTTCCTTCTTTAGCACCCACTGACCCTTAGATTCCTAACAATTCCAAGGCGTTCAAGGCATGCCTCGTCGATTATGCCACTATATGTCTGTTTCTGCTTTGTAGATGTGTCGACATCAAAAGCTTCGAAGATTTTGGGAAGGATTTTGGCATACTGTAGGGGCATAGGTCGAGAAGAAGAGGCGTCATGAAGCATATAATTGATCATGAGATCGGGATGGTTGGGCTCATAACCGCTCATGACAAAGTATAGGGTTTCCATGGGGTTTTAAGTGACCAGTTCCCTGGAATTGACTCGAGGGAAAATGCAGCGAGCAAGGATTGCAAAGTTCAGTTTGGGTTCCATTTTGAGGATGATGTGGGTAGGCTTGTGGGTAGAAGAGGAGTCGGGAGGGGCATAGAGAAAGAACTCCTCTCGAGCAAGATTGATGGAAACAATCGTGTTTGGGAAGCCTTCAGTGGGGATGTCTTTGGGAGGTCAAGGATTAGAGCTAAGTTGTCGGCAAAGAGACGGATTCGGTGATTCTTGATCTTAGTGACAAGG
Organism: Persicaria tinctoria; assembly: GCA_037127255.1. Lineage (NCBI taxonomy): Eukaryota > Viridiplantae > Streptophyta > Magnoliopsida > Caryophyllales > Polygonaceae > Persicaria > Persicaria tinctoria. The sequence continues at coordinate 22,288,234 of JBANSL010000007.1, read as the reverse complement.
GTTAGGGTTCCTTTGATTCGATGAGCGGTCATGTTGGCATAGAACAACCGGGTGAGACGAGGATAAGAAAAGTCTCCGGGATTGAGAATAGACCAAAGACAAGTGGATTTTAAGAGGGAAATACAGGCCAAGGGCATGGATTCAAGCAATTTGATGTCAATATCATCGCAAAAACACAGTCGACGGTGTCCAAAGCCCTGTTCCTAGGATTTGGCCACGTCGAATGAGATAAACTAGTTGGCAGAAATATCAGAGGAGACAAGCAATTTGGTGCCAACAACATGACCACTCATCGAATCAAAAGAACCTGGCCTAACCCTTGTCACTAAGGTCAAGAATCACCGAATCCGTCTCTCTGTCGACAACTTAGCTCTAATCATTGACCTCCCCAGAGACATCCCCACTGAAGGCTTCCCAGACAGGATTGGTTCCATCAATCTTGCCCGAGAAGAGTTCTTTCTCCATGCCCCTCCTGACTCCTCTTCTACCCACAAGCCTACCCACACCATTCTCAAAATATAACCCAAACTGATCTTTGCAATCCTTGCTCGCTGAAATTTCCCTCGAGTCAATTCCAGGGAACTGGTCACTGAAAAACTCTTGGAAACTCTATACCTTGTCATCAACGGTTATATGCCCAACCTTCTCGATCTCATGATCAATTATATGCTCCATGCCGCCTCTTCTTCCCGACCTATGCCCCTACTATATGCCAACATCCTTCCCAAATTTTTTGAAGCTTTTGATGTCGACACATCTACAAAGGAGAAACAAACATACAATGGCATAATCAACGAGGCTTGCCTTGAACACCCTTGAATTGTTAGGAATCTAAGGGGTCAATGGGTGCTAAAGAAGGAAGTACATTGGGTCAAACAAGCAGTATCCCACCTTTGGGGAGTGGCAGGAGGAAGGACCAGCTAAAGCACCGCCTAAGCAAGCTGAGCCATCTACAACTAAACCCTCTATATCTGCAGCTCACACTCTTGCCGAGCCCTCTCCTTCAGCAGTGCCCACCAAGACCTACAGCAAAAAGAAGAAGAAATCCACCGGTGGTGCCTCTTCTTTAAGGCCTTGATACAACTCTGCCTTTTCTATCTCTCTATCCGTTTTCAAAACCTTTTTCTAGTTTCACTTTGATGTGTGGTTTTAAAACTTTTGGTCTCTACCTGTTTTGTTGGAAGACAAAAGGGGGAAGAATGATTTGGTTGACTGTTTTGGCTGGTTTTGCGGGTTTTTGGATAGTTAAAACTTTGGTATAAACATTTTATGCACTACTTAAAATTATGATGCATATTAATATTATATCTTTATGATGCATATTTTTAATCATGTTTTGTCTTCCATCAAGGGGGAGATTGAAGACTTCACCTTGATTGTAAAACCTTGAGATCTAATCTGCAGGTCATACCAAAGGATGATAAAAGAAAAAACAATGTCTTGGTTTCAAGGTCTTGAACCGAAACTAAGTTTGCGTGCATATTGAATGCTTAACTTGTTCATATTATTTTGGGTCAGCAACAAGAGAGGGTCTGGAGTGTGGCGGCACAACGGTTGTGGCCTCTACAGTTGTGGTTGTTCGCTATTGGGAAAGAGAAAAACAAAGAAAGAAATAGGAAGCTAGCCACTTAACGCGTGAAAGAGAAAAAGTAAAGGAAAGAAAGCAGTCAGGGACTTAGGGTTTTTTTTAAAAATCGATTTTTGGACCAAAATCGAAAATTTCGGTTTGGTTTCGGTTTTCGGCCCAAAACTGAATTTTCATTTTTCAAGGACCGAAGCCCAAAACAAAAAGTATCAGACCGGCCCAAAACTGACTTTTTCAGTTTGATTTTCGGGCCTGGCCTGATTTTGAGTAACCTAGTCGATATAGCAGTTCAATTTGGCGAGAAGGTGGGGGGAAATGTGAAAAAGATCATGCCAAGAACACGTTTGATTATATGAAGAAATTGTGGAAGGATTGGCTTGATCTAAAGCATGGATACATTGGCCTCAGCTAGGATTCAGAGAAGGGAACGATTAAGGGCGAACCCAGAATGGTGGGATAACAAAATCAAGGTAAAGACGAAGTTATGGTCTAATCTTGTCTATGTATTTTTTACCTTACCTTATCTTTTTCAGAAAGACTTACTCTTTTTTTTTTCATACTTACTTTCCAGGAAAATTCAAATGTGAAGAAATTTCGCAAGAAAGGAATCCCTCCAAAGATCGAGGAGAAATGGGATCTCTTATTTGGTAGCACAGTTGCCACTGGACAATATTGTGTGGCACCATCTATGGATGTTGTTGATCAGTTTGTCATTGGGAGGGGCTTGAGCGACGACGACCGATTGTGGTGCTTCACTGTTAATGAGACGGAGAAGGAGGCTAGGCGGTGTTGTTCCTCACCATTCGAAATGACTCATCGAGGGTGGCATGGCTGAAGTACCAATTTGGTTTGCACCCTGGAGGGAAAAGTGACATATGCTGAACTTGGTTTCACTTTTAGTGTTTATGTTTTAGATTTTAAAGCTCCTGATCTTTTTGAAGATTTTTCGCTTTTCGGTTTGTTATTTCTTGTTTGTTATGCTATGTACGCTTGAAGCTATATGATATGTATTCCATATTTAAGTTGTAGGAACTACTTGTTTTCGTATGTATGTTATGCTATGGTATTTCTAATTTGCTTTTCAGGTTGTTATTTCTAGTCATTTAATGTGCTATGTATGGTGGATTTTTGATTTATTGTTTTGGTGTTGATGTTTTAGATTGGATGGATTTGATTCGTCGAAGGCCTCAAAGACGGTTGATAGCGATGCAAATATGGCTGCATTTAAATTAATTCAACCGTTCTTACTGCCTACTACTATAAATTCATCCACACGGTGCCTTGTTATGACTTTAGTCATACTAGCTATTATTTGATGCATCAAATTGTGTATCATGAAAATGGCATTAGGTGCATGAATGCATTTCGTAGGGAGAGTCATTACTCTAACTTAACAATAAAAAAATATAAAGTATTTTGATTTTTGTTTTTTACAGTAGGTAAGAATTAGGAGCGATTACACAAGCTGTAATCTAGCTCCTTGATCATCCTTGAGGATGATGGAACAAAGTTCCCTATTAAAAGGGATAGTAGAGCTATTACAAATGATACCCTTCCGAGCTATAAAATCCACTGCTTGGTTTGCTTCTCGATAGCAATGTCTGTATTCAACGAAATCGAAGGCAAATTCCAATCGCTTGATCTTTTCAATGTGATGAATAACTTCCCATCTGATGTTGTTATTGGTGACAGATTTTATGAGCTGAAGATTATCCCCTTCTATAGTTACTCTTCGAAGTCCTTTCCTTTTTGTTTGCTCCATACATATATGTCTGAATAGCGATAGTTCAGTTCGAATGACTGAACCTTTCACAGTTTCCTTATATAAAGTTTTTTTATATAAGGGTAAGAATTCGATTATCTAGACAAACCGAGAGCCCGAACAAGTCGAGAGATGGACTAACCATCATGTACAACAAGAATCAAATGACTAAATGGAAATAAAAAGCAGCAAATGAATGAAAGAAAAGTGCATAAATAAAGTACATGCTAGCCTACACTGTAACTACAAGTTAAGCTAGCAGAACAATGAAAAGATCCGGCAAAAGGAAGACGCACACAGAGAACTCTGGGGATCACTAGCGGACACCTCAAATTGGACTCCAAACAGAATCAACAGGTGTCGATCGCATTTCCATGACGTCTCTTATCTTGACAAATCAAACACTGTTCTCATGAAACATGTACCACAGCCAGAAAAGCAAAGTACACCAACCCGCAGACTGAAATTCTTAACCAAACCACTACTGAAACAAATCCCAAAATCCCTCATACACCCTCAAAGACGATAACAAGATCATAATAGGTTTCCACAAAGGAAAACCAAATTAGAGAAAACGTATACATTAGGACAGGAGTATATAAACAACAACAATAAACACGAATAGAGGTTGAAGAACGGTTAGCAAACGAACTCATATGGTTCACCGAAACACTTTTTTTTGGGGGGGGTTCCTCAAGAAATAGAGACTTGTTGTATTAAAGCAAGCCCCAAGTCAAAGGCGAGCCATGGTGAACAGAAATCGACGGACCACAGAAAAGCAGACCGACGATAAAACAACAAGAGGTCGACGGCGACGGAGAACCCAACGAAGGAGAACTCCAAGCCACACCCCACAAACCGATTGAAAAATCGATTGGGAAATAGCGGACCATCGGTGCCCGAGGTATAGATGCAACGTAGGACAACACGGGACGAAAGAGCCGAGGTGGATGACGGTTGCACCGATGGGAGGTTATGGTGGCTAAGAACCACCTGAGTTGTAGCAGGACGAGGCGAATCAAGCCACCAAGGTGACCAGAACAAAGGGCAGTGGAGCAAGGGCGAAGACGAGGGTGAAATCGAGAGGGCAGTTAGCGAGGCAGGGGCCGAGGACAGAGTCTAGGACGTCACACCGATGGATAGAGCCAAGTCGGGCGGCGGAGACCATGGTGATGGGTTGATGGTAGAAAGTGGCGACGATGCCCAACGCTCAAAGGGAGCATTTTAGGTTTTTTCCTATACTTATATGTTTTTTTATTTATATAAAGTATTTTGATTTGTTTGTCTGTACATCAGGTGTGTTTGGATTCCAAATGTATTATAGTTATAAATATAAATATAAACACTTGTAAAGTATTTGGTAAAAATAATTTACAATGTATTTAAAATAACGTAATTTTAAAATAAAATATTTTATAAATTATATAAATCAATTACACTAACTTTACAAGGTAATTAATAAGCTAATACAATATTAAACGTTTAGTTAATACTATATATTTATTTTATTTTAAATTCACATTACTTCAAACACATAGTATATTAGGTAAAACAAATATTTTTCAAGGGTGATCAGAGGAACCTAGTGAGAAAGGTTTTGACCTCTCTCTAAAAACACCCCACCCATTAACCCTAACACCACCGCCACCCACAAATCCACCACCATCACTACAACCCAGCCTCCATGTCCGCCACCATCACCCTCTACCTCTCCGTCTGGTGACCTCCTCGGCTACCTCGTCACCCCCGGGAGCCCGTGTCCTCGCGGTTTAATATCTCGTCAAACCCTAAAATTTGGATCTATCCCCCAAATCCGTTCCCATGTGTCTAAATCGGATGGTTTTGTGTCCGATTTTGAGTTCCCCGCCTTTAATTTCGCTGGTATTGGCTGCCAATTTGGTTTCCGGTGCCTTGGATTCCACTGGCTACTTGTGCCCTCAAAGTCTCCCACCCTTTGACTGTGGTGCTCTTCGCCCTCGGTTGGTCGGGTGATGCGTGCCCGTTCATGCTTGCTCCCCTTCGTTTGCCAGCACTAGCGTTGTATCTTCTGGTGTTTGTGTAGCTTGAGTCCTCGATGTGTACAGAATTGCCCCAATTTGGGGATTTGTTTTGGGGAGGGGGGGGGGGGGGGGGAAGGGAAAACGGGGATGGAATTTATATATAAATCTGCTTACGGATTTATATATCATTTTCATCCTTTGCGTGAATCCGCCTGTTAAGGTTGAAACTAAATCCCGAAAGGACTTGATGAAATCCCGAAGGGGTTTCAATAAAATCACTTAATCGAGTCCGGCGATGCTTTCTATTGGGCTTGAAGACTAGCGGCTTTTGTGTGGTGTTTCTCTCTATTGCCGTCTGCAAGAGGTCGTGGATGTGATCGAAACCTGAAAGCTCACTGTCGCCCGGGTCCAAATATGAGGTTTCCACGAGTTCACCAGGTGTTCCTGAGTTGCCTCTACTTTTTGGCGTTGGAGTGGTTTCATTGCATGCTCGTTCATCGTTCGATAGTGCTAGTGTTTGCCTTTGTTACATCTTTATTTCTCGGTTTTGCAGGGTTGTTTTACTTTATTGATATCTGTTTGTATGACGGGTTTCTGTCGCCGTTGCTACGGCCTCTCGACCCACTGGGCCTGTCCAGTGGGTCGAATTTTTACTTAATAAAAAAAAAATACTTTTCAAGTGTTTATATTTATAGTTTTATTAAATACTTGGAAATTGGAATCCAAACTCTCTCTAAATAAAACGTAGAGCGAAACATAACATTCCTTTCACAAATTTGTTTACGTGGCATACCAATATCTTATTGATACAAATAAATACACTACTAGTTATAAATAATAAACAAAAATAAATTATCTTACTATATAAAAGCTGAAGTTCAATTTTACTGTTCATCAAGTATAGTTACTTTTTTGTCCTTCCTTTCTTTCTTATTGGTATTTCCTTAATCCCTCCCTGGTTTGACTGGTTTCTGCCTTTTCTATGTGCCAATCGCTCCATTACGCGCCGCCTGCCATAGTGCCATCGCTTCGTTTGTGAAGCCTCCAATTTTCACAGTTCTCCCTTCCTCTTCCTCTTATGGCTAAATCCTACCATCTTCCATAGAATTTGTCGATGGAGTTCGCTGAGCAATCGTTGAGCTCGGTTATTCCTGCGATTTCGGCATCTTTGGTTTGGATAGATGAAGATTTATTATCGGAGATCCTATTACCGGTCAAAAGCCTGTGCCGACGGGTCGAGAAGATACTTATCTCATTGAAGATGGCGGTATGAAGGCGCTAAATCCCTCCCCCACGGCTTCCGCGCCGGCCGTCCAAGACGATGTTGCTAGAGACCTGTTAATGGCGGCCCGACAATTCGTCGATCAGGGCAACCCTTCACAGTCCCTTCAATCGGTAATTTCAATCGTCTTTCTTAGATTTCTTTGCATCGATTCTCCTGATTACGGAAAAGATTGAAAGAACGTGGAGATAATTTTCTTCGATTTCTTTGCATCAATTCGCCGGCCTTGAAAGAAGAACACGATTTCTCTGATTTCGCTAGATTAGGTGATCCCAATTTTTTTGATATTAAATTAGGGTTTTTGAGTTGATGCATTTGTTGATGTTAGCCTATGATGAATATATTGCTCATTTCTCCTGATCTGATTGTTCAATTTCATCCACACACCAAAATAAACACTGATTTTACCAAATTAAGCAAAGTGTGAACTGTCATATTGCAATTCATGATTCAATGGCTCACGGTCTTCAAATTTGTGAATTGCCCATCATTAATTGCAACTGATTTTTTATTCAAACTTGGGCGTTGGTTCCCATTGACAGTGAGTGGCATTTGGGGTGAGATGTAGGGTAGAGGGAAACTGGAAACTAGAAACCTTTAGAAGTCAACACTTGCTTAGGCGAATGAAGAAAACCTATTGATTGATTGCTTTTTCCTGTCCGGCAGACGGTTGCTACTCTTGGCGCCTATGATATAGCACTGGATATTGGGAGAAAGGTTATGCGTCCAAGGTTCTTACAATTTGCTCTAATATGTGATGCCTCTCCCCTTATCCGAAGGGAATTACACATTGAATTTGCTCGTATTTTTCCTGCTTAGTGTTCCTATTTCGCTTTATTAGCAACCTGAAAGAATGGTGGACAAGGAATGGGTTGCTGTTAGCTTGTGTTGATATTGTCATGTTAATTTTTAAATTATTTGTTCCATTACTTGCTAATGGACATTTTTTGTTCCCCTTTCCTACATGTATCATTTGTTGCAAACAAGTGGTAATGGAAATGAGAGCCAAGGGCATGGACGCCATTGCCATCATTCATCACAGATGCATTCAAACTGTTCGACGAAATGCCTAAAATAAAAATTTTGATTATATATATATTGTGAAAGTTCTCGGTGTGTTCTATTTTGGGGATTAATGAAACAATTTTAGCCCTACTGAATAAGTTAACCCATAATTTTTTCTTATTGTATTGTTTTGTTGATGCGAGAATGTTTTACCCTTTCCAAACGGGAATGTTTTAGAATTTGTGAATTAGTTTGATCTGTGACGTTTTAAACTGGGGCCCTGACATGTTTGGTTTTTGGCATTTTGTTGAAATTATTGGTTTAAGCACTATTAGATTATCCATAATTGAAGATTTTCTATTTAGCGATATGTGACATCTTTATTGTGTTTTCTTCTTTCAGTTTGTTTGTTTGATGGAGAAAGGTAAACGGATAAAGCAGCTGCTGAATATGGTGGGAGTTCTATTGTTGGCTTCTTTTGTGTCACAGCTATGTGCTGCATCTTCAGATCCTGTATGTTTTGACCTCTTCCATGGTTCTTCATATTTAGGAGCATTATGATTGTTGTTACTTGTTTAATTGGTTTCTCTTTGTTGTTCTTAGATCTTTTATGAGTCATTTGACGAGTCATTTGAAGGGCATTGGACAGTCTCTGGCAAGGAGTACGGAGGTCTTTCTCTTCTTTATCTTGTTCCTTTTAGTTTACTCCTATTGATCTATAGCTCTATTTTGGAAGTCAAGATCAAGCAGTTTTGTGCAATTGTTTTCCTGATTTTTGGTTGGATGATAAACAAGATATTCAGGCTTTGAATTTTAACGAGATACACATGTATTTGGGAAAACGACAAATGTTAAACAGTGAAATACATTTGCTTAGTTATCGTTACTTTCTTACATTCGTCTATTCCATGGCACTATCACTTCATATCTCTATCTCTTTATTAACATGGAAATAGCTGGCCATTAGAAACTTATTTATATTTGTATTCTTTCATTGTTATTAATATGTATTAAAGTAGATTCACCAAGTTTGAAAACCTGTTATTTGAGGTTTTTGGAAACTGGTTATTGCAAATTATAGCCACCAATTTGGTTTAAATACTGAAATTATTGTCCTACTCTTGTTTTATTTCCATGTAGTTGCATCATGGGTTCTATGACAGCATTGAACAATGCCGATTTTCCATTTTTTGCCATCTTTTTTTTCTTGTTCTTTTGTTTACTGATCCTATGATAAACCATTCTTTTTGTTTCCCTTATTTTTCTGTCCAGCCCTTTGCAATAATAGTATACTATAGATTTCTATCCAAAAAAGAAAGAAAGAAAGGTAGAAAAAAGATCATCACTAATTTGGGACTTGGACTCTGCCTTTTTGACAGTTCAATATGTGCATTTGTGTATGAAGTTTTTTGTTTTATTGCACAATAACCTTTATATTGGTGCTTAGCTTGCATTTTCACTTCCATCCGATGAACCATGTTCTCTCATTATTTTTAATTCTGTAATTGCAGGCCTGTAGATTTGCAGGCACCATTTAGGCGCTTTGGTCCAATCAAGGATATATACATGCTTCGAGATTACTATACTGGGTGAGCTTGAACTTATGCTACGAATCTTGATTTCTTCCGTGAGATCCTTCAAAATTCTGATTGATTACATTTGTGCATGTTCCAATGATCATGGTTTTTGATACCTAAGATTATTTCTAGACAAAGGTGGGGGGATAGTCTTATCTTATTTAATATTGCTACATGGTTTTTTAAAGAAAAATAAAATGATTTTCTCTATCTGCCTACTTCTAAGTAGCTCTCCCATGGATTTATTATGGAGCTTTTGTATTTCTCAGTCATTCTCATACTATATGCTTGTTTTTATTGGAAATTTCTCCTACTGCCATAATTCCTATAATAACAGTCAGCCTTTTTCTACCATCGAGCAAACATTCATTGCATTTTATGTAATAATTTGTCTATTGCGATTACTTTGGCCTGTAAATCCTTAGCCAAATGAAAAATGATGTTTATTTGACGTGGAAGTCGATGGGATAAGATAAGATTATGGGAACTCATATGTTGACTTATTTCTTGCTTCTCTATTATTTCCCTGACCTATATAGTCGTCAATTGCATTTAAACAATCATCCTTCAAATACTATACAGAATACTGTTCAATCTTCATCCATACTACGCAGTTCACATCTTGATCTTGATTTAGGTTATTTTAGTTTTTTTAAAATAAAAAAAATATTTGTCTTCCTTGACCTTGATGTTATGGATCCAGATATTATGCAGAATATGATTTTCATCTATTCCAGTAAATAAATCATATTTAGCAATCATCTATTTGAATCTGCTATATCAGATTTTCGGGCGTGAGGCAGCAAAGCTGTTGGGCTATGTGGAATGATTTCCAGCTGGATATAGAAAAGGTGTTAAAATAGAAAAAGCTTGTTCAGATGCTGGGATTGAAGGATTTCCTACTTGGGTGATCAATGACAAGGTAGATCTCTCTATTGTCTCTTCCATAAGAAAAATGACATATACTTAAAAAATGGCATGGACTCATTTCACTCATTGACTTTACATGCATGCCTTGTTTAGTCTTACACTTGAGATATGTCTCTGTCTACTGCTGAAGCATCCGTGTCCTGAATCGTGACTGATCCCGAAATAAAAGATTCTTGGGTTTTCATTAGTTCCAACCGGAAAGGCTTTAGGTTGTTTAGTATCAAAGCTGACATTATTTAAACAACCTTTGGCCAAAATACTAACTAATATCACATTCTAGCTACTCCTACTTTTGATTTATTCCATATTATTGCAACTTAACAACTTTCTCTGACTTTTGTTTAGGCTTATTTGCATCTGTCAATCCTGTCATAGGTGTATTTTAGTATGATCACCCAAGTTCCGAGAAGTGGGTTATCTTGAATGTTGCTTGTATGATTTCCACTAATCGATGTCATTATTCGTAAGAGAGGCTATCTTTTATGACATTGCCTGCAATTACATTCTTTCTTTCGTTTTTTAAATAAATCTCTACTAATCCTTTCTCAATTATTTATTTGGTTGATCTACCTTTTGTATTGTAGTGAAATCAATGGAAGGAACAAAAGAGGTTGAGTTGAATGAGATGGATGGATGAAGGTGAGATTGAAGAGCTTGGTGTTGTTTCATAATGAATCTTTTGTATACTAGATTTCAATATATAGCATATAGTGGATCAGAGTTACAAATATTGTAGGTTGTTTTTTATTAATTACTTTTAGTGAGACATTATTGTACATATATTTGCCCGTTAAACTTATGAATTTATTTTAGATAGTTTGAAAGGGCATCCGGATTGTACAAGGTGACAAAATGCGCGTGGTTAATGACCTAGTAACAACCAAATATACAATTACACATTATAAAAAGTTTAAACTTGGGTTAAACAAGATTAGCTCATTCCAAAAGAAGAATGAGATAAACTTTCTTCTTTTTTTTCTCTTATTGAAAGTAAAATAGGAGAAATTGATTAGCTACAGCCTACAGTGGAACTTGTTAGGGTAATTTATTTATTTATTTTGATAAACTTGTTAGGGTAATTTTGAACAAATTTCTATTGACAGATTTTATTTATAGTTCTCTATATACACACAAACCTAAATATAGTTAGCCTAGTCCTCATCAATTTGCAAATAATCTATCTATATCTATCTATATTTAACTATTAAAAGAGAAATATTTTTGATGATGTGTCATCACCACTATAATTATACGGTTTTCAACCAATCAAATTAAAATTAAAATATTTTTTTTATTTTTCAAATCAATTGATTCAATTTAAAACATTAAATTTATTTTTATTTATTTTTATTTTTTTACAGTAGGCAACCATTAGAATGTCTTAAACTAAGAACATTCATGATCATCCTCGCGGATGATGTTACAGAGATCCCTGTAAAAAGGGAGGCTAGAACTAATAATATGACTATTCTTCGCAATATGATCAGCAGCACGGTTGGCTTCTCTATAGCAGTGTTGGGCTTTTGCTGCGGTGAAACCTTTCTGAAGCATTTGAATCTTCTCGACTACTCTTAGTATCTCCCAAGGGGCAGATGTCAGGTCTTCTATTGCTTTGATAACTCCCAGACTATCTCCTTCGACTATTATCTTGCTCCATCCTTTGGTGCGGGCTAATTCTAACCCTCTGCAGAAAGCAAGGGATTCCGTATGGATTACAGATCCCTTAGTAACCTGTTCATAGAAAATATCTATAATTTGACCGTTCCAGTCTCTAACTATACCCCCAATCTGGCAATCGCCCGACGGCTTGACCGACCCATCCACATTAATTTTGTAGACAGAAATTGGGGGCTTAATCCATTTACTGATCGGTCTTCTTATGTTCTTAGATTTCGTAGTTTCATTTTGGAGCTTTATCCATTCTTTTGAGTTTTAAATTAGTATATAATTTATTCCTTAGTATATTATACATTTTTTTAATATATATATCTAACTATTAAAAGAGAACCATTTTTGATGATGTGTCATCACCACTATAATTATAGGATTTTTAACCAATCAAATTAAAATAATTTTTTTTATTTTTCAAATCAATTGATTCAATTTAAAACATTAAATTAGTATATAATTTATTCCTTAGTATATTATACAATTTTAATATATTGGTTCAAATCAAAACATTGAATGAAACATATTTTTATTCTATTTGATAGTAATTTGTTCTAGGGGTCCTGACCAATTACAATTAAGGTTCTATAATTATTTCAATTTATTTTTTTATTTGCTCTTAATTCTATATCTAACTATTATTAGAGAAGCTTAATAGATGAGGTGACATACTCTCCTTATTTCTAGAGCTCCTAGCCAATCACACTCTATATTCTATGGGTGATGATATCTTCACTGCTAATTTTTACTATTTCCACCGCTAATGATCGCATAGGTATGCGGTGGGTTTAATGACAGTCAACGATCCCACCGCATAGGTATACGGTGGGTCACCGCAATACTTTACGGTGGGTCACCGCAATACTTTACGGTGGGTCGAGAAGTACACATGTCCAAAACCGTCGCCATAACAGTTCAAAACTGTCGTCATAACCCACCGCATCGGTATACGGTGGGTTTGAACCGTCGCAATACAGCCCAAAACCGTCGCCATAACAGTCCAAAACCGTCGACATAACAGTCCAAAACCTTCGCTATAACCCACTGCATACCTATGCGGTGGGTTATGGCGACGGTTTTGAATAACTTCTACAAACCCTTTCCAATTGCCAAAACCCAACGCATGTATACCGTCGCCATAACCCACCGCATACCTACCCACCGCATAGGTATGCGGTGGGTTCGTATACGGTCAACGGACTCACCGCATGTATATGCGGTGGGTCTGGGAAAAAGTGGATTAAGACCACCGCATACCTTTGAGGTGATTAGCGGTGAAAATATTAAAAATTAGCGGTAGAAATATCGTTTCCGATATTCTATATCTAACTATTATTAGAGAAGCTTAATAAAAGATGTGGCAAACTCCCCTTATTTTTAAGGCTCCTAGTCAATTACAATTAAGTTTCTATAATTATTTCAATGCTTTGAAATTAGTGGATTGAATTGTTTTGTTTTCTTTAGCCATACACAATTTTGAGGTCTTCAAAAACTACCTCAAACTCAAAAACCATTGAAATGGAGGCCATCAAGCGACTGATGTCATCTTATTTTGACATAGTCATGAAAAATATCGAGGACTTGGTTCCCAAAGCTGTCATGCACTTTTGGTTAGTGCTTTACGATGACCTTGCTACTTTGCTCTTATATTTCTCTACAACCGTACAACAAAAACGCTAAAATTATTTCTGGGTTATGGTTGTTAGACTAATTTATGTAGTCATGTTCAGGTGAATCATACAAGACGTGAGCTTCACAATGTCTTGATTTAAAAAACTTTATAGGTGAGGTAGACAACCATTTACTAGCACAGTAAATGCAAATCAATGGGCATTATCGGACAAAGTTTGTTTTATCAAGTTGTTTATTCGTTGATGATGATTTTCCCTTTTGGTCCGAATTCAACGAAAATAGGTTTGATGAAATGCTAAAGAACCAGATAATGTGGCAATTAAAAGAAAGCGTGCCCGAGAGAGTCTACGAGTTCTCCAACAAGCATTCCAAGTGACCCATCGACAATTTCTTCAATTGAGATAAAATTTGGAAAATGAACTTGCATATTAGTCCAAAACATAAATGCATCATGTTGAAATTCACAACTTTCTGGATATTATGTTGATTCTTTTTCTGTCCCTATCTTGGAAGAAACTAAAATATTGAATTTCAAGATCCGACATTGCTTGGAAGGATGTCAAATCCGACATTGGGTATTATTTAAATATTACTCCCTCCGTTCAACAAAACTTGACGTTTTACTATTCATGCACGCTTTTTTAGGAGCTAAAAACTATATAAAATATCGACTTTTTAAATAATTTTTTTTAACAATTTCGTAGTTATTATTAATAAGTACAAACTTGTTAAAAAAAATTTAAAAAAAAATGAATATTTTATATAGTTTTTATCATTCTAAAAAAGCGTGCGTGAATAGTAAACGACAAGTTTTGTTGAACGGAGGGAGTATATAGTTAACTTTATCATTTTCTAACAACTAACATGTGTATTTTTCTCGATAATTTTTGGTATTATTGATATTTAATACTTCAGCATTATATTACGCGCCATTGGCGCGGGTATAGGACTAGTATAATATATTTTATTAACAAAATTAGATTATGATAACCAGTGGCAAAGCGGGATGAAATCCAAGGGGGTGTTAAAAAAATTTCGTAAAATATTTACACACAACCTTTGGATAAACAAAACTCAAACAAAAGAAGCAACAACTTTACCAAATACAAGCCAAAAAGGCATTATCAATACAACTTTTATGATTAATATAGCATATTGGAATGTTAGAGGCACTAAACGGCCACTTATGTGGAAAGAGATTAACCACTTTAGATTTATAAATAATATTGATGCCTTAGTCCTTACGGAAACAAAATCAGAACTAGCCCCATCTGATATCCAATTGAAGAGCTCTAGATTCCACAAAGCCTTCAGTGTCCCATCTATTGGACGCAAGGGTGGAATCTGGCTGCTATTCAAAACAAAATTTGAAGAGATAAGTAGTATCCTTGAGCTGAAGCAAAGAGCTGTAGTAATAAAAGCGACAGTAGAAAAACACGAAATTATCCTAATCTTTGTCTATGCTCCATCTGTTGAAAATGAGAAGGATGATTTCTGGCACGATATCTATGATACGGTCAATAAATACATGCTCCCCATTTTCATCATAGGTGATCTTAATGATATAGAACTGGATACATAACAAGTTGGAGGATCTCTCCCTAACACCAATAGATTTAGAAGAATAAGATCTATCAAAGATGAACTTGGATTACAAACCTTACCGTTCTCGGGCTCGCCCTTCACATGGAGGAAAAACAGATCCTCAAGTAACAACACTTATGAAAGACTAGACAGAATTCGAGTCCATCAACATGTTCTAAACTGGTTCCCCAATCTCTGCATCAAACATCACCCTTTCTCTAATTCGGATCATACTCCTATCTCTCTCCAAATCGGCTCCCATGCTAAAAGAAATGGAACTCCGTTTAGGTTTGAAATGGCATGGACTACTAATGACGCTCTTGAATTGATGGTTAAAAGAGTATGGAGTAATAAGATGAATGGTTCCCATGGTTTTAAGCTTGTTCAAAAACAAAAGCTTCTAAAACGAAATATCAAGAAATGGTGCAAATCTAATCCTAACAATATAACAAAGCAACTTGCCCAAGTGGATCTTCAAATTAAGGCTCTTCAAGACAGAATGCCATGGGGAAATATATCTTCAATAGAAGAAGAGAAGCTTGCAAGGCTAGAACACAAGAAATTTCGACTTCTTGAATTTAATCATAAATTTTGGAAACAAAGAGCTAAGATTAGACACCTCCATCTGGGAGACAAAAACACAAAGTATTATCAAGTTACAGCTAGAATTAAAACATCTAGAAGATCGACTAGATCCTTTACTACAAAACAAGATATTTTACTAACAGATCAAGATCTAATATCGAAACACATCACAAGTGAAATGTCGGAAAGATTTATAGGTAATAATCAACCCAGAATCTCCACGGAAGATGTATGGAATATTCAAGCTCAGATAACTTCAGAGGAAAACCATAAGCTTATTTCTGAGCCCTCTAATTTGGAAATAAAAAATACTCTCTTTAGCATGGCAGAAGATAAATCCCCAGGGCCAGATGGATACCCCCCAGAGTTTTATAAACGATATTGGGATATCATAGGCCAATCCTGCTGTAAAACTGTAAAGGCCTTCTTCCACTCTGGCCAAATATTATCTGAGATCAATCAAACGTTTATAGCCCTCATTCCGAAAACTGATAACCCAACGTCTATAAATCATTACAGACCAATAAGCCTATGCAATACGATCTACAAGATAATCTCAAAAATTCTTGCTAACCGTCTTAAACCCATCCTCCCTAAACTCATTAATCCTTTCCAAGGTGCATTCATTGAAGGTAGATCCATTCAAGATAACACGTTAATAGCTCATGAAATCTTCCACACCTTCCATAAACAAAAAGGCAAGAAAGGTTGGATGGCTTTAAAACTAGACATAGAGAAGGCTTATGATAAACTAAACTGGAGTTATATTCATGCGGTCCTTGAAAAATTTGGTTTTCATCAAACTTGGATCAAATGGGTAATGAAATGTATCACTTCCACTTCGTTCTCTATTCTAGTTAACAACATTCCCGGTCCTCAATTTAAACCTAATAGGGGTATTAGACAAGGTGATCGCCTTGCCCCTTACCTTTTTGTCCTAGGGTGTGTTTTGCAACACAAGTAGCGTTTTGGAGCTTTTTGTTTTAATGTTATATAGTTTTAAATTAAATAAAGCTAACATTATTAGTTAATTAGCGTTTTGAAATTGAATTTCCACCAGCTACCCACCCCAGCTTTTCAGAGCTTTTCCTGTTATATACATAATTCTCCTCTTTTATCAGCTAGTTTTATCAGCTACCCATTCAGCTAAGGTTACCAAACATAAGTACTAGCTTAATTTAACATATTTTACACAATAAATCATTCAGCTTCAGCTACCCATTCAACTACTCGTTCAGCTTCAGCTACTCAATCCGCTACGGTTACCAAACACACCCCTAGTTATGGAAGGTCTTTCTAGAGAATTGCATAAAGAAGCCCTTCTAAACGACGCCTTAATTGGCATAAAACTAGCAAAAAATGGTACTCCAATTCCTTTCTTAACATTTACGGATGACACTATCATCTTCGCCAAAGCAGCCCATACCAGTCTAAACACAATTCAGAACATTTTAAACAACTTCTCCAATCAATCTGGCCTCACTATTAACTACAACAAAAGCTCTCTACAATGCTCTAGAAATGTTAATCCAAATCTCACCAAGGATTTGGCTACCCATATGGGCATCCCGGTGTCTAAAACCCTTGAAAAATATTTAGGAATTCCCCTAGTCAATGGTAGAATTAAAAATTGTGTTTTTGAGGATGCAATAGACAACATGAAAAAACAACTTTCTAAATGGAAAGCTTCCAATCTATCGCAAACAGGTAGGACGATTCTCATTCAATCTAACCTTAGCTCTAAAACCAATTATTTAATGCAAAACTTTCTTCTCCCAAAAGGAATTCTCAATGAGATGGATCAAGTTAATAGAAATTTTTTCTGGAACAAATCCGCCTCAAACTCCTATATACCCCTCATTAGTTGGGACTCAATTTGTAAAAGCAAATCTTTGGGAGGCCTTGGTATTCACAAGGCTGAGAATCTCAATATCTCTCTTCAAATGAAACTTCTATGGAAAATCTACAACAATGAAGAGAATATATGTGTAAGAATTATAAGAGAAAAATATCTCAAACAAGATAGCATCAGGAACTATTGCAAGAAAGAAACCTCCTGGCAATTCGGAAGACTACTTTCTCTAAGGGAAAAATTCGAAGAAGGTCTACTTTGGCTAGTTGGTAATGGTTCCACCATTAATGTATGGGAGGATCAATGGATCCCATCTATTAGTCTTAAGCAGTATATGTGACCAATTGATCCTAACATGACTGTAGACTCACTCATGAATGACAGGAAACAGTGGAAAGAAGACGAAATCAGACAAATATTCCCACAAGATATTGCAGGTAGGATTCTACAAATCAAGATTCCGCAATGGCATACGGAAGATAAGCTGATTTGGAGACCCGATCCGGAAGGAAAGTTCACTACCAGGTCAGTAAAGAAAATTCTAACTCCTACACCTCAAAACATCCAATCTCAAAATTGGATTTGGAAACTGAAACTCTCTCCTAGAATCAAGAATCTCTTATGGAAAATCAAGATTGACGGTCTACCTACGACAAATAGACTAAATAGATATGTAAATAGAGTACCAAGCCAATGTTCTCTATGTAGCCAAGCGAATGAGGATGCAACTCACCTATTTACTAGTTGCACCTTCACCAGAGAACTCATTGCACAGTTTGAACAAGTTTCAGGTATGTATTTTCAAGGCCTTAATTCTCTAGAACCTTTGCATACAAATTTAGAAAAAATCAAGGATGCTAACACTAGATTTGAAGATCTAATCTTTATTTGGCAAGCTATATGGGAAACTAGAAATGATCTAATTTTTAGGTCTAAGAAACCGCCAGGAACAACCATCATTGTTCAGAAAATCAAGCAAAACATTAAGGACTGGGACATGGAAGGAAGTGAAGGAAAGGATAGCAAGAAGAAAGGAAACCGGAGAGCAAAAGCCAAATGGACAAGGCCCCCAAGGACTATCTACAAAATTAATGTAGATGGTTCTTTTTCCCAATCTGGCAAAAGTCAGGTGGAAGGAATCATTCGTGATTCCGAAGGACAGATCATTGATATTTTCTTTCAAGAAGTCAATGCTGGATCTATCATCCAAACAGAGGCTTCAACAGTGATTCTAGGACTCCAACATGCGAAGATGAAAGGCTTGAGGAAGATCATCGTAGAATGTGATAATCAAGTCTTGGTTAAAGCGACCAAAGGAATGCAAATGCCCAAATGGGAGGTTCTGAGACAAGTAGAAGAAATTGGCAGACTTACATTTGAATTCACCTCTGCAGAGATTAGACACATTTCCAGAGAAGCAAATAATTCTGCAGACTACATTGCTAGACGAGGAGTAATTTGTAATTTACAATCTATCCCCTACCATAGGGATCTTTGTAACATCATCCTTCAGGATGATCCGGGAGTTAGGTTACTGTATTAGTAACAGCTCCCACTATTTGCCTACTGTAAAAAAAAAAAAAAAGTGAAGAGATTGAGGTTTGAACAATACCATTTAATTCCCCTTCCTTCCCTTTTACTATCTGAGCTAGATAACACTTCTATTTCAAATATCACTTAAAAATCATATATTACCTTAAATATACTAAATATATGTTAAAAAAAAAAATTTAAATTTTTTTTTTCCCGACCAGGAGGGTGCTCTAGCACCCCCGAGCACCCCAAAGCTCAACCCCTGATGATAACATGTACCAATAAGAAAATATATTTTGTTCCATTCATCTTAAAATATAGATAGATCGTTTGACACACTTTTTAGGAGGCTAAAAAATCTATTAAACATTAATTTTTTTTATGAATTTTTAAAAATAAAGTTATACACTTGTACTTATTATAAAATAATAATTTTTTTTATTAAAATTTTAAAATAATGTTATACTTATTAAGTATAAAATTATTTTAAAAAGTTATTAAAAAATAAATATTTTATAAAGTTTTTTAAAAATAATGTGTAGCCTTTTAAGGTTTCCTATAAACCATGTTCAAAGTCAAAAATCAAATATTTTCTTTTATTTTAATTAGGAAATAATTCAGATAGCGAGAAGCTATACGAAGACATCCTTAAGGAAGGGGCCTTGAAAACCAAGATTGTTGTACATGTCTGTCGATTAGGCAGAACGGTAGATCGGAATTTTGGGGAGTACTACTTGATCATTTCTACTAATTTTAAGCCCCAATTAGTATTTCGTTCTTGCGGAATTTTTCCGAGAACTTAGAAAATCTCTATTACTAATCCTTTGTGTACCTTGGTGTTCCTAACCATCCACTCAATTTTGCTCAATCTCGTATGTCGTTATGTTGTCCGACGTGGCAGAAGGATGCTTTCGATACGCGCGATAGTTGGGTATATCATAAAGGATAATTCAATCTCTCATTGGCAAAGCCATTATTTGATATAGTTTATAATTATAAACAAAAAATATTTTCAAAGTTAAATTTAAAAGTAGTCAATATATAATCAATTTTTCACTCTAAAATTTTGTGAACATATTAGAATAATAGTTTACAAATTACATTGGTACTTTGGATCAAAAAAAATTACATTGGTACTATAAGTGTTTAAAATATTAATTTTAGCCTTACACCGAGAATATTAGTTAAAATTAAAAAAAAAACATGGGTAAAAGAAGAAAAGAAAAGTGAGCCGATGAAAAAAAAAGGAAAGTAGAAATATCAATAAAATATTCCCTTCACACTTAAATATCACTTGGGGTTTAATGTTTTTTTTTGAAGTGATAATTGATCATGGCCATTGAATTATACAGTATAGATAATACATATTCAGAGCGGATCCTGTCGCCCAGCTGTGTCAGGGACGGTGCATGTACAATTGGGCTAATTTGGCAAGATATCAAAAAATTGGGGGGAAAAGTAGTCCACCACGTGTGTATATATCCCCATATAGGGGTGGGTATGGGACGAGACGGGATGAGATATGGGTAATTCCGTGTCCCGTCCCGTATATATTTCCTGAAGTGGTAAATATATTTCAAAATATGTAACATGGTTACAAAAGACATAGACCATACCACGGGTCTAGTGTAAAAATTATGAGACTATGGCCACGCAGGGCCAATAAATCCCACAAAAGTATACCCCAATAGTAACCCTGACTCTCGCATCCTCTAACTATGTTCTACCCCAATCACTCTCTAGTCATGAATCGCTTCCATTTCTGTTCATTTAAAGTGCAACATTTATATTTAATTTTGATTCGGTTCCTGCACGACTCAATAATCTTCCTTGCACATTCTTTCGGGTTAAACCTCTCCTTTTGGAATATAAGTCTATTCCTTGCTAGCCATGTGAAGTATATGGTAGCAGAGACGGCGAGCAACTTGCCTTGAAACGGAATCGATGCCCTCACACGCACAGGTTCCCTTGCAAACCATGCTAGCCAGCCCTCGACATCCCTCTCCTCCCGGGCAATCCCAAACCAGCTCCATACAATGCTTTGAGTGACCCTGATCGAACGACACCCAAACCAAAGATGGTTTTCAGTCTCAACCTCTTGCCTACAAAATGGACACCACGCCGGTTCCTGTCCCATCCAATGCTTCACCCTATAGCCAGTTTGCAATCGTTTCTTGACTGCGAGCCAAACAATGAACCCCCACTTCTTGCATTGGGTGCCCTTCCATATCATTTCCCCCCATCCTACATCGTCCCCGGCCTCTTGTACGAATGAGGTCGTACATCTTTGAGCATGAGAATCTCCCATCCGGTATCATTATCAGGTCCAAATTGTACATTCCATCCTCCTCATTTCGGGGTAGAATCACCCTCAGCTCCTCCTTGACCTGTAGAATCGATTTCCAGGCCCACGAGTTGTCTTTTCTACCTTCCGTCAGCCATCTGTCACAGCTTCGTTATGCACAACCCAGTCCAGCCATAATTTATACTTGTTGCTATTAATTATGAAATTATGTGAAAATTTTGATTTAAAAAATTAATATTTCATATAGTTTTAGCTCGATAATAAAAAAGTGTTAAAAGGTCAAAATGACTTCAATTTATAGTATGCATTTTAAAAAGTCATAAATGAAAATATGTAATATTGTGGTGAAAAATATGAAATCAAATATTTTAAGAAAGTATTATCATTTTAAAAATGGACGTTGTTATAAAATATTGTGAATAAATATTTATTAAATGTAAGAAAAAGTTGTTTTAATAGCTTTTAAAAATAACGGTTAGAAAAAAAGAAAAAGAAAAATTCTGACAATACAATAAAACTTATCCATTTGTTCTGCAAAATATGTTATTTCCTATATAGGGCTTTCTTTGGCAACACAAATAACTTTTTCGAGCTTTTGATTTTAATATTATAAAGTTTTAAATGAGGTAAAAATTAATATTTTAATTTAATCAGCTTTTGAAATTGGATTTTCAACAGTTATTCACCCCAAACTTTTCAGACTTTTTCTTTTTTCTATTAATAAATCTATTCATTTTCTTTTATCTCTTTAGCTAGTTTTATAAGCTAGGGTTACCAAACACCTTAATAGTTTACAAATAGTTAAATTTAACATATATTTGACACAATTAATCCATCTATTTGAGGTACCTAATAGTTTTACCTATCCCATCCGCATCCCATCCGCTACTTGTTACCAAACTGACACTAGATCTATCTAATTTCAAAGCGCTACAAAACATATATATGGATGTATTCTCCAAAATAACATCAATCCTGACAAAATCAATTTCAAATATCATGTTGATTATTATAAGCTCGTTCTTCGAATTTAAATTATTTTCATATGATTATTAGATATTGCACTTTATCCATATTTATCTTTATAGCCTATGAAGTATGAACTATTATCCATATTTATGAACTTAATCATTTTTATTTACATAATTACTTATTCTAATTAATGGATCGTTTTGTATAAGATCGTGTAAGGTACACGGAATAGAAACAAATTTTATATGAGAAAATATATCGTATGTAAGGGTTCGTTTGGTTGAATGCGGGAAGTACAATTCCCGGGAACTTACTTCCCATGAATTGAATTCCCGTGAAATGCACTTCCCATGAATTAAACAAAGTTTTTTTTTTTTTTTTTTTTTGATTAAGTAAAAATTCAGTAGGTCAGGGCTAGCCTGGCGAACCGAGAGCATCCTTACGGATGAAATCACGGAGATCTGGGTGGTCTCTGATGCGGTTGGCAGGAAGATCGTAGCCAAGGTGAGCAACCTTGTCAGCCACTTTGTTCCTATTACGCCCAATGTGGTGTATTTCAATCCCTGCTCGCAAAACAAGGAGGGATTGGATATCTGAAATGATTGTTTCTATCTGCCACGGAGGTTTCCAAATTTTATTGATTGCGTTAACCACGGAGAGGCAATCACTCTCAATCACACAGTTCTGTATATTTT
Source organism: Persicaria tinctoria (assembly GCA_037127255.1). NCBI lineage: Eukaryota > Viridiplantae > Streptophyta > Magnoliopsida > Caryophyllales > Polygonaceae > Persicaria > Persicaria tinctoria. The sequence goes on along the minus strand of JBANSL010000007.1, from coordinate 22,265,267 downwards.
GTGAGATGGCTGTTTTGAGCCCAATAAGTACTGCCCTTGCTTCTGTTGCAATTGGTGACTGGCAACCAACCAATTGTTGGTGCACAACCAGTGCGGAACCGGCATGGTCCCTTAAGATCAAGCCTACTGAAGATGGGCCCGATGCTGGTGTTGACCCATCCACATTCATTTTTAGCGTCCCTCTTCTGGGTCTGACCCAGGTTTCATGTTTTGCTTTTCTCCGTTTGTTGGTACTAGTTTTGGCTCTTTCTGGGTGTGACTCATACTCCTCTATATCGTAGATTTTGGTTTTTGCCCATATTTGTTTTTGCTGCGTAACCAATTGACTAATATCCATAGGTGATGGAATTTTCCTATTTTGAAATATGACTTGGTTTCTGAACCACCATTTAATAGCAATCGACTCTTTTGTATCTGTTTGTAGGGTCTTGATGTAATTCAGAAGGGGTGCCATTTGCCCTCTTGACGAAGGGTTTTGACTATGGTACACTTGAACATTATGATCTTTTAGTGCTTCAGAGGTTGCTATTGGACACTCAACAAATAGATGATAAGCATCCTCATTGTGATGGTTGCAGTATATGCAGCTTCTCGGTATTGGGATGTTGTTTCTTGCCAATCTATCTTTGGTGGGTAATCCGTCAAGACTGATTTTCCATATGAAATTCTTTATTTTTGGTTGTATATCTAGACTCCACATCCAGTCTAGTTGTGCATCTTGTGTCCTGCACCCTCGCTCTGTGAGCATCCTAATGACACTCGCAGTCGTATACCACCCTGACTTATCTGCTTCCCAATACAGTCTGTCTGTTCCCTGTCGTTGTGATATATATATATCATTGATTTCCTGAATAACACTAGGTGGGACACAGGAGGCAAGAGCCACACTATCCCAATTTCCCTGTTTGATGAAGTCTGCTACTTTTAGATTTTCTGTGTTGGGTGGTTGGGAAAGGCCTCGGTTACATAGAGTCTCAGCGCCGCACCAACGGTCGTGCCAGAAGTTGACCGATTTGCCATCACAAATGTTCCATACCAGTCCTTTTCGGAAAAGTGGGATAAGACGGCTTAACTTACTCCACTGCCAAGAAGCAGGACCCCTTTTTTGATAATCAAGAATTGGTGTATTTTTTAGATATTTCTGATTTATTATTGTTACCCATGTGTTTGTTGGTTCGGCAAGGATTTTCCAAAGTAGTTTTAGCTGTAGTGCAACATTGATATCACTCATTTTGGTAAGACCTAGTCCCCCTGCTTTCTTCTTTTTACAGATCTTATCCCAGCTGATAAGGGGCGAATATTGTAAGTCTTTATTCCAGAAAAAAGATCTGTTTATTTTATCTAGTTCTTTATGTATTGACGTGGGTAGCATGAAACTCTGCATAATGTAACTGGGTTTAGCCATCAAATTGGATTTTATAAGTACTGCTCTCCCCTCTTGTGAAAGAGAATTAGCACGCCACTTTGTCAACTGTTGTCTTGATTTAATAATGGTATCTTCAAAAGTTTCTTTGTTAACCCTTCCATTAATAATGGGGCACCCAAGGTATTTTTCTAGATTCGTGGAGTTGGGGACATTTCGTATTCCCTGTAAAATTAGCTTCCGTTGATCACTGATGCCACGAGAGGTTTGGAAAGCTGACTTTTGATAGTTTACTTTCTGGCCAGAAATTGTACAGTAGCCGTCCAGAATGTTTTTGACCTTTTGGCACGCTGTAGCACTACCTTTACAAAAAACCATCATATCATCGGCGAAGGAAAGGAAAGGGACCCTCGTAGAATTACGCGCACACTGGAAACCAATGCAGTTTTTGTCTTGGATTGCCTCCATCTGTAGAGCTCTGGCAAGAATTTCAGCCCCAAGGATAAACAAAAATGGTGATAAGGGGTCACCTTGGCGAAGGCCACGTTCAGGGATAAAAATCTCTGTCGGCTCATTGTTGACTAATACAGCGTATGACACAGTTTGGACACACTCGGTGATCCAGTTACAGAATTTAGTATGAAATCCAAATTTGGCTAGAACATCTGACAGAAACGACCAGTTCATTCTATCATATGCTTTTTCCATGTCTAACTTAATAGCTACCCATCCTTCGGACCCCCGCCTTGATCTAAAGGAATGGAAAATTTCGTGTGCAATAAGGATGTTGTCCTGAATTGCTCTGTCGGCCACAAAGGCACCTTGTAGTGGGTGGATAAGTTTCCCCATGACCTTCTTAAGCCTTTCCGTAAGAATCCTCGAAATGATTTTGTAGTTTGTATTGCACAGGCTAATGGGTCGATAGTGGTTGGTCGTTGTCGGTTGATCGCATTTGGGTAGAAGAGTTATATATGTGTGGTTGACCTGTTTCAGTAGACGTCCAGACGCAAAGAAAGATTTCACCGCTTTGATGACAGACGGACCAACTATATCCCAGTAATTTTTGAAAAATTCTGCTGTAATCCCATCAGGGCCCGGGGATTTATTTGTTCCCAGCGCAAACACAACAGCCTTAATTTCTGTGTTTGAAACTGGGCTGATAAGAAACTCATTATCTTCTGAAGTGATTTCTTCAGATATCAAGTTTAAGAAGTTCATCTGAACCGTTCCACTCTGTCTTTCTATTTGGAAGCGTTTCTGAAATTCCTTTCTTATTTCCTGTTTAACATTTTCTTGACCGGAGATATTTAATCCATTTCTATTTGTTATTTCTCGTATGATTTTCCTGTTTCTTCTTCCCGAGGCAAGCTTATGGAAATACCCGGTATTCGTATCTTTTAGTTTTAAATGTCGTGTCTTAGCCCTCTGCCTCCAGTAAGTTTTTTGAAATTTCAGGAGAATTTCTTTTTTCCTTATCAGTCGGAGTTGCTTTTCCCACAGAGATTTATCATTTCTGTCACCATTATTCATTTGGATCTGTAACAATAGGTCGTCCGTTTTCTTGAGTTGTTGGAAGATATTACCAAAGGTCTTAGCATTCCAAGCTTTAGATGATTGCTTAATGTTCTTTAATTTCTGTACTAGTTGAAACATTGCCGAACCCGGGCAAACACGGCGCCATGCCTGCTTGACCAGATTCCTATAATCTTTTCTACGTAGCCACATATTTTCCATTCGGAAAGGTGGTGATTTTTGTGATTGGGTATTTTCGATCTCTATTCCAATCGGGCAGTGATCAGATGATGTGAAAGCATAGTTTTTGGTTTGAATCTCCGGATATTTATCCAATATTTCTGGGGAAACCAGAACTCTATCAAGTTTTTCATACATCCATTCGTTATTCGGTTGGGCTTTTCGCCACGTAAATTCGTTCCCTGAGGTGGGTATGTCAACCATTTGACAGTCGTCTTTAAATTGTAACAGCCGATTGAATCTTTCATTTCTGGGGTCTACCCCGCCTTGGTTGAATTTTGGTTTTTAGTGATATAAAGAGGGAAATAAATAAATTCATGTTAAAAAATGGGGGAAGTTGAACTTACCTAGTCCCTCCTAGGTAAGTGAACTTCCTACGATTTGTAGGAATTGAAATTCCTGGGAAGTTGAATTCATGTATCATTCTGTCAACCAAACACAGGAATATATCCTACTTCCTGGGTTTTTTAACTTCTTGTGTTTTTAATTGACTAACCAAACGAGGCCTAAGTTTTGTGAGTCTAGATGAGAGAATGATGCTATTTTTTATTCAAAAAAAAAAAGGATAGGATTATGTTGAAATATAATTTGATCTTTCTTAGAGCTAAGTTAGTTAGCTAACTTGTAGCTTGGTTTATGCAGTTTTATGTTATGAAAACAGTTAGTGTTTTGTATGCAGTTAAGCTGCAGTTTAGGAGAATGTTAGTGGGGCATGTAGTGGGTAGTTTTCAAGTTCAGTTGTGTGTGTTTAAGGGTGTAAGGATCAGACAGTTTTTAGTATCAATTGGAGAAGTGGCATTTTGCAGTTTCCGCGTGCTTGAGTTCTGTTCTGTATTGACAGAGGAACTGGCTAAGCTTTGTGGTGATTTTGGTTGATTTATGTCACTGAATTTGTGGTTGATTCCTACCAATTGATCAACATTTGGTATCAGAGCAAACACAAGGTTGTGTTGCTGGGTTTGATTCGGGTTTGAGTGATTGTGAGAACCAAACACAAGGGAAACACATAGAGTGATTGAAGTTCTGAAAAAATGCAGAACAACAATGGAGGTTCAGGCAACCCTCAGTTGCCAATCTTCAAAGGAATCAACTACCATTTTTGGAGCTTGAAGATGTCCACCCTCTTCAAGTCACAAGAAGTCTGGAATCTTGTAGATCAAGGCTTTGAAGACAATGTAGAAGGTGAGCCTGATCAGCCATTGAGAGAGAAGAGAAAGAAGGATTCAAAGGCTTTGTTTATGATTCAAAGTGCTTTGGATGATGAGATTTTTCCAAGAATCTCAGCATCAACAACATCTCATGAAGCTTGGGAAGTTTTGAGACAGGAGTACATGGGAGATAAAAAGGTGATCACGGTTAAGTTGCAGTCATTAAGAAGAGAGTTTGAAACTCTAATGATGCAAGAGAAGGAATCAGTTCAAGTGTTCCTCTCAAGAGTCTCGAGCATAGTTAACCATATGAAGTCATATGGAGAGAATGTGAGTGCTGAGTCTGTGGTGAGTAAGGTGTTAAGGAATCTCACCAAGAAGTATGATCACGTGGTTGCTGCTATTGAAGAGTCAAAGGACTTGTCAACATACAAGTTTGAAGAGTTAACAAGTTCTCTGCAGGCCCATGAGGAGAGGCTTAGCAGATCCACTGAGGTGAAAGAAGAAAAAGTTTTCCAAGTTAAAGATGATTCCTCTAAGACCAAGTCAGAAGGTTCTTCGAGCAGGGGTGGCTACAGAGGAGGTCACAGAGGTAGAGGTGGCTCAAGAGGGAGCTACAGAGGTCGAGGTAGAGGTCATGGAAGAAACCAATCTGGTGGGAGAGGAAATGGAGATGATCAGTGGAAGGAGTCCAATAGAAATCATGGTACTGATTCTAGGCAGCAAAGGAGTGGAATCAAGTGCTATTATTGTAAGAAATTTGGACACAAAGAAGCTTATTGTTGGGAGAAGCAAGAGAATGAGCAGAAAGCAGCAAACTATTCAGAGAAAGTTGACAAAGATGATAGACTGTTCATGGCACTGTCATCTGTAGCAGAGGGAGCAAGTGAGATGTGGTTCTTAGATAGTGGTTGTTCCAACCACATGTCTAGTTCAAGAAGCATCTTCAAAGAACTAGATGAATCTAGGAAAGGAAATGTGAGACTAGGTGACAACAAGGTGTTGAGAGTGGAAGGGAGAGGCACTGTGGCAATCAAATGTGTTCAAGGAGAAGAGAGATTGCTAGATGATGTTCAGTGGGTGCCTGAATTAGCTCACAATTTGCTCAGTGTTGGCCAGCTGCAAGGTACTGGTTACTCTTTGCTATTTGAAGATGATAAATGTGTGATAAAGGAGAAAAGATCAGGTTGTGTAGTAGTGAGTGCTCCTATGAGTAAGAATAGAATGTTTCCACTCAACTTAGCAGCAGACGTGGGAAAGGCTATGGCAGTAAAAGGTGATGAAGAAACCATGCTATGGCATATGAGATATGGTCATCTCAATGCTCAGAGCTTGAAGCTCTTGAGTACAAAGGAAATGGTTGCTGGTGTGCCCAAGATAGGGGAATTGGAGTTGTGTGAGGGCTGTGTTTATGGAAAGCAGGTAAGAGGTTCTTTTTCAAATGATGAACCATGGAGAGCAAGTGAGTGTTTAGAGCTCCTACATGCTGATTTGTGTGGCCCTATGCAAACTGGGTCATTAGGTGGTAGTAAGTATTTCTTCTTGATCACAGATGACTGCAGTAGATTCAGTTGGGTCTATTTTCTTAGATTCAAGTCTGAAGCATTTGAAAGCTTTAAGAGATTTAAAGCTCTTGTTGAAAAGCAATCAAGGAAGATGATCAAAGCATTGAGAACTGATAGGGGAGGAGAGTTTATGTCCTATGAATTTATGAACTTCTGTGAAGAAAATGGTATAAGGAGAGAATTGACAGCTCCTTACACACCTGAGCAAAATGGTGTGGCTGAAAGGAAGAACAGGACTGTCATAGAGATGGCTAGGAGTATGCTCAAAGCCAGGAAGGTTCCCAATGAGTTCTGGTGTGAAGCTGTGGCAACAGCCGTGTATCTACTCAACATTTCTCCAACAAGAGCAGTGACTGACAAGACTCCATTTGAAGTATGGAGAGGGAAGAAACCTTCAGTGAGTCATCTCAGAGTGTTTGGATGTGTGGCTTATGCTCTAGTGAATTTGAGAAAGAAGCTAGAGGACAAGGCAGAGAAGTGTGTGTTTATAGGTTATAAAGCTCAATCAAAGGCCTATAAGCTTTACAATCCAGTGAGCAAGAGAACAATAGTGAGCAGAAGTGTGGTGTTCAATGAAGGAGTTGAATGGGATTGGGAGAATAAGCATGCTCAGTCTATGGAAGATGAGGTGATCCCTGTAATTCCCATCAACAGTTCAACAGAAGAAGAGGATAGTGATGATGATGATGATCATGGTGATACTCCTCCTGCAACACCAGTACAGCAACAAAGCTCAGGCTCTTCAAGAAGTCACATTGGATCATCATCAAGGTCATCAAGTGAGTCACCACCAAGAAAATTCAGATCCTTGTCTGATATATATGCAAGCTATGAAATGGCTTTAGTAGCATCAGATCCTGAGTACTTTGAGGATGCTGAGGGCAATGAGAATTGGCAAAAGGCTATGAAGGAAGAATTGAAGTCCATACAGAAAAATGAGACATGGGACTTGGTCGAGCAGCCACAAGACAAGAATGTCATTGGTTTGAAGTGGGTTTTTAGAACCAAATTCAATACTGATGGCAGTGTTCAGAAACACAAGGCCAGGCTAGTAGCTAAGGGGTATGCACAACAAGAGGGCATAGATTTTGAAGAAACTTTCTCTCCTGTGGCAAGGATGGAGACAGTGAGAGTTGTGTTGGCCTTGGCAGCTCAGTGGCAATTGCAAGTCTATCAATTAGATGTGAAATCAGCCTTCTTAAATGGAGAATTGCAAGAGGAAGTGTATGTTGAGCAGCCACAAGGTTTTGTGAAGAAAAATGAAGAGCACAAAGTGTACAGGCTACACAAGGCTCTATATGGCTTGAAGCAAGCTCCAAGGGCCTGGTACAGTAAGATTGATTCATTCTTCCTAAAGAATGGATTTAAGAGAAGTGAAAATGAGCCTACATTGTATGTGAAGAGGAAGAAGAATGGGGAGTTCATAGTGGTGTGCTTATATGTAGATGACATAATCTACTTTAGTTCTTCACCAGAGTTGCTCAAGAATTTCAAACATGCTATGATGAGCAAGTTTGAGATGACAGATTTGAATCTGTTGCAGTACTTCCTCGGATTGGAAGTGAAGCAAAGCAAAGAAGGTATTTTTGTGTGCCAAGTGAAGTATGCCAGAGATATGTTGAAGAAGTTTGGAATGGAAAACTGTGATGCTGCTCAGACACCAATGAATATGAATGAGAAATTGAGAAGAGATGATGGTACTCCTATGGCTGATGAAAGGTTGTACAGAAGCCTAGTTGGTGGCTTAAACTATCTCACACATACTAGGCCTGACATTGCCTATAGTGTGAGTATAGTTTCAAGGTATTTGCATAGCCCTACAAAGCAACATTTGGGAGCAGCTAAAAGAATCCTAAGGTACATTGCTGGCACAATAGAGTATGGCATGTGGTATGAACATGTTGAAGACTTCAAGCTGAGAGGATATACAGATAGTGATTGGGCTGGCTGCATTGATGACAGAAGGAGTACTTCTGGATCTGTGTTTGGGCTTGGGTCAGGAGCTATCACTTGGAGTGCAAGGAAGCAAGATACAGTGGCACTCTCTTCATCTGAAGCAGAGTATGTTGCAGCTGGAGCAGCTACCAAGCAAGCTCTATGGTTGAAGAAGCTTATGCTTGATCTGAGTTGTGATCATAAGGAGGCAATTGAGTTGTGGTGTGACAACAAATCAGCAATTGCAATGACCAAGAACCCAACCTTCCATGCCAGAACAAAACACATAGATGTTCAACATCATTTTATTCGAAGGCTGGTGGCAGAAGGCAAGATCACTCTCAAGTTTTGTGGAACTAATAGCCAGGATGCAGACATATGCACAAAGGCTCTCAGCAGTGCAAAGCATTTTTATTTCATGGAGAAAATGGGCATGAAAGAGTTCAAATTAAGGGGTGGTGTTGAAATATAATTTGATCTTTCTTAGAGCTAAGTTAGTTAGCTAACTTGTAGCTTGGTTTATGCAGTTTTATGTTATGAAAACAGTTAGTGTTTTGTATGTAGTTAAGCTGCAGTTTAGGAGAATGTTAGTGGGGCATGTAGTGGGTAGTTTTCAAGTTCAGTTGTGTGTGTTTAAGGGTGTAAGGATCAGACAGTTTTTAGTATCAATTGGAGAAGTGGCATTTTGCAGTTTCCGCGTGCTTGAGTTCTGTTCTGTATTGACAGAGGAACTGGCTAAGCTTTGTGGTGATTTTGGTTGATTTATGTCACTGAATTTGTGGTTGATTCCTACCAATTGATCAACAGATTATTAGAGGAAAATACGAGATATGGTTACCCTTTTTTTTTTTTTTTTTATTAGGAAAAAATTCGGGTGGGATATCCCTACCCGGCGGCATCCTTACGGATGAGATCATTAAGACCTGGGTTGTTGTAAATATCACTGCCTCGGGCGGAGTGGCAAAGGTGTGCAACCTTATCAGCCACTCTATTGCCCATACGAGGTACATGAGCGTATCCTATCTCTTTAATAGATGATAACAGAACTTGAGTGTCAGCGAGAATAAGTTCAATCTCCCAAGGACATTTGGATTTCTTCTTAAGATAGTCTATGATTATTTTACAGTCTCCCAAGGACATTTGGAAAAAATATGGTTACCCCTTATTCAAATGGTGGAAACAAAATCAATTTTGTAGAAAAATTTAGAGAAGGCCGGGGTAATGATGACCCTTCTAACAATGTGTCTTAAACTATAAATGGATTACATTAATTTCTTTTGTCTTTCCAAAAATTTAAACCAAATGTATCCTAAGTATTATATATATATATATAAAATCTATAGAAGGTTGTTGCAAAGATGAAAGATGAGCAAGAATCACTAAAGGCACAAGTGAGGAAGTTGTTACTTACGACTACTGATCGATAAGCCCTCCGATAATCTCCAACTTATTGATACGATTGAACGACTTGGGGTCGCTTATCACTTTGAGAAGGAAATCGAAGAGTCGTTGAGCCAAATCTACGATGCCTACAAGGGAAATCCTTTTCAAGTATTCGACTTGGACATCTATCATACTTCTCTGAAATTTCGGCTTTTGCGACAACATGGATACTACATATTGTCTGGTAAGCTGGATTGAATTGTTTCACACACCCTCTTAACTTTCTCGATCAATATGAATGGTTTGTACGTTGTGTGACATTGCATTTTCCGTTTGAACGTAATAGACATCTTCGCCAAATTCACTGATGAGCATGAAAGTTTCGTCGATTCAATAAATGGTGATGCAAGAGGTCTTCTAAGCTTATACGAAGCAACACATCTTAGACGAAACGGGGAAGACATACTAGAAAAGGCAGTTGAGTTCACAACTACTGAATTGAAAGCAATTGCTACTAACAAGGACCATCCGTTAGCACCACAAATTGCTCGAGCCCTAGTCTACCCAAATCACAAGGGCGCAATCCGGATTGAATCAAGGCACTTCATCTCTTATTACGAGCAAGATCCGTCCCACAATAGGATGCTTCTAAGATTTTCAAAGCTAGATTTCAGCCTCAACCAATCGATACACAGAGAGGAGATTCAAGAGCTCATCAAGTACGTATCTTGATCGATCATCATATATACATTAGATGCCTGTTTTTACATGTTTCTATGTACACATATATATCATTAATTAGGTGGTGGAGAAGTTTCAAATTTGAGGAGACACTCCCATTCATAAGGAATAGAGTGGTGGAAGCCTACTTATTCGCAGCTCAACTCTTCATCGACCCCAAATTTTATGTAGCAAGGTCAATATATACAAAAGCCTTCACAATGTCAGGTGTCGTGGATGATACATATGACGCATATGGCACCCTTGAAGAGCTAGAACCTTTTACTAAAGCCATTGAAAGGTAGTTTTCATATTACATATATATATATATATATATGTACAATTTAATCGAATTGAATAAGAACATACATGATACTCTACTTCGATCATTAGGTGGGAAAAGGATTGCCTTGATGAACTCCCGGATTATATGAAGTTGTTCTGTGTGATTCTGTTCGATACGTTTAAGCAATTTGAATGTGAGTTGGCCAAGTTGGGGAGGATAAACTACGTTCGGTATGCAGCAAAGGAGGTATCATATCTAAAACCTCGAATGCATGCCAAGTGCTGTCAAGAACATCCTTGAATTGTCAATTGTGTATACTTACATGTAAAATGTATATTAATTATGATGCAGGTTATAACATTGTCAAAAGCCTACTTACAAGAAGCAAGATGGCGCGAACTAAAACATATTCCGACATTTGATGAGTACTTGCACAACGGGATTAGAAGTAGCGCGGTCACTTTGATTGTCGCTGTTTCTCTTCTCGACAATGAAGTCGAAGAGAGTGTTGCAATTGAAGCTTTTGAAAGTGTTTCCAGACATTGCAAGCCCAACATAAGTGCTTGTGTAATTGGAAGGTTCATGAATGACCTTGCTGACCACAAGGTAATTGATTCAAATTCTCTTCAAACATATATACCTTTCATCGATTCTGCCTCGATCGATCAAGTGTTTGATTGTGTTATCTTTCATGTTTAAGGGGGATAAACAAAGAGACCATGTAGCTGGAGTTGTAGATTGCTACATCAAACAACACGGTGTCTCCGAAGAGGAAGCGGAGGCGGCCATTACTTTGATGGTCGAGAACGCATGGAAAGACTTGAATGAAGAAATAGTAGAGCCCGTAACGCCACTTCCCAAGACTTGGGTAGCCAACATTAGTAACTTTTGCCGGGCCATCGACTACGTCTACAAGAATAAACAGAATGGCCTGTCAAGAGTCAACCAAAGGATGAAGGAAACCATCGAACTGCTGTTCCTCGAACCTCTCACTTTGTAAATGAGAGGACTTCCATTTGATTACCTATTGCATATGTTGATGCTTGCTATTTCGTTCTCAATAATAAGTCATCAAAGACCCACTCCGGCGAAGTGGGCTGGAATGATAAGAAAATTAATCTTACGGAAGATAAGTCATACATTGATTCTGGACTACCATTATTTATCTACGCCTATAGAACCGATCATGTTCAAGTAAGGTCGTCATTATTTATCTACGCCCGTGTTGTCTTGTCGCTGTAGTTTTACTCGACACCCATGTCTTTGATTTCCTCATGTTTGTATGTTTGTTTTTTATGATGGTGTTTCTGTTGCCAATCTTATCGACCTCTTGACTTATCGGACATGTCTGTTATTCCGAATTCCTTTCCGTTTCATATATATATATATATATATATATATATATATATATAGAGAGAGAGAGAGAGAGAGAGAGAGAATAAAGGACAAGTCGTAAGTTCTATGTGATAAAATTTCGTTAATCGTAGTATTTTTTAGAATTTTTTTTCGAATTAGCCAAAAATCTGAAAAAAAAATTGCGAAATGATCAAGATCTTAAAGTATTTAGCGGTTTAGCCAAAGTAGGGTAAAGTCGCTGTTTCAAACAGCGACTTTACCCCAAGTTTTTAAAAAAATATATATAATATGTAAGTCGTTGTTCCAAACAGCGACTTACTTATTTTTTTTAAAAAAAAATTCAATTTATTGTTAAAATAATTGAAACCAAAAAAAAAAAAAAATTACATGGAGAGTTTTTGTTAAAGGGTGAATTTGCTTCGCTCTGCAAGTCTACACCAGGGCAAGCAATTGGTGGCCGCAGTCTGCATTCGCCGAAGTCGAGCTACCTCCCGGCCTCGTTGTCTGGCAAATTGATTGACAAATTGGTGAATTCGTTGTCTGGCAAATTGATCGACAAATTGGTGGAGTCCGCTCGCAATCGGTGATGGGGGCGGCCGACCTTTGCTCTGGGTTTCAATCGCCACCACGGGAGTAGCCGCCGTCGCCGTCGCCGTCGTATCCACCAACACGGCGACTTCCACCGTATCCACAACCGCCTCCACTGTTCAATTGCCTCCTGGCCCTCCTTCAAGGATTGCTCGGAAGAGAAGCCACCATGGCCTCCACCGGCGCATCCTCCGTATCCACCGCCGCCCTTACGGCGACCACCGAAGCCACCACGGCATCCATCGCCGCTTCCACGGGATTGAGCCTCGTTGACGCTGTATCCACGGGATTGAGCCTCCTGGTTCATCTGTTCAAATTCAATTGCCTTCATCTGGGTATTCTGTACGCTGTTCCACCGAAGCCACCACGGCATCCACGGGATTGAGCCTCCTCGTTGACGCTGTTCATTGAACGCTGGAGAAGAACCCTGGAGGACTCTGGGTATTTTGTGTTTGTTTTATTTAAAAAAATTATTTTCAGGTTTTAAAAGAGGGATTTTGTTTAAATGGACCTTTAAGTATATTTGGTTAGCTAGATAGGCCCATTAATTGTTTTTTTAGTATGCTTAGCCTATTAATTGTTTTTTTAACTTCCTTAGCCCTCTTAAACGGTCAATGATCAACCGTTGACCGGTCAACCAATTTTCATGCCAATTTTTTTTTTTTTTTTATGCCAACTTTTTTTTTTTTTGGATGCCAACTTTTTTTTTTTTAGTTATGCCATACGGTATGCCAATATTTTTGTGGTGACAATTTTATATAATTGATGGCATAAGAGCTTAAAACGTGGAATCAAAATATTGTCACCTTATTTTCACTTTTCTAATGAAATGATTGGATGACTTTTTTTTTATGCCACTTTTTTAAAACATTGATGACATTTTTTGTGATGTCATATTTTACCGTTTTGATGCCAAAATTTTATTACATTTTATTTTCACTCTGATGCCACTTTTCTAATTAAATTATTGGATGACACTTTTTTTAAACTTTGATGACATTTTTTGTTTACTATAATGTCACGTTGACCATTGATGCCATTTTGAAAAATTTGTATCACATTAAAGAAAAAAATGTCATCAAAAAATACTATGAAAAAATATCATCAAAAATATGGCATCACGGTAAAAAAAAATATTATAAAAAAATTGACATAAAAAAGTGGCATCAAAGTGAAAATAAAATATAGTAAAATTTTGGCATCAAAACGGTAAAATATGGTATCACTAAAAAAAAGTTGGCATAAAAAAAAAAGTTGGCATCAAAAAAAAAAAAAGTTGGCATCAAAATTGACCGGTCAACGTTGACCGGTCAATGGTCAAACGGTTGACTATTGACCAACCCACCCAACTGGGAAGGGGCTAGGGCAAAACTAATTAAATTGATTAATGGGCTAGGTGACTAATTGAATATTCAAAAAAGGCCCTCTACCAAAATCACCCTTTTTAAAACAACAAAATTAAAAAAAAAAAAACGAAATACATGTAAGTCGCTGTTATAAACAACGACTTACATTTTTAATTCTTTTTTTTTTAAATTTTGAGTAAAGTCGCTGTTTTGGCTAAATCCCTAAAATGTTTTATATTTTGGCTATTATCCGAATTATTTTTTGATTTTTGGCCATTTATAAAAAAAATTCTATTTTTTACGATTTGATTTTCCCCCTTAATACAATAAAAAAAAAAAAAAGGGGCTACTATTTACACGGTGATAATATCGCGTTTTACACGGTTTGCAAATGAAACCACAATTCTATTTGGAGGTTGCCTGAGTAGGTGCCGGAGCTTTGGAAGCCATAGTTCCGTTTGAAGGGCATATGATACCGAGTGGGTACAAGTTGCACAATCAATTTAATTACCCTTGTGTGCTAGCAGCTACTAGTCAAATTTCCCCCTTTCTACCAAATCTCTTTCTCTCACTCAATATATATCAGAGGTAGAAAGAACCCTAACTCTCCATTGTTGAGCTCGATCGAAGGGCTACAATTTCAGATCTGGGTCTAGGTTGCTAGTGCTGCAATCCACTAATAGATCTAGGTTTAGATCTCGTCTCCGGCGGGAGGGGAGGCGGAAAAAGAGGATGAGGGAGGAGATGAGGGAGCGACGGCGGTGGTAGGAGGGGCGACTGGGGTCGGCGGCGGCGTGATCGGAGATTTCAGATCTGGGGTAGAACGCGAGCACCGTAGCAAAGAGCATCGCTCTCATGGCTGCAATTTCATATCTTGGGCTCTCATGGCTTCCATTGTTGAGGAGAAGAGAGAGAAGCACCAATCAGGGGGTTAGTAATTAGTACGGAGTATTTACCACCTAATTCGCGAAAGCTGAGTGCGCGGTTGCGTACGGACTCCCCAATCCGCGCATCCGCTCTCCGCATCTGCGAAACCTTTCCGTGCAACCGGCGATAAAATGACCGTGTGAATAGCAAATCTGTGTGAATAGCAAATCTGTAAAAAAAAAATATATGTTCAAGATAATATTTTACTAAATTTTTATGAAGATATTTGGCAAAATGTCAATTTTCACCAACCTATTTTGTTAAATGTCCACCTAAATCTCCTTTTTGCTAAATGTCCATTTTATTTTTATAATACTAACTTTACCCCCTCTTAATTCACTCTTCCGTTCTCCAATCTCCCACACAGATTTGAGGTTGAAGCCATGGCTTCCTCACCTCCCACTCCTCTCTCCTCTAAATCTCTCAAGATCCGGAAGAGATCTCCAGCGATCTTCGATCCTCGATACCGACTTTCTCCCATTCTATCTGTTATCCTCTCCGAGATCGCCAGCAGCAGCACCGGGAAGTAGATATATGGCGTCCTCTAGCGGAAAATCCTCAGGAAAAACAACCACCACAATCACCAATAGCGTTGGGAAGCACCGCCGGATCTCGATCGCGGAGGAGGACTCGCAACAGTTGAATACCGATCGACGAGCACAAGAGGAACATGATGGAATCCAACCGCGAATCGGCTAGTAGATCTTGGATGAAGAATGATAGATTACATAGGTCTTAATATTGTATAGTGGGCTAAAAGCCCATTAAGGCCCAATACCTTTGTAACCTATATATATGTTATATCAATGAATGCAAACCCTAAGGAGGACTTTACATCAATTCTATCATTCTACATGGTATCACAGCCTTTTCTTCCTAACGGAACCCTAAATTGATCCTCCCGCATCCTCTGTCCGGCTCACCGTCAACGATCATCCTCTTCCACTGTCTCTCTCTCGCTCCCTCGCTCACATCACTTGTCTCCATGGCTCTCTACGATCACCAACATCACTCCTTCTCTGGATACTCTAGATATCCTACCCCTCGACATGCCGGTCCTCAGGCCTCTCTAACATCGCCTGACCCAGGCTATGTTCCGTCAGCGCTGCATCACGCCTTCTCCTCTACACATCCGACATCTCCAGACTCTTCTTGGTACATGGACACTGGTGCCACCTCCCACATGACGAACTCCTCAGGTAACCTCTCATCTATTTTCATTAAGGGTCATGCCCACTCTATTATCGTCGGAAATGGTGGTCGTCTTGCTACTTCGGGAATTGGCCACGCCAAATTACAGACCCCAACCCACCCACTACAACTCAACAATGTCCTTATTGCCCCAAAGATTGTCAAAAACCTTATCTCTGTCCGTCGGTTCACTACTGACAACAACGTTTCCCTTACGTTTGATCCCTATGGTTTCTCTGTGAACGATCTTACTACGGGGGTTACTCGCATGAGATGTAACAGCACCGGGGAGCTCTACCCTGTCACACCACCTCCTGCGTCCAGTCAGTCGTGTCCGGTCGCCCTCTCGGCATCATCGTCCAGCCTGTGGCATGCACGCTTGGGCCATCCCAGCGCTGCCGTTCTAGATGTCCTCCGTTCCCAGAACCTTGTCACCTGTACTAAAGACCCACGTTCTGGTTTATGCTCTTCCTGCCAACTAGGCAAACATGCCAGACTGCCGTTCCAACGATCTTTGACCTCTACCCTTGCTCCCTTTGATATCATTCACAGCGACATTTGGACCTCTCCCGTGCCTAGCAAGGAGGGTCACAAGTACTACCTCTTGTTTCTGGATGATTACACTCATTACTTATGGGTCTTCCCGTTGCATTTCAAGTCCCAAGTGTTTCCTATTTTTGCCAGATTCCATACCTACATCAAAACACAATTCCACATGTCCATCAAATGTTTCCAATGTGACAATGGTCGTGAATTTGACAACAAAGACTTTCACTCCTTCTTTGCCGCAAATGGGATCTCATATCGCTTGTCTTGCCCCTATACTTCTCAGCAGAATGGCAAGACAGAAAGAATCATCAGAACCATTACCAACATGATGCGCTCTCTCATCTTCCACGCATCTATTCCCCTTCCCTATTGGCCTCACGCCTTATCCACCACATGTTATCTCCTAAACATTCTCCCTTCCACTACCCTACACAATCGCTCGCCAGCTCAGGCACTTTATTACGCCGAGCCTAGGTATGATCACCTTCGCACCTTCGGGTGCTTGTGTTTCCCAAACCAGTCATCCACAGCCCCGCACAAGCTTCACCCGCGCTCCACTCTATGTGTCTTCCTAGGCTATCCGTCTGATCATCGCGGTTACATTTGCCTCGATATCAAGACCCACAAGATCATTCTCTCACGTCATGTCACCTTTGATGAGTCGCGATTTCCCTTCGCATCTCCCACACCCCCTGTGTCGTCGACAGAGTCTGATTCACCATTCCCTCACTTCATTCTTCCCCAGAGCTCTCCCGGTGCTCCTGCGTCTCCCCCTCCCCCACCTCCCTCGCCACCCCCCACCACAAGACCACACACCCGCAGCGTCTCCGGAGTCTTCCGACCCCATCAGATCGTCTCCATGACCACCGCCCATCACCCCGCTATCCACCGTCCATCACATCGCCAAACACCCTCGTCTCCCCTACGTGCGGTGCCCGCCGCAACCCCAAATGCGGCACCCGCCGCATGTTTACCCTCCCTGGCGGCGCCCGCCGCACCTGCACCCGCCGCCCCCGTCCTTCCCGGCTCTCAGACCTCCCTCTCCCCCATCCCCACCTCCCACAAAACAGCCCTCCTCGACCCGAATTGGAAGGCGGCTATGCTCGACGAATACAGGGCCCTTACAAAGAATGGTACTTGGGTTCTTGTCCCGCGCCCTCCAGCGGCGAACGTCGTTCGCTGTATGTGGCTCTTCCGTCACAAGTTCCGCTCTGATGGGACGTTGGAGCGCTATAAAGCACGTCTTGTCGTCAACGGTCGATCCCAGCAGGTAGGTATTGATTGTGATGAGACCTTCAGCCCCGTCGTCAAGCCTGCCACTATCCGGGTGGTATTGAGTTTAGCTCTGTCGCGCAAATGGGCCATTCATCAGCTGGATGTCAAGAACGCTTTTCTGCATGGTCACCTGAATGAGACACTCTACATGTTTCAGCCGCCGGGATTTACTGATGTCGATCGTCCTAAGCACGTCTGTCTCCTGAAGCGCTCTCTGTATGGTCTGAAACAGGCTCCACGAGCTTGGTTTCAGCGCTTTGCTTCTCATTTGCTCCGCTTGGGTTTCATTGGCAGCCGCTCGGATTCGTCCCTGTTCATATATCGCAGAGGCTCCGACATGGCATTTCTGCTACTATATGTTGACGACATCATTCTCACCGCCTCTTCTGATGCTCTTCGGACGTCGATTATTTCACGGCTAAGTGCTGAATTCGCTATGTCAGATTTGGGCCAGTTGTCTTACTTCTTGGGGGTTGTTGTTCAGCGGCATGCATCTGGGCTTTTCCTCTCACAGAGTAAGTATGCTGCTGAAATTGTTGCTCGGGCTAACATGAGTAACTGCAATCCGGTCGCCACCCCTGTCGATACATCCAACAAGCTCAGCACTCACTCTGGTCCTTTGGTTGATCATCCGACATTATACAGGAGCCTTGCTGGTGCTCTTCAGTATCTCACCTTCACCAGACCTGATATCAGTTACGCTGTTCAGCAGATCTGCTTGTTTATGCATGCACCCAGGGAACCCCACTTTCATGCCTTAAAGCGGATCATTCGGTACATCAGCGGCACACTCGAGCTCGGCACCACGATCACTCCTTCCTCTAAGCTTGACCTTGTTGCATACACTGATGCGGATTGGGGTGGTTGTCCTGACACGCGTCGCTCCACGTCTGGTTACTGTGTCTTCCTCAATGACACCCTTGTGTCGTGGTCGGCCAAGCGTCAGTCCATCGTGTCTCGCTCCAGCGCTGAAGCCGAATACAGGGGCGTTGCCAACGTTGTCTCTGAGTGCTCTTGGTTCCGCAATCTCCTGCTTGAGCTCCGTTGCCCTCTTATGAAGGCCACTCTTGTCTACACTGATAACATTTCGGCAGTCTATCTGGCTAGCAACCCGGTCCAACATCAACGCACGAAGCACATTGAGCTTGATCTCCACTTCGTTAGGGACAAGGTTGCCATAGGACATGTTCGTGTTCTCCATGTCCCGTCCTCATATCAGTACGCTGATATTTTCACCAAGGGTTTACCTAGACAGTTGTTCATTGATTTTCGCTCCAGTCTCACTGTACGACCCCCTCCAGCTTCGACTGCGGGGGTTTGATAGATTACATAGGTCTTAATATTGTATAGTGGGCTAATAGCCCATTAAGGCCCAATACCTTTGTAACTTATATATATGTTATATCAATGAATGGAAACCCTAAGGAGGACTTTACATCAATTCTATCATTCTACAAAGAAGTAGGAGCTTCTGGACGATCTGCAGGTCCATATCGCAGATCTGAATAGAGACAATGATCAGATCCTCACCGCCGTGACCGTCATCATGGAGCAGTGCTTGAACGTTGAGGCTCCTCCGTGTCGAAGGGATCGGTGCCGGCGAAGAGGTCGGCCATTGGAGCAAAAATCGGAAGGCGTCGGCGAAGGAATAAGAGAGAATATAGGTCTGTGCTTCTTGATCGATCGATCATTAGATGTGCAGAAATTGGAAGGCGCCGACCATTGGAGCAGAAATTGGAGCTTTTGAACGATTTGCGTCATCAATCGATCCTTAGATGTGCAACAGTCCTCATTTTCATCTCCCATTGCCGCCTTTGAAGTTAGGTTTGTGCTTCTTGATCTTTCAATTTCAATTGATTTGCTCCTGCAATTTTCTAATTAAGGTTGGTGACACTATTCGGCATTGAGGATTGTTTGAATAATTGGTGACACTATGCAATTTTGTAATTAAGGTTGGTGACAATATGCAATTTTGCGATTTTCTAATTATGCAATTTTGTAATTAAGATTGATTTCCTCATGTGATTTTCTAATTATGCAATATCAATTGATTTACTCCTGCAATTTTCTAATTCTGTGCCTTTTGGGATAATTGGTGAGGATTCTTTGAATACATGTGGATGTAACTTTGGATTTTTAGTAAATGTAAACTAAGATGATAATTAGGTTCTTATATTTGTGTCACCAACAATGTTACAATTGATCGATTAGGTTCTTATATTTGTGTCACCAACAGTGTCACAATTGATCGATAATGGTTGTGATAGTGATCCCGTAAAAAAAACTTTAAAAACAAATCTTTCACAAAAAAAGTTGTTACCGCATTTGTCACCACCGACAGTAAAAAAAACCTAAAAACAAAGGTGTCACCATTTGATAAGGGTGGTGACAGTGATAGGTGTGGTGACAGCGATGGGGTGGTGACAACGATGAGGTGGTGACGGTGATAGGGGTGGTGACAACGATATAGGTGGTGACAACGATAGAGATGGTGACAACGATAGGGGTGGTGACAACGATAGGTTGGTGACAGCGATAGAGGTGGTGACAGCGATAGGGGTGGTGACAACGATGAGGGTGGTGATAGCGATGGGGTGGTGACAGCGATAGGGGTGGTGACATCGATATGAGTGGTGACAGCGATGGGGTGATGACAACGATAGGGTGGTGACAACGATGAGGGTGGTGACATCGATAGGGGTAGTGACATCGATGTGGGTGGTGAAAGTGATGGGGTGGTGACAACGATTAGGGTGGTGATAGTGATGTAGGTGGTGACAGCGATAGGGGTGGTGGTGACAGTGGTAGTGGTGACAGTGATAGGGGTGGTGGTGACATCGATAGGAGTGGTGGTGACAACGATAGGAGTGGTGACAGCGATAGGGCGGGTGACAGCGATAGAAGTGGTGACATCAATAAGGGTGGTGATAACGATACGGGTGTCGGTGACAGTGATAGGGGTGGTGGTGACAGTGGTAGTGGTGACAGTGATAGGGGTGGTGGTGACATCGATAGGAGTGGTGGTGACAACGATGGGAGTGGTGACAGCGATAGGGCGGGTGACAGCGATAGAAGTGGTGACATCAATAAGGGTGGTGATAACGATACGGGTGGTGGGACAGCGATAGGAGCGGTGACAACGATAATAAGAGTGGTGACATCGATAGGGGCGGTGACAACGATAATAAGAGTGGTGACAACAATAGGGGTGATGACAGTGATATGGGTGATGACAGCTATAGGGTGGTTACAGTGACCTCTTAAAAATAAAAAATAAAAAACTCTAAAAACTAAGATGTTACCAAAAAAAAATTGTAATCGCATGTGTAACCACTTACAAAGATGGTGACACTAATCTCGTAAAAACAATTGTCACTAAAAAATTTATTTATCATCATATATGTGTAACCAAAGTAATTGACCGGTGTCACCACCTTTATAAGGTGATGACACTAATCTCGTAAAAAAAAATTGTCACATTTTTTTTATATCATCCTACATGTGTCACCAAATTCATTGACTTTAACTAGTCAATGGTCAAAATAAAAATGGGAAGGAAGGAAGTGAGTCAAATTAAAAATGGAAAGGAGGGGAAAAATGTCATATTAGGACATTTTGCAAAAGGGAGTATAAAAATGGATATTTTGTAAAATGCCTTGTTAAAAATGGACACTTAGCTAAAAGGTCCAATTTTTATCCAGTTCTACTTAAGTAATATAGCAATATATACTTAATATACGACTTTACCTACTTTCATTAGATATCCTTATATTTTACAATATCATTATGACGATATATGTTTTAAATAAGATTTTGTTCAATTTCATTAGATATAAATAAATTTTTATAAGTTTTTACCAATTTTTTTACATATAAATATATTATATTATGTCCCTTTTATTTATAAACAATCCTATCTATGTAAAATTAGTAATGATCGTCATAAACTCCATGCCAATCGAGAAACTCTCATTTGTGTATCCCCATTTGAGCAATCCGATCACTTTGTGTTTGAGTTTTCCTTGAGCAATCCACCATTGTCTTCCTCCTAATTTGTTCAAATCTTCCCAGTCCTTTTGATCTTTTGTGGATCCATCTTCTCCAAATCATTTTTCATGGTGCTTTGGAGCCGATTTCGACTTGTTTCGGGTCCTTGGTGTTGTCCTCCGACCTCCGGCCACATCCACCACCACCGTGCCTTTTCTGTCCATCGCCGGCCGATCGTCGGTGTCCGTGGATGCCGGCTCTGTCACCCTTGTTCATCAGTGGCGTTGCTGGTGTTCTATATTCCCCCCCAATTTGATTTAGGTTTTTGTTGGGGTTGTTCACCCAAATCTGTAGCTTCTCGTGTATCATCCGAATAAATCGAGCACACCTTCTTGGAAGGGTTTCTCAACTTAACGGCTATCACTTACACGAAAAATCACGTGTATTTAATTTAGATTTAATTTTAACCCCATTTTCATTTTAAAAGTGAATTTAGGGATTAGCGACTGTACCCGACATATTTTGAGATTTAATATCGGGTTACCTACGTAGCCGTTTTTTACGGCGTCAAGTCTTTACGTAGTTCTTTTATTTTGAAACCGTTTGATTTAATTTGTAACCGGTGATTGAATTCGGCGTTTTTAGAATTTTATACCGAATTTCCTACGTAACTCGTAAAAGAGTATCAAGTCTATACGTAGTTCTGAAGGAAAACAAATTTGATCGTTTGAGGACCGTGTGATTGAACCCGATGAGCTATAGCTTTGTACTGGGTTTCCTACGTATCTCTTGGAAGAGAATCAAATCACTCGTAGTTCCTTCGAGAACCATTTAATTTAATTGGTTTTGACCTCATATTCATTTAGAAGTGAATTTAGAGGCAAACGACTGAATCCGATATATATATTGAATTTTAATATCGAATTTCCTACGTAACTCGTGAAAGAGTATCAAGTCTATACGTAGTTCTGAATAAAATCAAGTTTATATTTGGTGAAAACTCGATTTGAGATTTTAACTCCGTTTTTTATTGAAGCAGATTTGAGATTGACCCACTAGAACTAATTGACAAAGAATATTTATGAGTTTTAATTTTATATATTTGATCAAACTCGAATTCTCAATTCATGCCAAAAATAATTCTTATAATTTAATGGGTCGGTTTCGTAATCACACCAATTTTTTTAACATGGGCACATGGCCAGGCCGAAGATACATGTATGTATTTTCCTTCGGATGGCAGCCCACAAATTAATTGGGATTGGAATCCATTTAATTTTAATGTCAATTATCTCAGCCCAACTCCGTTTCATTTAGCTGGTGAATGAGAACAATGGCCTCTCTTCCAAATCGCCGCCAGTCTCCTCCTATTGTAGTCGCCCGGATGAAATCCGCCGCCGAAGGCTTTGAAACCAACGAAATCAACACCCGGTAAGGTCGGACATAGTAGCATTTGAGGTTGAGGATGAGGAAGGCTAGGGAGGTCCCACTTTCAAGGGTTTCCGGGTAAGTACGCTCGATGCAACCCGAATTAGTCGATTTGCTTTTAGGGATTTGGCGATCTATGCCCAATTTTCTGTCTTCCCGTCATCCAGGAGCTTTGCCAACACTCGAGAGCCACCGAAGTCGCCAACGCCTGTAACCTTTGACAGCGGTGGCGCTTTGGCGGACAAGATTGGGGCTCTCGACCTAGGGTAATCGACAGGAGAAGCCAAGCAACTCCACAGCTTCCGAAAATCTGAAACAGGCTGACGGCGTTCCGACTTGGGTAATCGGAAGGGATTGCAGAGCTGCAAGGGTTCCTCCAAGCCTCGTAATCCGAGAGCGAACACAAACTCGGCCTCTCTAATTAGGTAGGCTCGGCAGCCTCTTCTTTCCTTCCTTAATTTGATTTTGATTTTGATTTCGATTTCAATCCGTGTGATTTGCTGCTAGCTTGAACATGGATAGTTTTAAGATGGGAAATTTGAGTTCCAATCCTTTAGTTATTTTCATAACGCCCAATTTTAATCAACGTCAATTTAAATCAGCTTCCTCAATTTTTGTTGGTTTTGCACCTTGATTTAGGAATGCGAGTCCCCCATTTACCCCTGCTGATTTGTGTTTACATCAAAGTGGAGAAACTGAATCCTGAACAAGCAGTAACGTTGATTAAAAATTAAGGCTATGAATTGTTAGACATAGTCTAATTGCAATTTGGTAGCTTCTGAATTTTTTTAATACCCAATTCATGATTATTTTGCCTTTGTGGTTGTCTGAATCCTTGGAAAACTTGTGCTCACTGCTGATTTTTGTTCTGCAGAGGTTAAGTTTTAAAATTTGCCTAACTGATTAGGAGTTTTGTGGCAAATCATCTGAGTGGAAATTTTGACAGCATTTCGCCATGGTTTTAGGCGGTTTAGTGACTCCGAAACCAGGCCACTTGCGTAAAGCATGAAAGCTTTGCAAGGGGGGTTTCGAGAGACCAATTCAGTAGCATTTTGACAGGATTTGGAGGTAGTTCGGTGGCCCCAAAACCTTTACCACTTGCGTAAAGCATGAAAGCTTTGCAAGGGGGTTTCGGAAGCCATGAATCTACCTTGTTGTCTTCTTCTTTTCTCTGCACTTTGTCTTCTACTTCAATTTTTTTCTTGCTGATGCGTCTGTCTCTTTTGTGTTTGCAGGTAACCGCACCAAAGCAAGAAGGGAACAGGCGCCCCATCTGCAGTTGCAGCCTTTTAAAGGAGGAGAAGGAGAGGTTACTTGAATAACCTCTCTCTGCAGCCACCTCCATCACAACTGCCCTATTAATTTATTTTCTTTTGCAGTTATTTTCCCTTGTTGTCAACTGCAATGGAGAGATGTAACTTCCCAATCCAGTTTCAACATTAATTGGGCCTTGTTTGATTTTGTGGGCCTTTGGAAGAAAACTTGTATATTTTTTTTTACCAAGTTTTAATCCAAGTCATTTGGTTCCCATTTTTCCATTTTTTGTCAATTAAATCAATTACCATTTGATATAGGGCCTTTTTTAAATATCCAATTAATCACCTAGCCCATAAATTAATTTAATTAGTTTGCCCTAGCCCCTCTCCCAATTGGGTGGGTTGGTCAATGGTCAACCGTTTGACCATTGACCGGTCAACGTTGACCAACCCATTTTGATGCTAATTTTTTTTTTTATGCCAACTTTTTTTTTTATGCCAACTTTTTTTTTAGTGATGCCATATTTTACCGTTTTGATGCCAAAATTTTACTATATTTTATTTTCACTTTGATGCCACTTTTTTATGTCAATTTTTTTATAATATTTTTTTTACCGTGATGCCATATTTTTGATGATATTTTTTCAAAGTAGTATTTTTGATGACATTTTTTTCTTTAATGTGATACAAATTTTTCAAAATGGCATCAATGGTCAACGTGACATTAGAGTAAACAAAAAATGTCATCAAAGTTTAAAAAAAGTGTCATCCAATAATTTAATTAGAAAAGTGGCATCAGATTGAAAATAAAATGTAATAAAATTTTGGCATCAAAACGGTAAAATATGACATCACAAAAAATGTCATCAATGTGTTAAAAAAGTGGCATTAAAAAAAAGTCATCCAATCATTTCATTAGAAAAGTGACAATAAGGTGACAATATTTTGATTCCACGTTTTAAGCTCTTATGCCATCAATTATATAAAATTGTCACCACAAAATGTTGGCATCAAAACGGTAAAATATGGCATCACAAAAAAAAAAGAAAAAAAAAAGTTGGCATCAAAAAAAAAAAAAAAAAGTTGGCATCAAAAAAAAAAAAAAAAAAGTTGGCATCAAAATGGGTTGACCGGTCAACGGTCAAGAGGGCTAAGCAAGCTAAAAAAACAATTAATGGGCTAAGCATACTAAAAAAACAATTAATGGGCATATCTAGCTAACCAAATATGCTAAAAGGGCTTTTTCACCAAATTCCCTCTTTGATATATGATTAATTTAATATGTTAATATTCCGAATTTGGGAAAATTTACTCTCCAACACACACACTTGTGCAAAAAGAGAACCAAAATGAGGAAGAAGATATGTCGACAATTAGTTGTCTTGATAGAAAACAACACTTCTACAATTCTCATAAAAAGCATCTCTTCGTTTGATTGATGGAAACCTCCAATTTTACATACACCAACACAAGCTCTACTACTCGAGAAACATAAGTGCCCTTACCTCCATTAAGATCATGCCTAGGTAGTGTGTTTGATTGAAAATAAAACTGACTTCTAATGTAACCTCTAACATGACTAAACTCTTAACTAACTTACTTAACATGAAACTAACAAACCTTTTAACATAAGTTTGAATCACATAAACTAACTAACTTTAATGAAGTGATGTTGTACATTTATGTGCTTTGTCCTGGCTTGAAACACTAGGTTCCTTGTCATTGCAATGGCTGACTTCTTTTCATACCACACCTCAATAGCTCTCATCTGATTGCATCCCAAGTCTACCAACAATTTTTTTTAGCCACAAAGCTTGCCTTACAACTACTCTTGCAGCAACATACTCAATATCAGAGGATGATAGAGCTATTGTCTCTTGCTTCTTCGAGCTCCATGTGACTGCCCTTGATCTAAAGCTAAATATTGAGCCTGAGGTGCTCTTTCTGTCATCCAAGCACCCTGTCCAATCACTATCTGTATGGCCTTGAAGCTTGAAATCCTTCACTCTTCCAAACCAAATTCCCAAGCTCAAAGTTCCTGCAACATACTTGAGAATTCTCTTGGTTGCACCAAGATGTTGCTTTGTTGGACTGTGCATGAACCTTGACACAACACTCGCACAATATGTGATATCGGGTCTTGTGTGTGTAAGGTAATTCAACCCTCCAACCAAACATCTGTAGAGTTTCTCATCAACCTATCATGTGCCATCTTCTCTATGCAGCTTCTCATTGGTGTTCATAGGAGTGTAAGCTATGTCACACCCTTCCATTATATGGAACTTCTTCATTATAACTTTTGCAAACTTCTCTTGACACAAAAAGATTCCATCATCTTTCTGCTAAACCTCTAAGCCAAGAAAGCACTTTAACAGATGAAGATCATTCATCTCAAATCCCTTCATCATGGAGTCCTTGAACTCTCTTAGCATCTTTTTTGAAGAACTGAAGTAGATGATATCATCCACATAAAGGCATACCACAATGAAATCCTCCTTACCTCTTCCCTTCACATACAAAGTAGGTTCATTCTCACTTCTTTCAAATCCATTCTTCACAAAGAAAGAGTCGATCGTGATATATCAAGCCCTTAGGGCCTGCTTTAAGCCACAAAGAGCTTTCTGCGGCCTATATACTTTGTCCTCTTCACCATCTTTCTCAAAGCCTTGAGGTTGCTCCACATATACCTCCTCTTGCATCTCACCATTCAGAAATGCGGACTTCACATCAAGCTGATACACATTTAGCTTCCACTGTGCAGCTAAGGCAAGAACTACTCTCATAGTCTCGAGCCTTACAACTGCGGAGAAGGTCTCTTCAAAGTCAACCCCTTCTTGTTGAGCATATCCTTTGGCAACAAGCCTGTGTTTGTGCTTAGCAAAGCCAACTATGAAAGAGGACTAAGTTCCTCTTTCATAGTTGTCTCCCGCTTCCTGTCACCCTTAGCATCATTGAAATTTTCTAGATCAGGTGCAACAAGAGCAAACCCATAGCTGTCATAGATGTGATCTAATGATCAAAACTTCATAGGGGGAGATTCACTCGATGAACTGGAGGGAGAGAAACTCAAATTGCTAGATGAAATTGACTGGTTTCATGGTATTGCAACAGAATTCTCATTCTGATCATGATCATCATCTGCTTTGACATCCTCATCAACTGAGTTTTCCTTAAATGCTTCCCGTCTAGGCCTTGATTTGTGCACATAAGATTGCCAATTCCACTCTCCTTCCTTATCAAACATCACATTCCTACTTATGATAGTTTTGTCACTTGTCGGATTATAGAGTTTGTATTCCTTGGACTGAGCAGCATACCTAATGAACACACACTTCTCATCTTTATCATCCAACTTTTGTCTCAAATTCACTAAGACATAAGCCACAGAACCAAAGATTCTTAGATGACTAACTCTATAGGCTTCACCCCTCTTCGTACTTCTAGTCAGATTCTGTTTAACATAGTTTTGGTTGGAGCAATGTTCGGAGGATACACTGCAATTGCTACTACGAGAACTGTTTTGGAACTTTCGTGGCCTTCAACATGCTCCTAGCCATTTCCACAATCGTTCTGTTCTTCCTCTCAACCACTCCATTATATTTCCATGCTCATCACAGAAAGCGCTAAATTCTTTTCACACAAACTCTCCACCTCTGTCTGTTCTTAAAGCTTTCACATCCTTGCATGATTACCTTACTGTCAATGCTTTGAATTTTTTGAAGTACTCAAAGACATCCGACTTGAACTTCAAGAAAAATATCCAGCTCATCTTGCTGAAATCATCAGTGATCAGTAGAAAGCAAATGCTTCCTCTGAGGATTCTGTTTGCATTAGATCACAAAGCTCAGCATGCACTAACTCCAGGCAATCATTTGCTCTTCATGCTATACCACTGGGAAATGGCCCTTTCAGGTTCTTTCCATACACACGTCCCTCACATAGATCAAGCTCATCTACCTTAGGCAGACCCTAAACCATTGATTTGGTGCTCAAATGTCCATACCTCTGATGTCATAACCTTGAAACACCATTTTCTGATAGATTAAGGGGAAATATTTGGTTCTTGGTCATGGCTACATTTACAACCACATCACCTATTTTCTTCTCTCTAATCACAAATGCATTCTCATCAAACAAGAGTGAATATCCAATTTCTTGATGGTGTCCTACACTTAGAAAATTGTGTGCTAAGTCAGGCACCAACTGAACAACATGCAAGGTCTTCTCTCCTCCTTGTACACCTCTGAACACAATGGTGTCTCTTCCTTATACTTACAACACTTTGTTATCTCCGAGCTTAACTCTTCCCTTCTTCGACTCATCTAAATCTCTAAACAACCTTCTTGAGCTGGACATGTGGTTTGAACAACCACTATCTAAATACCATAAATCACTTGCAGATTCTGTGATTGATGACAGAGCCATGAATAGTCTGTCTTCATGCTCAACATTTTCTGAGTATTTCACTCCCCTTTTTATTCTCTTGCTTCTCCCAACAAAATGCTTCTTTATGCCCATATTTCTTACAATAGTAGCACATAATGTTGCCTCTGTGCAATCTTGAATTACTACTTTGAATTCTATTAGGATCCTTCCACTGACCCTTCCCTTGCTCACCTCCATTTCCTCTTCCTGAGCTATGGGATTGACCTCTGCCATGACCTCTTCCTCCACGACCTCTTCCTTAGTAACCATCACAACCTCTATCCACCCCTGTAGCCACCTATACATCTTGAACTCTTAGGCTTGTTCTTAGAGGTCTCATCCTTCACTTGGAATATCTTCTCCTCCTTTTTCTCACTTGTTCTACTCATTCTGTCTTCATGTTCTTGCAAGGAGCTTGTCAGCTCCTCAAACTTATACGCAAACAAGTCTTTGGACTCCTCAATAGTAGCCACAATCAAATCTCTTGGTAAGACTTCATAGTACTTTAACAACTGTTTCTATACTATTTCTATCACCATGTGATTTCATGAGATTGACAATACCTGAGACCCCTGGCAATTAAACTTGAACCGTCTCCTTCTCCTGCATCAACAAGGTCTCGAACTCCTTTCTCAGTGACTGCAGTTTGACTGTTATGACTTTCTTGTCACACATATAATCTTGTTTAAGAGTTTCCCAGGGTTCACGTTTCGTTGTTGAGGCTGCAATCCTTGGAAATATCTCATCATCCAAGGATGTTTGTATCATAAACAAAGCACCCAAGTCTTTTTTTTCCTCTTCTCTCTCAATTGCTGATTAGGTTCATCAGGTTGAGGGTCCTCAAATCATTGATCCATCAAGTTCCATACTTCTTGAGATTTGAAGAGAGTTGACATCTTCAAACTCTAGAAGTGATAATTGGGTTCCTTTGAATATATGCAACTGAGGATTGCCAGTATTTCCATTGTTGATATTCAGCATGTCTTTGAATAACAATCTTTCTCAAAGTGTTTCCCTTGTGTTTGAAACCCACTTCACTCAGTTCCTGGATACCAACCCAGCAACACACCCTCGTGTATGCTCTAATACCAAATGTTAGAACAACAATGGTGGATCAACACCAAACTCACAAGAACACACGCTTATGCAAACAGAGAACCAAAATGAGAAAGAAGATATGTGATAGTTAGTTGTCATGATAAAACACAGTACTTACACAATTCTGAGGAAAGCCTCTCTTCGTTTGATTGATAGAAACCTCCAAGTTCTTCATTTCAGGCCTTTCGACGAGTTCGGTTTTACTTAAACAAACAAGCAAACTTTGCTTAGGTTTATTGTACGGATGGGAATTGAACATCTCAATGTTGGCCCAATAAAAGCATCTAGGTCCTCTAACTCCTTGGATTTTCTCGATTTTTAATGGGCCCTCTAATTCTCCATGGATCTCTGGTGTGGGTTTCTTTTCTTGATTTCTGTGAGACTAGAGATGCTTCCTATATATAGGACTGGTCCTTTACATCTTAGTTTGTGTAATTAACAGTGTAGTTCCATGTTGACTATTGTTCTTGCCAGTGAAATTTTCTCTAGGGGCCACTCGGTTTTATCCTCCAGAATGACCCATATATTGACTTCTATTCCACCTACTTCCATCAAGTTGCTCCTGCTTCTCAAATTTGAACGGGAAGTGTTCATTGTGAATTTGTGACCATATTCTCCTAAGGACCTGCATGCATATACTTGCATCGATTTGGCTTAAAGACCTTTTGTTGGTCCTTAAGGACAAGATTCACCTTTGTACCTCCTTGATTTCTTGCTTGATTGATACATCTTTTTAGCATTTTGGTTAGAATGTCATATTCACCCTTGTCCCGGCCCATTTTATAGTTCATTTCAAAAGCTTTCAAATGAGAGGTTATATTAAGAAGTTACGCAAGTTTAAATTTTTTGTATATAGTTATACATTATTACAAGTTAAGAGTATAACAAGTTATATGTTGACCCAATGTTTATCACTTTATTGTATTGCTTTTTATATCCTTACTTTGTTAAATTTTTTCTTCGGCTGGCTATTTCATTTATTTATTTATATTTCTTTTTTTTAACGAGAAAAAACAATAACGTTTTATTATAAATCAATGACATTTTCCCTTAAAATGACATCATTTATTATCGTACTATATAGAGTTATTTATGTTGCTTTAATCCAAATGGACGCCACACATATATAGTTGTGCATTCTCCCCTCCCAATCCCCCTCACCCCTAAAGTTTTCTGGTTCTATTGGATACTCCTTCCGACGACATCAAGATGAGGAATAAGGGGTGATTAGCGCCAATTCAGATTGCGAGAACTTCTGTTAGAAAGTTGTTAGAAGTTGTTGCTTGACTTGTAACAACTAGGGAGTTAGTGGTAGTGGATTCCATCTATCAATACATATTACCCAATGTATTTTGTAATCAATCAATTCAGTTTCAATAAACACAGTTTCTTTCCTCTTTGTTTCTCTCTCAAGTTACTCCTTGTAACATGGTATTAGTCGGGCATTTCTCTTCTTGATCCATGGCATTTGAGCATGTGCATGATCCTTGCTTTCCCCCTTCCAATTCAATTGATCCTCTCAGGGAGCTCTTCCTCCATAATTCTGATCATCCAAGCTATATTCTCTCCACGAATATGCTTGATGGCCGGAATTTTCACCATTGGAAGCGTTCAGTTGAAGTTTTGCTTCGAGCGAAGAACAAGATGGGATTCATCACTGGTTCGTGTCGTCCTTCTGCTAATAATCAACTTCTTCTGATGCAGTGGGAGAGGTGCAACAATGAGGTGATGTCTTGGCTCATTCACTCTGTCAACAAGAACATCTCCGAATCCATTCTCTATTGCTGATCTGCTTTGCAAATCTGGAAGGAGCTTGCTGCACGATTTGGTAAGCCCAGTTGCACTTGAATTTTTCAAGTTCAATGTGATCTCACATCTCTCTCAAGGATCTATGTCTGTTACTGATTATTTCACAAGAATGAAAACTCTCTGGGATGAATACTTGATGCTTGTTGAAGATCAAGTGTGTTCTTGTGGATCCTCTGCTTTTGATACAAAGATTCTTACTGATCAGCAGGTTGTTCAGTTTTTAATGGGGCTTAACGAATCTTATTCCACTATTCGTGGCAATATCTTGCTTGTCATACCTCCTTCCTTCCTTGGATGAGGCTTTTCAGATGATTTTGTAAGATAAAGAGCAACGATCCATTCGTTCTCTTAAAGACTCTCTCAACTCTAATTCAACTGCTTTGGCTGCGAGTTCTTCCAAGAATTCTGGATCTAAGCCATCCAAGAGTCTAGATAAACCTGCAATTGGTAAAGGTTCTAGCAAGAGGAATCAACTTTTCTGTGAGCAATGTAAGCAGTTACATCACTCTATTGACCGGTGTTGGAAGCTTCATGGCTATCCATCCTCTCAACAATCTCGAGGAAGTCATTTTGCTGCAAATGTTTCTTCCACATCGTCAGATTCCTCTCTCACTGCTTCTACACAAAGTGCACATGCTTCTGCACTTTTCTCTCTCACTGCTGATCAGTATAGTCAATTGATGACTCTTCTTGGTAAGAAATCATCTAAGGCATCTGATTCATGTGCCTTTCTAGCAGGTAAAGCATCTTGTCTCCTTTCTTCTTGCAATTCTCCATCTTGGATTATCGACAGTGGAGCTACAGACCATATCACACCTCATCTCTCTTTCTTATCTACTTTTGATTCCATTTCTAAACCAGTGAGTATTACTATGCCTAATGGTCACAAGTCTTATGTGGCTAACACTGGTTCCATTTCCTTTAATGATAGTTTCTCCATTTCCAATGTACTTCATTTACCTGAGTTTTGTTTCAACTTACTGTCCATTTCCAAACTTATAAAGCCTTGCAATCGAATGTTATTTTCACATCTTCTGCTTGCTATGTTCAGGACCTTTGAAGAAGAAAGCAATTTTGATTGGTAAAGAAGACAAGGTTCTGTATGTGCTTGAAAAGTCTGTCATGACCACCTCTCCTTCAACTGTTGGATCTTCAACCGTTCTTGCCTCTTTCTCTACAAGCCCTGATCTTTGTCATTGTAGGCTTGGTCCAGTTTTTTCTTCTACTTCCAAATCTCATTATTTTGTAAAGTTTGTCCTATGGCTAAGCATCATAGAAAACCTTTCTTTAGATCAAGCAGTGTGGCATCTTCTCCATTTGAGATTGTCCACATTGACACTTGGGATCCATATAAGACCACCACTTACAATGGTTTTTGGTTTTTTCTTACCATAGTAGATGATTTCACTCGTTGTACTTGGCTCTTTCTCATGTCTCATAAGAGCAATGCCTTAAGCATAATAAAATCTTTTCATTCTTCTGTGCTTACTCAGTTCAATGCCCAAGAAGCCCTACATTGCCTTAGATCTTCATACAAAGAAAGTTTTCCATTCCAAGGATATGGTTTTTCATGAGCAACATTTCCCTTTTTATTACATCAAACACATTATAAACACCACTTTACCTTCTCCTATTACATACTACCCTGACCATATTTTTTACCCTATTGTGACACCCCTTACTGAGATAACTCTTGTTTCTCCAACATCACCTGTATCCTCTTCCAGTCATGACAACAACCCTTCTATGGATATCCATTCTCCCTCACCACCTTCTCCTCCTATTGTACCACCTCTTATTGTCCCTTTAAGAAGATCCAATAGACAACACAAGCCTTCTTCTTACCTGGGTGATTACTCTTGCACATACATACCCTCGTCTTCAACATCAATCAATATGGTAACTTCTTCTACATTGCCATCTTCTCATTTGGTTTTTCTTTCCACCGTCTCATCTGATCATGAACCTACCTCTTATTCACAAGCTTCTTCTGATCCTAATTGGGTTTTGACAATGAAAAATGAGATTGATGCTTTACTTTCTAATGGCACTTGGGATCTAGTTGCTCTCTCACCAGGAAAGAAACCCATAGGGTGTAAATGGGTTTATAAAGTCAAGCTGAGGGCTGATGGCTCTTTGGAACCATACAAAGCTCGGTTGATAGCTAAAGGGTTCACTCAAAAAACATGGTATAGACTACCATGCAACTTTCTCTCTAGTGGTTAAGATGGTCACTATGCGTAGCTTGATTTCAGTTGCAGCTTCCAGGAAGTGGTCTATTCACCGGCTAGATGTGAATAATGCATTCCTTCATGGGTTTCTTCATGAAGATGTCTATATGAAGATGCCTGAGGGCATTCCAAATCCAAAATCTGGTTTATAAACTGAAAAAGTCACTCTATGGTCTGAAGCATGCATCACGATAGTGGTTTCAGAGGCTAACTACTGTGTTGGAGTCTCTTGGTTTTGCTCAGTCCATGAATGATTATTCCCTTTTCACTCGCTCTGTCAATGGTCATCTTACACTAGTTGCAATCTATGTTGATGACTTGCTTATCAGTTATCACAGGCTCTGACCCTGCTATGATTTCTCAGTTAAAGAGGTTCCTTGATCATCAATTCAGCATGAAAGATCTTGGGTTATTGCATTTTTTGTTAGGCCTTGAAGCTTCATATGTTGAAAATGGCATTGCCTTAACTCGGTAGAAATTTACCAAAGAGCTTCTTAGAGATGTTGATTTGTCAGGCCTCAAGTCAGTATGCACTCCTCTTCCTCTGCACTGCAAATTGTCACCTAATATGGATACTCCTATAGCAGATCCTTCTCCTTATCGTCGACTGGTTGGAAAGCTCAATTTTCTCACTCACACTCGTCCTGATTTGAGTTTTGCAGTTCAGTCGCTCAGTCAGTTCATGGCAGCCCCTTGTCATTATTATGAATCTCTCCTTCATACTCTTCGATATGTGCAAGGCACTATTGTCAATGATATTCTCCTCAATGGATCTAATCATCCTAAGCTCAGTGCTTACTCGGATTCTGACTGGGCATCTTGTCCATTCACTTGACGATCAGTCACAGGTTACATTCTATTTCTTGGCTCTTCCCCAATCAGTTAGAAATCGAGAAGAAGCAATCGGTGGTCTCCCGGAGCTCAGCTAAGGCAAAATACAGAGCCATGGCTCTTCACCCTCCAGCTTGCGGGGGCCTGTTGGATACTCCTTCTGACAACATCAAGATGAGGAAGAAGGGGTGATTGACGCCAATTCAGATTGCCAGAACTTCTGTTAGAAAGTTGTTAGAAGCTGTTGCTTGACTTGTAACAACTAGGGAGTTAGTGGTAGCTAGTGGATTCCATCTATAAATACAGATTACCCAATGTATTTTGTAATCAATCAATTCAATTTCAATAAACACAGTTTCTTTCCTCTTTGTTTCTCTCCCAAGTTACTTCTTGTAATAGGTTCTGATACCACTGTCTATAGGGTATCATGCTTTATTATCAAGTTAAGTGAAACAAAAAGGTGTCATGTTTTATTAAAATACATTTGAAGTGATAAATCCGTTTCAATTTTCAAACATTTATAACTTTTCACTCGGGTATCGAATCTAGATTTATAACATATCATCATATCCTGAACTTTATACAGTACTATATCCATGCCGATTTTTTGTCCTTTCTTTGAATCCTGGCTGACAATATATACAAGTTCAGAAATTATAGTACTAATTAGTTACTACTCCTTATTGTTTCGGAAAATTAAAGTGGCCAAATTATTTTGGGCGGGGTCTGTTTTGGATGCATGTAGTTAGGTTTCAGGTTAATTTTGCCACTGGGTTATTCACGATGGGAAACCTTCAATTGGACTGGCAGGATCAATCTTCCGATTTTTCGACTGTGTGGAATTCTACCGTTGATTGAGTGATGTAGATTTCATATTGGTTGGCCCCCAAACTTAATTTATATGGATCCATTAATTAAAATCCCTAAATTTAACTTGATCCTTCTCATAATAATGAAATAGTGAAACTTCAGAGAACACTTAAACAGCTTCTGTAAAGAAAAATTAACAATGAATCCACATTCGCAAAATTGTTTTGGTATTAAAAACGCACTTGAGTAAGCTAAAATAGCACATCCACGAGATCTGGTTTGACAGCCAATGTACATGTTTGCAATTAGTTGTAAATAAATTGTTTATGAAATTAAAAATATGGATGTTGAGAGTGGGATTTGAACCCACGCCCTTTCGGACCAGAACCTTAATCTGGCGCCTTAGACCAACTCGGCCATCTCAACTTTCTGATCTATTTTTCCAACAATATAAATTATAACTTAGATACCATGATTTAATGGGCGATTTTGATAGAGGGCCTATTTTGAATATTCAATTAGCCACATAGCCCATAAATTAATTTAATTAGTTTTGCCCTAGCCCCTTCCCAATATGGTAGGTTGGTCAATGGTCAACCGGTTGACCATTGATCGGTCAACGTTGACCGTTGACCGGTCGGGCTAAACAAGCTAAAAAAAAACTTAATGGGCTAAGCATGTTAAAAAAACAATTAATGGGCCTATCTAGCTAAGCAACTATGCTTAAAGGGCGGGCTTTTTCAACAAATTTCCTCTGATTTAATTAACAAAAACTGAAACAAATCATGTGGCCTTTTGTCTTGTAACATCTAGAGGCGTTGCTGTAGGTAGGGACTCTGGCTGGTGGGTCATCAGTGACCAAGCTCACGAGATATTACGAAGAATACAACTCTTGGCAAGATTAATTATAATTGTATGACCATCACCTGTTTCTCAGGCAGCAGTACGTGTTTGATTTAGTTTTGGAGCTAACAATTAGCTGTAACTCCATATAATTAGATCGTTTAACATGGAACTACATATGACTTCAGTAACAGAGGGAAAGAAAAACCTCTAAACCAAAAATGACGGAATGAATTGAATAAATAAGAGATAAATCCGTGATTTAAATGAAATATCAAAGATATTTTTTATTCCATAATCACAATGTTGGTGTTGGGGATACATTACATTACACCTTGAATAATAGCTAGGCTTGTCTTAATTCTTAAAGATGTAACTTTATAAAGAGGTGATCTAATAAGCGACCAGTATACAAAAGGTTGGAACTAGGATCTATCAAAATGGCCGAACGGGTCGTAACCCCTCTACACATCCCAACTGTCTCTACCAAAAAGGAAAAAACACCCGTCCAGCTCGACCTCCTCCTACATCACTGGCGGATCTAGGGGTAGCTCGTTTGAGCGCGAGCTCACTCCGGAAAAAAAAAACAAAAGGTTAACTATAAAAAAAGTTTAAAAAAATCTAAACTAATTAGAAGTAAAAATGGATCATAAAATTTACATTGTCTAGTTGGTAAAGTATAGATGATAAACTTTTTCCACTTTATTAGAGCTCAAGGTTCAATATTTCCCACTTTTTTCATTTTCTTCACTTATTTTTAACTATTTTTTTTATACATAAGTTCAAATATCTTTTTAAATTGAGAATAATTAATTTGATATTTTGGTCAAATGATTCAACCCAAGAGGTTCGAAACATAAGGTTATATCACTAACTTCAATAACTATATAAGAAATTATGCAATTATTGCATGCTAAGAGAACAAAAAGTTACATATTGACTTTGTAGGTTTTAAACGATATATTTTCAGGCGAAAAGATTGTTATAGATTAAAACGACGAAGTTTTTCCATTTAAGGGAAAAAATATATAACAACTAATGACAGGGTTTTAAAATAAAACACCGCATTTTTTAACAAAAAAAAAACATTGTGTTTTTAACTAAAAAAATATTTTCTTAAACTAAAATATCATTGTTCAATCTAAAATGCCATAGTTTTGGTTAACTATAGAAAAATCTATCGAAGAATGAATCAACAATGTGTACAAAATTGACCCCCCCCCCCCTGAGACCCCTGGACCGGGATCAACCAATGCTCAAGCTTTCAAACACTCTTATTTTGGGCTAATTTTTGGTGTTTATGGAAATTGGAAAAAAATAATATGTGGAGCAAGATTCGCAGGGCTCTCACCAATGAATCTTCTACACTCGGTCTCAATCCTCTAGGAATCGCACTCCAAGGATTTCTATCCTTCACCAACCTCTCACTAGGGTCTTACTCTTGGCCTGTCACCGTACCAAAGGGTTTGCTCTTAGCCTCTCACCAAGAACTCGATCCTTAACCCGGAATCATATGAAGCTATTAGTGGTTTAACCTTTAACTCAACTCAACTTGATTTGATTTAAAACGAAGTTCTTACAAACAATATATAGGCTGAAAATATAGCCACCAAGCATCTATAACTCTATAAGCGACGTGAGACTTATTTTAATAAAAACAAAAGCATGAAAAATTCGTCCAGATTTAGAATCCTGAAAAGAACCTCAAATTCGAGCATCATCGGAGCTGATTTAGGAAAAGTGTCCTTCATGAAAGTTGTAGCCAATTAAAATATATTTCCAACAAGGGCTCATCGACTTCAATCGGAATTTTATACAGCCCAAAACAGCCAAAATACCGTGGTGTTGCCACGCAATTTTCTCAAACAAGAGTTGATATTCGGCTCCAGGGACAAAGGTTGGTAAGATAAAAGAGTCGAGCTCATTAACGATGACGAGGATCACATCATCCTCCTCCCCTTGAAAATGATTTGTCCTCAAATCCGTGAAGGAAACGAGCACCTTCTTGTGACATGTGTCTTCTTGGAATGAATATCGAATCTCCTTTTTCTTCTTGAATTATGAAAGACAAGCAAGATGGAATGAAACGGGTCGTATCCGTTGGAGGGTAAATTTTCACAATTTTAAGAATATTAACAATTTCATATTGAATTAATCATGTATTAAATTGAGTAAATCGTGATTAATTTAATTGGGGTCCAAATGAAGCTTTTTCTCAAAGGCCCAAGAAATCAAGGCCCAATTCAAATATAGACAGTTATAACAAAATAAAACTGTAGCCAGAAGGGAAGTTACACGGAAGAAAACCGTACAAGGTAGAGTGGGGAATAATAACTGTGAGGTAACTACTCCTATTGCTCCCTATAAAAGACAAAAGAAATAGGGGCTGCTGGGTTTTCTTCTTCTGCCTCCCACCATCAACGAAGCAGTTAACACATTTTTCCCCTTCGGCTGGCTTTCTCTTCTTCCCAATATCAGTGAAGCAAACAAAACTTCCTGGTTCTTTCTTCGAAAAGTCTACCTGTAACCACAAAAAAGGGGGGGGGGGGGGGGGGGGGGGGTTAAAGCCTACACCAACCCACAAAAGAAATAGGGAAAGAAAAAAAACACCAATCCTTGTTTCCTTGTCCTGTTGACCACCATCCACTAGAAAGAAAAGGCAGTGTCTACAAGGCTAGGTATAGCTCGCTCTAATACTGCGTGTTTATTTTGTTTGCATGTACCAACAAAAATTACAATGGAGAAGGCCCGGGCCTGGGTTTAGATGCTCTCACCTATTGTTTGGGCTCATAATAGGCTTGAAAGTAATTTCTTTTGCCTAGAGACCTTCACGTAATAGGTTGAGAGCATCCACTATTAGGACGAAGTGCTGCCGAATTTCACCTAGAATTCAGAAGCAATTAATTTCCGGATTCTACAAGCAATAAAAAAGAAAACAAAGCCAGCAAGCGGAAGG
The DNA here is from genome assembly GCA_037127255.1 of Persicaria tinctoria. Lineage (NCBI taxonomy): Eukaryota > Viridiplantae > Streptophyta > Magnoliopsida > Caryophyllales > Polygonaceae > Persicaria > Persicaria tinctoria. Next base: position 22,226,209 of record JBANSL010000007.1, on the reverse strand, counting down.
CAATGAATTTTAACCAAGAAAATGTTGCTTTCTGCATTCCCAAGTGAGCACAACACCAAACAAACAAAAGATTGAGTGTTTATAAAAAAATCATCAGAATCTGTAAGTTATTCAAGGCAGACTATGATGAGCACCAAATCAGTCCAAAATTAAACTAGGTAAACAAACCTTAAGAAATCAAGAAGGTTTAATCAATTCAAAGAAAAAAATGATGAATTGAGCATACCCATTTAGAAGGGCCAGAGTTGCAGCGATGCTCCAAGAAAGACAGTGACTTCGGTTTGGACGGGCCTTGCTGCATTCACCTTCCTTTTGGCCGCTTAAAGTGGGGATTCTTTCACCTCTCCTTAAACTTTGCAAACACCGGTTCTCCTTCGTTCATTCATCGACCCTAATTCGAAAACCCTAAAAACAAAATTAAAAAAAAGATCAGTTGAATGTGAGAATTGAGCACTTAATTGAAAGGGGATTCGTTTGGGAATACGAAATTTAGGTTGAGAATTATCTAAAGGAAAGAGTGAATAACAAAATCAAGGGGTGAAATTCACAAACAAAAGCCTTAAAGCATACATAAGGTTGGAATGCTCATGGCGCTTTTTGTTGAGATTGGGCCTTTTTCATTCAATGAAACAAACACACTCAGATTGCCCTCTCTTTCTCTCGTATTCTTTCTTGTTCATCATCATCTGGATTGTTCCTCAAGCTTGTTACAACTGACAATTCTTCATGGTATCAGAGTTTGATCTTTGAATCTTGAATTTTTTCAGAGATCAAGGTGGTTAGTTTGCTAGATCTTGTTTTGTTCATCTGTGGTGACATTTGCTGCTGAAATGGCAAACGACGATGCTCGGATTGATCACAATGATCTGTTCTATCTCCATTCAAGTTACAATCCAGGTTCCGTTCTTGTCACGACGTCATTTGATGGCCGGGATTTTGGTGAATGGGGACGTTTAGTTCTGATTGCCTTATCAGCGAAGAATAAGCTCGGATTCTTGAATGATGATGTTGTACGACCAGATCCGGGATCAGGGAGGTTCCAGACATGGAAACGGTGCAATGATATAGTAATTGCCTGGATCGTGAACAACTTCAGTGCTGAGATCAAGCGAAGTGTGATATATAATGAATATGCTCAAGGAATTAGGCGCGCTCTGGAGTCAAGATTTGGTAGGCTTGGAGGTACTCAGCTCTTCTCGATTAAGCGAGAAATCATTCGTGCAAAGCAAGGTACTACTCCTTTCTCTACTTATTTTACCAAGATCAAGGGGTTATGAGATGAATTGGGTAGTGCTCGTAGCTTACTTGTATGCACATGTGGAGTTTTTAATGATGTGTTGAAGTATATTGAGAACGAGAGGTTGATTGAATTGCTTATGGGTTTGAATGATGTGTTGAAGTATGCTCAGTCCTTATGATGGATCCTTTGCCTAGCATAGATCGAGTCTATTCTCTTATGATTAAAGAAGAGAATCAAAGGGATGTGAAGCACACTTTTGGCTCAATTGATGGGTTGTCGTCTCATGGTAATGCTCAGACTCCTCCCAAGACTGGATCCACGGGGGAGAGAGTGTCAATGTATGTCAATTGTCAAGTCATAAGGATCTTCAAAGAACAACAGTTCTTCAGGAAACTCGCAGAGCAGTTCACATAGAGGTTCTTTAGAGAAAAAACCTTTATTTTGCACAAACTGCAGAAAGACGAACCATATTGTTGATATATGTTTTTTCTTGATTGGCTTTCCTGCTGGCTATGGGAAAGATAAGGAGAAGAAGCCAACTGGTGATGGCAAGCTCGCAGGGATGGTTTCTCAGCATACAAGTTTTGATTTCTCTCATTCTCAGCTAGCTCAGATCATGAGCTTGCTTCAAAGTGCAGGAGTGGGCACACAGGACAAGCAACCTTCTGTTGATGATTTTGTTGGCTTCTCGGGTAGCTCTTTATCTTCACAAGTACTTAATGGAGTCACCTGCATTGTCGATAGTGGGGAAAGTGGCCACATGTGTGGAGATGCTTCCATGTTCACTTCCATGTACTCTCTTTCTCAACCGTTTGTCGTCACCTTACCCACTGCTCAAACTACAACTATTACAAAGGCTGGAACAGTTGAAGTCATGAAGGGCTTGAAACTGGACAATGTGTTGCTTATTCCCAGTTTCAAGTGCAATTTGATCTCAGTGGGCAAGATGGTCAAAGATTTGCAATGTTTTGTTTTGTTCACTTCCAAAGGATGTTATATGAAGGGTCCTTTGATGAAGGGTCCTATGAAGATTGGTGATTGTGTGAAGGATTTGTTTTTGCTGCAACCATCAACTGGTCAAGCTTCAAATTTCAGTAATTTAAGTCATAACTGTGCAACTGTAGTGGATGCTGAAGTGTGGCACAGAAGGTTGGGTCACTTACCAACTTATAAACTTCAAAAGTTTCCTTTCATTTCTATGGATGATGAGTGTAATAAGAGAATTAGAGCATGTGATGTGTGTGCTAAAGCTCGGAAAACCAGGTTACCATTTCCTGAGAGTATTATTTCCATTATGAATTGTTTTGAGTAGGTTCACTGGGATGTTTGGGGACCATATAGAATTCCTACTCGTAATGGGAATCAGTTCTTTGTTACTATTATGGATGACTTTAGTAGATTTGCTTGGGTTAAGCTTTTGCCCAATACAGGATATGCATTCACTGTCATCAAACAGTTCATGACATTTGCAGAGAGACAGTTTGACAATCAGGTCAATATTCTCAGAACTGATAATGCTTTTGAATTGGGGTGCTCTCCTAAACATTCTAAGTGGTTACTGGATAAAGGGGTGGTTCATCAAACTTCTTCTGTTGCTACACCTCAACAGAACGGGGTTGTAGAACGTAAACACATGCATCTTCTATAGGTAGCTAGGGGATTAATGTTTGATTCAAATCTGCATAAGAAATATTGGGGAGACAGTGCCCTTATGGAAGCTCATTTGATTAACCGGCTACCAAGAAAATTTATCCATAGCAGAACTCCTTTTGAGATTTTGTTTTCCAAACCACCTGATTATGCAGCTTTGATATGCTTTGGCATCTTGTGTTTTGTCTCAACCTTGAGCCATGGAAAAGACAAGTTTTCACCTAGAGCTATACCTTGTGTTTGGTTGGGTTACCCGGTGTGTAAAAGGGGGTAGACTGTCCTTCAATTGGACTCTAAAGTGGTCATGACTTCCAGGGATGTGCAATTTCTGGAAATAGTATTTCCTTATAAGAGCATGTCCCATTCTCCTCTGCCTCGTCTGTTGCTCCACATTCCGCTTCTACAGTTCCAGTTAGGAGATCATCTAGGGTGATTATGTGTGTGGACATGCTTGTGCCACCACATTTTGTTGCTGCCACACCATTACATCTACAGTTTAGTTTCCATGTGTTGATTTACTTCTGAGTACACTGCCAGATTCAGAGCCTTTTTCATATAGTGAAGTTTGCAGATTCCAGGGTTGGCAAGATGCCATGACTGCTGAGTTCAGTGCACTTGATGCCAATCAAACCTGGTCCATTGTTCCTCTTCCTAAAGGTAAAAAGGTCATAGGCTGCCATTGGGTGTACAAGGTCAAGAGGCGTGCAGATGGGAGCTTGGAAAGATATAAAGCACATTTAGTTGTCAAGGGATATACTCAGAAAGAGGGTGTTGATTACACATAAACCTTTTCTCCGGTGGTCAAGATGACTACCGTTCGTGCTTTGATCTCTGTGGCTCTTAAGAGAAATTGGCAGATTTAACAATTAGATGTAAACAATGCATTTTTACATGGGAGCTTGGACGAGGAAGTCTATATGAAGGTTCCTCCAGGATTGAAGGTGGTTCTCATTTCGTGTGTCGATTGCAGAGATCCCTTTACGGTTTGAAACAAGCGTCGAGACAGTGGCATGCTATGCTATTAGTTGCTTTTAAAGCTAGAGGCTACACTCAATCAAGGAACGATTATTCCTTGTTGTATAGACATCAAGTTACTGGGGTTGCTTTTGTGGGAGTATATGTTGATGAGCTCCTCCTAACCGGCAGTGATTCATCTGAATTGTTTGTTGTAAAGGAGTTTTGATAATGCATATCTTAGATAGGCATTACATACATTTTTAGGCTAGTTAGGTTGCATTTAGGTAATAAATTGTGGTTAAATTGCATCTCGTGATTATTTTGGAAGAATTCGGATTCTGCGCGAATTTGTGGTTATCTTGCAGAATTGAATCTGAATACCATTGAGAGATGCAATATCTTGGGAAGGAGATGCAAAAGACATTGGCATGAAGAACTTGAAGCAAGGAAAGAAGAATCACTTGGATCTCCTTCGGCATGGAGAAGAGGAGCTGACAACAAGATATGCCGTGGCCGTAGCAGGCGTGCCACGGCCGCAACAATGGACATGTGCAGCGGGGACGGGAAGAAGCCGCGTGCCGCGGCCGCCGCATTGGTCATTAGTGTTGCGTCGTTTCGTTTTAATTGGAACCCTAGTTTTATTATTTCGTGTTGTGGCCGTCTTAGACTTTTTAAGGTCGATGATTATTAGTTTTCATACACTTCTATTCTATTATATTCCATGTTTTATCAGACAATTAGAGATTGAGCGATGTCTTCCACGAGGAACTAAACTCATATGTTCTGCCTGCAATTTGAAGCTTTATTTGGATTGACTGTGAGTTTCTAATTCTCGTTCCTTTATTCCTATATTTGAATACTTCAACTTCTTTGTCTGGCCAACTTGTTAGATCAATTCAATTGCTAGGGATGGTTGAACTAATTGAATGAGTAGGAAGTTGGATGTGTTAATAAATCCCTCTTTAGGGACTGCAAATACCTTGCCTAATTTCTGGACTTAAAGCTATCAGTTCGGTTAAATCCTTCTTTAGGGACTGTTCGATTGATAAGGGTTGCTGGGACTGGTTGGACTAGTAACTATATTAGGTCGGGACAAGGGCATTCATAGGAAACTTAATAGGACGAGAAGAAGTTACAAGGATCGTTTCAAACCAAATAAAGTGTAAAATTGTAGGTAGAACTGCTTCTCACAATTGTCTGAATCACAATTATTTACTCTTGCTTTCATCAATCCGCTTTGATAAAAGGCGGATCTTTTACACTCACAAACCCCCCCTCCCCACTTGGTTACTTTAATCGGCACTTAAATCATACTTGAGCAACAAATCTCCCTGTGGATCGACCTCGTACTTATTGCTTTACTAGTTATAGGTTTGAGTTTACTTTGACGGATCAACGACAGGTTTCCACTCCGTCAAATTTGGCGCCGTCCCAAGTTACGAATCCAGGTATGTCCTTCGTGTGGTATGTGCGGGTCCCACTGGACGTGCCAAAAATATGTTGAACAAAAATGCGCGAATAGTTGTAAAACATATTTTATTTAATTTTTAGAATTTGAGTTCGACCACTTTTGGTTATCCTCTTGATTCGAAGTCATATTGACACCAAGACTTAAGTGGTTATGGTGATTTGGGCTGCACCCGAATTTTAACGGGTTGCCTACGTATCTCTTGGAAGAGAATCAAGCCTTACGTAGTTCAGAATATTTGAACTTATTTAATTGTTGGGTTTTGGTGATTGAACCCTACGAACTTAAGCTTTATGTCGGGTGTCCTACGTACCCGTTTGGAATGAGATCAAATCACCCGTAGTTCTTGTGAGAACAAATGATTTAATTTGGTTGGAGTTTGACCTCGTATTCATTTAAAAGTGAATTTAGAGATTGACGACTATACCTGATATATTTTTAGGATTTAATATCGGGTTACCTACGTAGCCGATATGAGACGTCAACTCTTTACGCAGTTCTCTTTTAATTGTAAGAACCGTTTGAATTTTGGGGAATTTGATTTAAGACTTTGTCTTCGTTTTCTTTTCTCCTCATTTAGAAGTCAATTTTAGGATCGACCCACTAGAATAAACTGACGATGAAATTTTACGAGTTTAACGTTGTGACTTCGTTAAACTCAATTCATGATTTACACCAATTATAATTCTTCTATATAAGTGGGTTGGTTTGGTAATTTAACAAAACCTCTTCTCAAATCGGCAAGCAGGGGTGATATACGAGCTCACGAGCTCGAGTACCTTGTGTTCAAGCTCGGCTCATTTTTAAACGAGCCAAGCTCGAGCTTGAGCTCCATATGAAAACGAGCCTAAACAGGTGCTCGTACTCGACTCGCGAGCTGGGAAAAGTACTCGAGCTCGAGCTCGTGAGCTTGTTTATACTCGAGCCGAGCTCGAGCTCGTTTGTTCGGCTACAAATTTTGAGCTATTTTAGCTCGATTTAAGCTTGTTTTGATTCAATCTTAGCCAATAATACCCAATTTCACAATCAATAACACAAAATATATACACAACACAATCCAACACAACCAATAATGCCCGATTTAAGCACGTTTGTTCGGTTACAATATCACAAGCTCGGTTTTGAAATCAAATAACCTAAAGAAATCGAACAACTCGAAATCAAATAACCTGAACTAGATTGAACATGTAAAGAGGGAGTAAGATCTGAGGACGAGAAGGCAGAAATCAGCCAACGAGACCTAGATCCGAGAGAGGAAGCCAGCGACGGAGACGAGGGTAAGCCAGCGAGATGAGGCGAGCCCAGATCTGTGGATGAGAAGGCGGAAATAAACCGGTGAGACCTAGATCCGAGAGACGAAGCGGGCGAGGGTGAGCCGGCAAGAGGAGGCGAGCCCAGATCTGAGGACGAGAAGGCGGAAATCAGCCAGCGAGACCTAGATCCGAGAGAGGAAGCGAGCGACGGAGGCGTGCCTAGATCTGAGGACTAGAGAGGAAGCGGACGACGGAGGGCGACCTGGATCTGCAGAAGCGAGCAAGGGAGAGACCTAGATCCGAGGAAGACGACAGGCGACAAGCGATAGGAGGGTGACGAGGCGCGACGAGGGGCGACGACGGGCAATCCAGATCTGAGGATGACGAGGCGCGACGGCGTGCAGCCGCATCGAGCAAGAGACGATGAGACTTGAGAGAGTAAGAGAGTAGGAGCGGCTGGGTTGGGTTTAGGGGAATTAGGTTTTATACCTAGGATTTAGGGGTCTTCGAGCTCTGGAATAGGCTCGAACTCGGCTCATATATATACATTCGAGCGATACCGAGTCGAGCTTTTACCGAGCCCAACCCGAGTCGATCCCGAGCTACTCAGCTCATGTATCAGGCCTATCGGCAAGCATATACGTGCAGCTATATGTGTTTTATACATGGCCTTGCTTAATCGTTTTGACCTCTTTTTTTTTTTTTGTTAATGAGCTGAATGACTTGGTTTGGAAGACCCCATGCATCTCAGCCCATTTTTTTTATTATTAAAGCCCACATTTTTTTTATACGGAAATTTCGTGTGGCGCCCTTGAGGTAAGGCGAATTTCGCGCGGTGTACAAAAGTTTAGCATATTTCGCGAAATGCCCTTGAGGTTTTCAAAAAATTTGTACAGTGCCCTTCCGTTAACCTTTAACAAAAATTCATTAAACCTCCATTAAATTAAAGAAGAAAAAAGAAGAAAGAAGAAATTGCTTACAGTAGAAAGAGTGTAGCTTCTGTGAGAGAGAGAGAGAGAGAGAGAGAGAGAGAGAGAGAGAGAGAGAGAGAGAGAGGAGGTCATTGAAGATCTCAGCGTTGGTGGAGGGACAGACAAGAGGGAGGAGGTCGATGCCGACGACTGTCCTATAGGTAAATCTCCCTTCTTAATTTCAACCCTAGGAATTTAGGGTTTTTCGATTTGGGGATTGTTTAGATAGATTCCAATTTTATGATTTTCAATTTGAGGCATGGATCTATGGATCAGTTTGATGGTAAGTTGCGATACCTAATGTTATGGAACGTGATTATATTCAATGGAAAATTAGGATTTCTTGATTTGGGGTTTGTATTCAATGGAAAATTGAGATCTTCAAAGTGATAAGTGAGAAGACAATGAGGAGAGCTGGGAAATAACATATGTCCTTTGTTGCCTATTGTTTGGGTTCTGATATTTTTGTTTTGTCATGTAGTTGTTGTCATGCAAAGCTATAGTAAACTGGAAATTAATTTGGGTCATAATCTCTCTGTCCTTTGCTATGATATGCAAAGCTATGCGTAGTAGTTACTCTTTCCTAATGGAAAGAGTTAGGGGATGAAGGGCCTACAGGAAATGAATGGGAAGATCGAAAGGTTGTGCATTAAGTTCGAAGAAGATCTCAATCCTTAACACTTTGGGTCCAATTTTTGGGTTCTTGAAGCTCAGTTCGTGGCTGCTATATTTTGCCTCAGTTGGAAATTAATTTGGTTATAGTAGATTAGTATCTCTACTTGTCATGAAATATTTCAAGATCCATGCTCCCTTACACGAGCCAGCCGGGCCTTTGCTAGAATAATTGGATGAAATATTCAAGGATAGAGATCAGTTTGCATACAATGATGGTAAAGATTCATCAAGCATTGCTGATGGAAATAGTTTTGCTTTCTTCCACGAATCAACCCTAGCTCTGCTCTTAAGGATAAACTAGTGCTTCGTTTCAACAGGGATCAACTTGGAAAAATTTCAGATCAGTACAGGGAGGATGTCATACTTGCCTCTCAGGGTTATTTGGTTAACGAGTGCTTGAAGCTAGAATACACAAACCTGCAGTTAGGCTTGCGGAGTGATATCGAGGAGAAAATGTGTTCCATGTGAACACTATTTCTGCTGATCAAATTTTGTTTTACTGTGAGCATCACTCTTTTGAATCTTTAGGTGTCCCACTTGGACATACGATGTTCAAACGGAGCTATCTAGCAGCTGCAGGCTGGAATCTTATTTCAGTTGCTCATGAAGAGGTTAGTCTGTTGGAGATATTTGTACTTCTTCTCGGCTCTCAGAAAGTTCCTAGTTTTTTACATCCATGTAAGAAAGTAAGCAATTTGTTTTGTGTTTGCTATACAAATGGCACAAGAAATGAAGAAACAAACTGACGCTAGCTGGGGTTATATAGCAAATGTTTCAGAAAACAAGCAAAAATCATCACATGAGGCAAGAAAGGACAAGATCTGATTGCATTAGATATTAGCCAATGATCAAATACAGGAATACCACATGCAGAAATTTAAACAGCAAAATATGTCTATCGAAAAGGGAAGCGTGAGATTATATAATATGGTCATGGTCATAAGTCCTAAGTTCATAGCAAAACAATTATTAGTGTAGTTTGCTTATAGAGAAAGCTAGCGTATAGCTATGCAGATCAAGACCCATTAAGTTATGTATTTGAAATTGTGCAATTCTAATGTTACATGGGTGAAACTAATAAGCCAAAATGTATGTGTGGCTTATGTGGGATTCGAACCCACATGTTGCGCCTAAGCACAATGCTCTACTGGTTGATCTAATAAGCCAAAAATTTTAAAGCAAGAGGCTAACATGTTCTATCTTCAATGAGGCATAAACATATAGATAAATTATTTTGTTGTCATTACTGAAGTAACTTAACAACGGTAACAATGCCCATCCATCCCAAACATCGATGAGGTATGGTTCAATGCCCGTCTAAATATCTAATCCTCAAGTTTCAATTTTCTATTACTTTTTCTTGCTAGGGTCTATTAGATCATCAAGCTTAATATGCCAGCCAGTTCATTTAGGAGCCACGTTGAACTGTTTGTAATGATTGTTTGCTTGTTCATCTAGAAAAAAAAATGATGAAATTAATTTTCCGTGAATGATGCATCACTGAATAACTAATCTAGAGCTTCAAATATAAGGGGAAAAAAATCCTTCAGAACCAACTTTTATTCACTGAAGTTCTAGTTCATGTCATAGATAGAACCACTCAATATCGTCACCAGTGACAAACAAGTTCTCATCACTGTTATATTCAGCAGGCTCTGCTTATTTATAGTCTATAGACAAGAAGAGCTATTGAGAAAATAATAGTCAGCAGTAACATAGCTTTGCTTCATCCGAACGAGTAAATTGAAAAGAGATGAACAAGATTTCTAACATAAGTTAGAACAAGGGATGGTCGTCGAGCGGGGTATTTGAATCAAACATTACTCCAGCCCATTTATTAGTAAGTACTGGTGCCAAGACTATTTCTTGGTGTTTTTAATAGTCTACTCAAGCATTGCAAAAAGAGGATAATGGACCTAGAATGGCAAATTCAAGGAAGTAAGAGCAATCAACTTCCTCTCTCTTTTTCAGACCTAGAATGGAAAATCTATATAGTTTAGTATGAATTTCAATAATCCCTAATCAAAGTTTAGTATGAATTTACAAGTTAAGCAATTCCTCAATCTCAAATTCTCAACCCTAATTCGAACTAATCACAAATCAAAACCCAATTCGAAGCCCCAAATTGCAAACACAAATCAAAACCCCAAATTATAAACACAAATCAAAACCCCAATTTGCAACCCCCAAAATCGAATTACCTGGCTTACGGCTCCACCACCACCTCCGGCGAGTCGAGCGGTGCCTCCACCACCCCTAGCGACGCCTTCGACGATTTTTGTCACTGAGTCAAGGACGGGGCTCCTTCTCTTTGTCCTCCAGATCGGGTGTCGAACCCTCTTCTCCACGTCCCTTTTTTTTTGTCGAACCCTCTTCTCCAAGTCCTCCTCCAGGTCGGGTCGCTCTCCTTCTCCACCTCTCCTTCCGGTGTCCTCGGGCTCTCGTCGCCGGCAGTTCATGCCCAGCCGGCCTCTCCTGTCTTCGTTCTCTCTTCTCCCAAAACTGATGTAACGATGAACTAACAGGGCTTCATTCCCCTCTTTCAAACATCTCCGTTAATTAAACGCTTCAGAGGCACGAGGCGAAATGTCCCCAAAACTTAAGGATATTTGGCGAAATATGCCAAACCTTTGTACACCATGCGAAAAAGCCCTTACCTCAGGGGCACCAGGCAAAATTTCCATTTTTTATATTAGAATTCAGGCTTTGTTTCGTTCTTTTCTTTCCAAGCAAAGTCTCTCCCCCATCGACAAATTCAGAAAACCACCCAACGGCTTGGCTCTCATCCTTCGGCTGTGACAACACCTGGACTCCTCGCTAGGAGCTTCGACTGTGGGTATTTGAAACGGAGAAGGCCAGCGCGAGTCTAGTTCAACAACCGACATCTCTACCCTCTCTGTTTCTTCTTTTTTGTTTCTGAGAAAGAGACCAGCTGCTCGACACTCTTCTCTCTTTCATCAGTCGCTGCTAGTGCCATAGCTGGGGGCTTGGGGCTCGAGCTATACGAAAGAGAACCAGGGAAAGAGAGTTCAAGGCATCGACCCGGGAAATTCCTAATTCGGGCCTCCACTCAGGTAATTTCTAGGGTTCTTTGTTTTGATAATTTTTAACCCTAACTTTTCCACTTAGGTGGAATCCGAGTGATAGCTTCTCTATGTTTTGACTTTCCTTCACTTCTCCTTCTTATCGAATGTCCAATTCGCGAGTTCCGCTAATCAACTTTTTTTTTTTCATTTGTAATATGGGATAATTTTGATCGACGAGAGTCGTGTGAACGCTTGTGAAGGTTGTCGGTGGCTTCATGCATCCGGCCTAGTTCACTCGGAAGAGAAGTTTGTTGAGTCATGCGATAACAGTCCACAACAAGCCAAGGACATTTACAATCCTAACTCTAGGTATGTTTTGGGGCTCTTTTTTTTTTCTTTTGGAAACTTTAGCCTTCAATTTCAGAGTTAGGGCTTATGCGAATTTGTCGATGCTTGTGTGGCTGAATTTCGTGGATTTTGCAATGTTGGGATTATTTGGTTTAGGGCAATCAAGAGAGGACGGTAGGCAACGATTTATGAGTGGCCACCAATTCAGCATTTCAAGCAGATATGTTGGTTTCTCTTCCCTTATTTTCTTTGTTTTCATTGAGCCAAACCATCAATTGACAGTATAGGCTGACGCTGATTTGGATGTTTTATTTTAGAATTAGTTGCAACTTGGTAGCAACTAGTGAGGGTTTGGGATTTGTTTGATTTGGATTGTGTTTGACTTGTCTGAGAAGCCGAAAGAGATGTCCTGCTTGATTTGCTTTTTTCTTTCTTTCTAAAACTTAGTTCGTCTGGACTGATTTACTTTGTCAAGAAAACTTATTCTCTTTCTCCAGAAAATTTGTTCTCTTTCTTTAATTTTAATTTCATCCTTCCCATGTCTTGGTTGCAGTAGAGTTTTCTTTTCTTTGCTCGTTTGCATTTGCTTGAATTTTCTTGAATTTGTACATGTCAATTAGAAAAATACATGTCAATTAGTTGACCAACTTAGGACCAATTGAGCATGTTTTCGCCTTCGCGAGGTTTAGAATCCTTTAGGTGTCAGTTTAGACTTGTCGAAAGGGGCCTGGTTTGCCTGCAATGGGTGAATCTTTTTTTTTTTATGACGAGGAACCCACCTTCGGTGGCAAACCCCGAGCATGTGACCCAGCCGACAAGAGCCACATACTAGGTTAACCGGCTTACGCCGACCGGCTCGACCCACTAGTAGGGAGTAAGGTAAACCTTAGATTTTCACCAAGGAAAGAGGCGGAAGCAGGGATTGAACCCGGGACCTCCTTACCCCTCCCCTTGCTCCTTACCACTAGGCCACCCCGACTGGGGCAATGGGTGAATCTTTTGCGCTACACATGATGTGCAGGAAGATCCGCTTGGTTTTAGTTTCTGTGGACATGATTGAATCTGTCTAGAAAATCTGTTCCTCTTATTTGCTTGAAGCTTGCTTGCAATTTGTTTGCGATTTGTGTGCGAATCTACTAGCATGGTTTAGAAAAACTTGAGCAGCACTTCGCCCTCCTTTAGGACAATTTGATGACTTCGAAACCCAAGCCACAAGTGAAAGCTTGCAAGGGCCTAAGCCACGAGCGAAAGCTTGCAGGGTTTCGCTTGTGGCTTGGGTTTCGGAGTCATCAAATCGCCCTAAAGGAGGGCGAAGTTCTGCTCAAGTTTTTCTAAATAAATCAAATGAAACTGTCAAAGACAGTAGATGGTAAATCAAATGAAATCAGGGTAAAGGAGAAAGAAACTTACCACTCACTGGGGAGGAGGCCGGTAGGGTGGTATGTGCGGGCACTGCTAGCGAAGGTAATAAGTCTGCTCCCTCCGCATCTCCTCAATGTTGTAGGACCCCTCCCGAACATTGCGATCAACTTCACTGAGTGTAAACTCAAAGGGTTAGGCCCTGCAGAAGGGTTAGGCCATGCAGAAGAGCCAACAGCATACTGGGCACCAATCATGTGATAATCAGCCTGCTGGCCCAGGGGCATCCTCCTGCTCTTCCTCCTCAGCATCCCCATCATCCTCATCGTCCAAAAGGTAGAGGAAATCGTCAGACGGGCCATAAGGCAAGACCCTAGGTAGCCTCAATCTGTGGGCTCCCCAAGATCCTGACTTCCAGATAAAGCCCGTCGCCTCAGTGCCCTCAAGCAAATAGGCCCTTCTCAGCTACTCCTCTGTGTAAGTGTACCCTCTAGACATAAGAACATCGCTATGTGTAGGATCAATGAAGCGGCGGGCGATGAGACTGATCATGCCTCCCAGACCAATTCTACCTTTCTTCTTCCCCTGAATCCGTAGAAAGCTATCTACAAATATCTCAACCCAATCGGGAATAACATAGGACTGGGAAGCAAGGCTCTATAACCATGGTAAGTCACCGGCGGGTACCTTGTTCATATCGTCCTGGCCCCTGAAAGCCATTGCCAGGACCTTGTGAACCAATCTAAGGCATGGATGGACAAATTTGTAGTTGTACTCTCCTCGATGTCCATCGAAAGTATCGTCTGTCGTCGTAAACCAAAAATCATGAATTTGCGAATCCGACACAAGGTTAGCCCAATCTTGGGTGGGCTCCTGAGTAATCCCAAAGGCCTCCCGCAACTAGGCAAAATTACAAGAGTGGATCTAGTCCAACAGATGGAACCGAATCCGAGAATCATCAACAAGCTCGAGTGTAACTATGAATTCCCAAGCCAGCTCAGCATATGTGGGGGCACTACAATCAATGAACGCATCCAAGCCGCCATGAGTGAGCATCCGCCGAGTGACCCCTAGCCTCTATAATGTCGAAATGTCGAAGAACTTCATTTGCACGAACTTCTTCGCATCAAACTCTAATAAACCTTCCTATGCTATCTAGAAAGGGATCTCTAGAAAGGGATCTCAATAGCCACCAATACCACCATCGACGGAACCCACGCCCCCGAGCTCTCAGATCAAACTCCCCACGGCCGGATCTGAACGACGCCCAACCGGCAAGCCTCGCCTGCAGCGACCTTCGCACACCAACCCACCGCCACACCCACGCTGTTGCTAGGCCTCAATTGAGATCCCTTTCTAGAGAGCGGATGAAGGTTTATGAGAGTTTTGATGTGAAGAGGTTCATGCAAATAAAGTTATTTGACATTCCGACATTACAGAGGCTGGGGATGCTATGGGTTACTCGGCGGATGCTCACTCATGGGGGCTTGGGTGCGTTCATAGATTGTAGTGCCCCCACATATGCTGAGGTTGGATGATGCCTACTTCTAAGTTTTGATCACTGGAATACATGCTTTGACGTTTGTTTGCTTGGTTTATGGTTGCACCTGCAATGATGTTGCTTTTTGATGAGATTGAGACTTGAAAGAATTTCTGGTGCGATGCATTGATTCATGTTCATTCTATCATTGCTTGAGGACAAATAAAGGTTAAGTGTGAGGGAATTTGTTAATGTATATCTTAGATAGGCATTATAGACATTTTTAGGCTAGTTAGGTTGCATTTAGGTAATAAATTGTGGTTGCATTTCGTGATTATTTTGGAAGAATTCGGATTCTGCGCGAATTTGTGGTTATCTTGCAGAATTGAATGTGAATACCATTGAGAGATGCAATATCTTGGGAAGGAGATGCAAAAGACATTGGCATGTAGAACTTGAAGCAAGGAAAGAAGAATCACTTGGAGCTTCCTCGGCTTGGAGAAGAGGAGTTGGCAGCGAGATATGTCGCGGCCGCAGCAGGCGCAATGGATGTGTGCAACGGGGACGAGAAGAAGCCTCGTGCCATGGCCTCCGCATTGGTTGTTAGTGCTGCGTCGTTTCGTTTTAATTGGAACCCTAGTTTTATTATTTGGTGTTGTGGTCGTCTTAGACTTTTTAAGGCCGATTATTGTTAGTTTTCATACACTTCTATTCTATTCCACGTTCTATCAGACAATTAGAGATTGAGATATGTCTTCCATGAGGAACTAAATTCATCTGTTCTGCCTGCAATTTGAACCTTGGCTAATCTCTGGACTTAAAGATATCAGTTGGGTTAAATCCTTCTTTAGGGACTGTTCGATTGATAAGGGTTGCTAGGACTGCTTGGACTAGTAACTATATTAGGTCGGGACAAGGGCATTCATAGGAAACTTAATATGACGAGAAGAAGTTACAATGATCGTTTCAATCCAAATAAAGTGAAATATTGTAGGTAGAACTGTTTCTCACAATTGTCTGAATCACAATTATATACTCTTGCTTTCATCAATCCGCTTTGATAAAAGACGGATCTTTTACACTCACAAAAACCCCCCACTTGGTTACTTTAATCAGCACTTAAATCATACTTAAGCAACAAATCTCTATGTGGATCAACCTCGTACTTATGGCTTTACTAGTTATTGGTTTGAGTTAATTTGACGGATCAACGACAAGTTTCTCCTTTGTCAAGTTTGTACACAATGAATTCAAGATCAAGGATTTGAGAGATTTGCATTTTTTTCCTTGGTATTAAATTCATTCGGGACAGTGGGAGAATTGTTCTCACCCAACGACGCTTCATTGCTGAGCTTCTTCGTGATTTTCCTTGTTCTGGTCCTGCAGTGGTCAGTCCTCTTGATCCCGAACTTCGTCTATCTCCCACTGATGGCAAATTGCTTGAGGATCCCACTTATTACCGGAAATTGGTTAGGAAATTGAACTTTTTAGTTCATACATGCTCTGATTTGGCCTTCTCCGTCCAACTCCTTAGCCAGTATATGCAATCTCCTTGTGATGCTCATCTCTTCGCTACTTTTCATGTTCTTCGTTACCTGAAGGGCTCTAGTTCAGAGGGGCTTCTCTTCACTGGCTCTTTGGATTTCAAGCTCCAAGCGTTTTGTGACGCTGATTGGGCGAGTTGCCCGTTCTTTAGACGCTCCATCAGTGGATATTTGGTGATTTTGGGTTCGAGTTTGATTTCCTGGAAATCAAATAAACATGTATCTGTATCTTTATCATCGGCCGAAACCGAGTATAGATCTCTCAGACGGGTGTGTATGGAGCTTGCATGGTTGTCTCATCTATTCACTGAGCTCGGTGTTCCTCGTATCGCTCCGGTTTTCCATGAGTGAACCAAGCATATCGAGCTTGATTTCCATTTTGCTAGAGAAAAATTTCTTGAAGGTTTGATTTCAGTATCTCACATTTCGACTCGTGCCCAGTTAGCTGATTTTCTGACCAAGAATGTCGCCGGAGTTCGATTGCTTCCTCTTCTTCGCAAGATCGGACTTGTTGACACGTCGGCTCGATCTTGAGTGGGGTATTGAGATTGGGCCTTTTTCATTCAATCTGGATAATGGGCTTAGTTTAGTATTTTAGGCTCAATATGTGTGTCTAGAAACATCGAGCTCAGCTCTTCATTTTTCATTCAATGAAACAAACACACTCAGATTTCCCTCTCTTTCTCTCGTCTTCTTTCTTGTTCATCATCATCTTGATTGTTCCTCAAGTTTCTTGCAACTGACAATCCTTCACTTTTGGCTCGTTGGAGCCTGATGTACCTCGCCCCTTCTGTTGCAAGTGCCCTAGTAGAGAGCCCCAATTCTTGCTCACGTACTGCAGGCAGAAACCATGGACGACTTGTTCTTTTCTTTCGGAGAGGAAGCCGAGGGATTCTGTCCAAGGAGGTAGGAGTGTGGGTGAAGATGAAATGGGGGCTAAGGAATGAAATGGATTTAATTGAAATCAAATTGGGCTTAGCCCCGTTGCTCAGCTTTTGTCCATTAAAAAGAAAAGAGGAATGGGTCAACTATACACACACGTATATATCTTGCCAATTTGAATAAAACCTACCCACTAAAATATACTCCCTCCGTTCCACAATACATGTCCTTTTAGTTTTGGGCACGTTTTTTAATGAGCGAAAAACTCTATAAAATATCATTTTTTTAATTATTATTTTTATATAATTTGATACTTATTACTAATAAGTATCACATTATATAAAAAAATTAATTAAAAAAATAATATTTTATAGAGTTTTTCGCTCATAAAAAAACGTGCCCAAAACTAAAAGGACATGTATTGTGAAACGGAGGGAGTAAAAATTAATTGGTAGAAATTCAGAATTCGAGTTTTTCCAAAACATAAAATTAAACTCATCAAATATTCTTTGCCAAGTAATTCTAGTGGGTCAATCTCAAACCGACTTCGATAAAAACGGAGTCAAAACTTCAAATCAAGTTTCACCAAATATAAAATTGGTCCCTTAAGAACTACATAAGATTTGATCTCGTTCAAACGGCTATGTAGGAAGTTCGACATAAAGCTACGAGCTCGTCGAGTTCAATCACACTCCTCAAACGATCTAAAGATCAAAGCCAATTCAAATGGTTCTCTTAAGAACTACATAAGATTTGATTCCGCTTTGTCGTATATGTACACGAAAAATAAATAAATTCAGAAAATATATCCTTAGTCTCCTTATCTCACATTGAAAAATAAGTAACAACCTTGAAAATGAGAGGTATTTTGTCCCACATTGGAAATGAGATGGCAAGTGGGAGTTCCCTAACTCTATAAAAGGAGTTCAACATCATGCATTACATACATTCCATATGAATATGAGTTTATTTTTAGATATTTTTTATAAATATGAATTCTAGTTTTGTTTATAATTTATATTTATAATTTATAATAATAATAAAATTTATAATTTATAATTTATAATAATGATAATAATGATAATAAAATTTATAATTTATAATAATAATTATTATTATAAATATCAATATAAATATATTTTTTAGTTTTTTTTAAATTTTGTGTCACGGGATGGCTAGTCGACCCGTCGGGATCAAAACCCCTCGACCCTAACCCGAACCTGTAATCCGCCAAGACCCGTGACCAGTCTGACACAGACCCGACGGGTCCATGACCCACTGGGTCACTGACCCGCCAAACCCGTCGGGTCACGGGTTAACCCGTGACCCGTGATTCGTGGACAAGCCTAACTTAACCGTAAATACCATGTCACATAGCAGAAAACTTACATCCTCATCCTGTCATTTTGGTGGCCGGTCATCCCTTTCAGGTGTACGTCTCCCCGCCTTTGTGGTCGTTGTCCTCATCCTCCCCATCTTTGTTCGTTGCTAAATCGCATCCTCAACATCCATGTCCGGGTCCTCTCCACCCTTCCCCCCATCCTTGGCAAGCACCTCCACACCCTCTTCCTTGCTAACATCTTCAACACTATCCTTTCAATGGACCACAAGAGCTTAATTTATCACCTTTTACTTGTAGGGGCTTCTCCCCGGGTTCAGGTGCAATTGTTGTAACCACATCGACATAAACGACGTGAAAAACAAATTCAAACTTTAAAGTGGATCCTCGATTTCCCGTGTCACTCAACATAAAACATCATGTCACCCAAAAACAAACTTACCTCATTATCCTTTCGTCCCCCATCCCCTTCCTTTTCATCGAAAAGTTTGTCTTTAGATCCATCTTTCTCAACATCACCCACCTTCTCTACATCAATGTCAAAAGAAGCGCTAGCATCCCTTTCTCTTTCTTCCCTGCCTCTTCCCATTCCTTTAGCAACTCGTTGTCCATTGATGACCTCCTCCCACACTTTCATCTGTAAGCATTAAGTTTTTAGCATCACTCATACGGACTAAGGTGAACAAAAACGTTCAGAAAACAACATCAGCTGACCTAGGTATGTCAAAACTCATTTATAATTTAGAAACAAGCCCAATTAAAACAGAAAACGACATTGTTATCCAGCAACCAATGAAATTGAAATAAAAAACAAGAGAATGACATCAAAGGAAATATGTGGTATTCGTAGTACTATTCAAATTCATATTAGATTCTAATCGTCGCTTAATTTCAAATCGAAACGATTAAGACAGTATCCTTTAAATATCAATATTTACGTGTCACCTTGAAAATGTCACGTGTCAGAAGTCCATTTACCCTTGTCACCTAAGTTATGCAGATTCTGCAGTAAACGAAGATGTGCGAATGAATGATGTATTTTCCCATCCAATTCGAAACCCATGTCACCCAATTTCTCTTTCAAGCAAAAAAAATTCCAAATCAAACACGGCTCAAACCTCAATTTTTCTTCTTCAATCACCCACCAAAACATCCCCATATTCCAATTTCAACTCCCACCATTTCCACCCTCTTCGGCCTTCCTAAACCATAAATGCAGATTTACCCTAACCATACCCGAAAACCACCCTCTTCATCCTTCAACCTCACCCACCATTGTCACCCATCCATAACCATCACTCAACCCACCATTGTTCTTCAATCCCTAAACCACATTGCAACTCCTTTACCCACACACCCGACACCCCAAAGTCTCACAAAACAGAGAAGAGAGAGAATGATTTTGGGTTGAAGGAGAGGGGGGTACCTTTATAGTCCTGTGCCACCGTTCTTGCCTTCTCCTCCACACTCCGACAATGGTGGATGTTCTCCGGCCTCCTTCTGTTCGAAATCATCGGTTGTCTTCCCTTTTCCTTTTGCTTTTTTTTTTGAAATGAAGAGAGAAAACTGAGATGGAGAGAGAGGGGGGCATAATTTGAAATGAAGAGAGAGAGAGAGAGAGAGAGAGCTGAGAATGTTGTTATTGATGTTTTGTAGGATGTTTTTGTGGATAATTTGGAGGAAATCAGTTTCGATTTTGAGTTAAAAAAAATTAGGGTTCTTGAACCCAAAAATTCAGATCCAAAAAATGAATCAATTTATTTGAAATTGATACTGTTAATTATGTGCTTAAGTATGTTGGAGAACAATGGGTGTCAAAGTTGCTCATAATTGCATATGAGTTTCCAATCTTCCATGAGCATCACTACATCAGTGGATGAGAGATTGAGAGAGGTGAAGAATGTGTTGAGTAGGAAGCAATTGAAGATTTATTTTAAATATTGTCTCCTTAAATTTAATGTTAATTATATTTTAAGCCCAAATTGTATCTCCGATTGTCCAAATAACACATTGATTAGAATTTTTTACGGCCATATGAAAATTGGTTTATTATACCATAGTTCATATACAAATTAGTTATTTATAAAGTTCGTATTATTTTTGGTTCATGGGTGATAGTTTGTATTATTTTTTGTCATTTTTCCTTCTTAAAATAAAAGCAATATGACACAAGGATGCAAGGTAGCGTGTTATAAGAGATCTGTTGTATAGAAGTATTATTTTTCAAAACCTATATCTTGGACTTGCACACTTTTTTTGTAGGAAAAATGACAAAAAGTAATACCAAGTATCACCGTGAACCAAAAATAATATGAAACTAGTGAAATTCCTGCGCCATGGCGCGTTTGCCAGAGAAAAAAATAGAATGTAAAATATTAAGGAATAGCCAAATAACAATCTAAACAAATGTTTGAAAAGTCTAATACAATAATATTGTCTAGGGACGACATAGGTGTTCACAAAAGGCACAAAGATGATGCTCATAGCTCTGTCCATGCAAATCCTAGAGACAAAAATAAATGGAACGATGATCTTCCTCAAATCACACAGTCGGGCTGCAGTTAACAGCGTTTCATATTTATTGAACAAAGATAAGTGGTAATTTAACAAAATTACAAAACTGGATGAGATCAACATGTAGGTCACGGGTTAATAATGACAGCAAGAAGGCAATCTGCGAAAAGAAAGTAATATGTTGCGTAGTTTGCAACATTACTTGATCCCACAACTAAACACATCTACAACCATGTCTCTGAAATCCTCCCGCTGACTAAGTTTCCTCTCTTCTATGTACAACATCAATTGTATGCAAGTTAATGCTAGAATAATAGCATTAGAAAGGAATCAATGAAGGCATCTATAACCTTGAATGGTACTTAAGTAAAGATCCAGAGATTGTACGTTGTGAGTGTTGCAATCAATCAATTAAAATCATGTCAGAATGATCCAAGGACAAATGAATTAATGCAACATCATGCAAATAAAAAAGGGATATGTAACTTAAATTAACTATTATATGAATTGGTTTTCAGAAAAATGGCTATTGAGAAAAAAGTCAAATAATAGGTGAATGAGAAATGACGGAAGGGATCATGTTAATAGAGCATAATAAGACGGAAGTAAAATTCATTATGGCTACTTATTCTAGCTAGTAGGTCATAGAAAACGAAATGACACATTTCTAGGCTATCTTGAATTAGTAACTCCGGTTATTTAAGTTCAAACTCATTAAAAGGGTGAAAACTAAATACTATGGTCCTATTTAAAATACATAATAGATTTCATATGGTGGCATCAATCAATATAGCTGGACTTGTTTTATGTGTAACACGACAACATGCCAAACATTGAGAGAGAAAATTATACCTTAGAAGTCAAAATAAGTATTCATTTTAGTGTAAGCTCCTGAAGGAAAGCTAAAGAGTCTGGAAATCCATTATCAACATGAGGAATGAGGATATACCTGATCATATTATTAAAGATATTCAGCAAGAAAAGAACTTGTTGACAGAGAACTAAATATAAATCATGCAGCTGCTTCCTACAAAAGTGCAAATGGATAAGGCGGACACGACATTGTTTTCATACTTGCTCATCAACAATTTGTGAAGTTAATGACTCTCCATATTGGTCAGTGTGTTGCAACAGGGCCACTTGTACACCTCGGTCAATGGAGAAAAAAAGCTTTACAACAATTGGCAACACCCTAAAAACAAAGCAAATTCAAAATGCCATTTAATATCATGTCTTAGTGATGAACAAAAGTGCACCTCCAAATGCATAAAAAAGAAAAGAAAAATAGTACAAAACCAAATAACCTTGACGCTACATTCTTCAGGAGGGCCCCAAGAGGACATTTTCAACAACAGTGACATGGCAGGAGCAGTAGCTGAACCAAATTACAGGGCATACACTAGTAGTGGCAGTATCTGGAAACAAATTAATAAATGATATTATAAGGAAATGTCTTCCAGAACATCATTAAACTACATAAATCCATAGTAATCAAGGAAAAGGAATCATCACAATATAATTGAACTACTCCACAGTACACCACAAACTAACAAAGATTTTTCTGCAAATCAATTGGAAACGGTATTAGCACTGGATTGAATTCAATATTTTGAATTAATTATAATACAATCGAACCTCAATCCAATTTTATGTACGACAGGAATTATATGCAAGTTATTGCTAGAAGAATGATTGGCCTCAGGTGTTGATGAAAGGTGCTATCGTGTCATACCAACGCTTCAACACCATGAGTGTTGTGAGCCTAATTTGCCATGTTTTACACTTACTTTTATATCGATTTCTGTCAACATTTCATACACTTGGGTTAGAATAATACAGAATCTGTGTAGTTTACACTTATTTGCCAATTATGGAGGTCTACACTAGTTTTTGTTTAATTTTGCAGAAATCGAGCGCGCTTTGGAGTTTAAAGGAAAGTCATGAAGAAGCTAAGAATGGTGCAGCTGGAGAAAAGCCCACTTTTCGCCATTCATCATTCTGAATAAAGCTTTGATGTCTTCATGAAAGTTGTATCCCTCGAAAAGAGCTTTCCAACGCATGCTCATATGCGTCAATCAGACGAACGAGATATCGGGAAAGTGCGTTTCAAGAACAGAGCAGAATGCTGAAAGCGCACATAACTAGTCGACGTCGACCACACTGGTCGACGTTGAGTACTTTTTTGGTCGACTTGCCTCCCAGAAGTCGAGAACGAGCACCAGACCACTCGAGAGCACAATTCTAGTCGACCTCGAGTAAACTACTAGAATTCGAGTACCCATGTCGAGTCCAGAAGGTAGTCGAGCTCGAGTGCAATCCGAGGAGAGAAGACCCTACTCGATGTCGAGTAACTTGGTCGACGTCGAGTAGCCATGTCAAGCAGTCCGAGTTCGAGATCGAGTGGAATCCGAGCATGAGGAGTTACTTGCAAGCTAAGGCACGACAAATCTATCAACTTGGAGTCGAGTTCTATCAAGAGAAAGAAGATCTATCCACATTAGCTTTATTTCCTTTTATATTTAATTCTTTTATTTCTAAATTTTATCTTTATGGTTTTAGATAGAAAGTTTTAGATATAGATAGATATTTTTTTTCCTAGATTATTTAGGGAAAGAATACTATAAATAAGGCATTAGGGCCTGGATTTTATTCATTTAATCCAAGCCAAGCCACAAGAGAGAGAGAGAGAGAGAGAGAGAGAGAGAGAGAGAGAGAGAGAGAGAGAGAGAGAGAGAGAGAGAGAGAGAGAGTCTTGGAGCCGAGTGGAGTTGTGAAGCATGAGTGGAATTGGCTTTGTTCGGTTGTAAGCTTTCTTTGATTATTTTTAATGCAATTTATTTTCCTGAAATATTTGATGAGTTTCTTCATGATGAAGAGCGAGTAGTCACCCAACTTCTAGGGTCGGGGTGAGCCCAACGGTAGCCATGTAAGGTGATCGATGCGGTAAAGGTACAATCTTTTGATGCGATTTCGTCTTAGCTTCTATCCCTATGAGCATGATTCTTTTGTGAAAGTTGAAGGTGATCCTTGTTGTGTTATTGAAGCGAAAGTGATCTTAATACAACATGGGTTAATTATGTGAAAAAGGGTTAGTAACAATTAGGGTTTATGTGAAAGTCTCTATTTTCCTATTTGTTAATAACGAAAGTTATTTGATAAAAAGCATGATCTTTTATGCCTTTGTGTGTTATTTTGCATGGTTATCGTTGTGGTGTTGAAACCCTGATCTTGGAAGTCTTGAGTTTATTGATTTTATTTCATCAAGTTTTGTGTTACGTCATTCGAAAACTTACGATTTTTAGTTTCTGTGTTACTCGAGATCAACGAGTTTATGTCGATGTCGAGGAAGGTTTTGTTGAGATCGACTACTGTGCTTTCATTTTCGTTTTCTGCTTGTTTTTGCTTTCTGTTTTAATCGACAGGGTGGTCGAAGTCGAGTACTTTACTCAAAGTCGAGGACTCTTCTGGTCGAAATCGTGCTGAGTTCTGGACCTGAAAAGGTGGGCGCTGACACGCTTCCTCGTGGATCGATCCTGACTGCCTTCTACTACAACGGGAGGAAGTCTTGTATTTATTTGCTGATACAGTGAGTCAGTTTGCTTTATATTTTATTTATATTTCATACTTGACATATCCTCCTACAACAGGAGGATATGTCAAGTAAGGGAGTGCTCAGTTTCTAGGAAGGCCCTTCTTGGCGACGGTGGATGCCAACATAAGCGTAAGGAAGGGAGTGCTCACTTTCAACATCACCGATGAGGTAATTGAGTATTCCTTTAATAAAACTGAATGGCACAAAGGTCCAATGGAAGAGGTCAAGTCTATATCAGTCAGGTACATCACTTGTGGGGAGCCTAAGTTAAGAAATATGACTCTTGAGGAGCTGGAAAAGAGGGATATGGAAGCCCAGGTGGAGGAAATCATGGCCATCTTGAACGACGACACAGAGGATATACTCGACATCGACCAAGGTAAGTCGACGTCGACTAATTATTTTTCGGATGCCTTGCCAGGATTCAAGTATGGGGTCAAAGTCGACCAGAGTTACTCGACGTCGAGTAACTTGGTCGACGTCGACCAGAACCCGAACCCTCCACCAACAGCAGCAGCGTCGAGCAACTCACCCGAAGCCGAGTTCTCCTCGACATCGACCAACTTGGTCGACGTCGACCAAAAACCTTCCTGCTCGATTCCTCCTTCCTCGACCAGCAGTCCACCTGAAGAAGGTAAGTCCTCAATGTCGAGTAACCCTAGTCGACATCGACCAGACCCTAAGGTCCCCAAATCCGATTCTGCAAAGGTAAGCCAAGGTACTGACATCCCTTCTTTACCCTTGTTTTTATAGAGTGAGGACATTGTAATGTTTAAGTATGGGGTGGGAGAAGGGCTTATGTTGTTCATATTTGATTTTATTTGAAAATATGTGTGCATATTTTTATGATATTTCTTGAATTGCTTATACATGGCTACTTTGGATTTCATATTTGATTTATGGGCTTATGTGTTTATTTTCCACAGTTTATTTTCATCACCCCCATCAAAAATTTTGATTAAGTGTCATGGAAGCTTTATTGAACTCGACGATGCAAAATTGGATTCATTAGAGATATAGCATGAAATTGCCTAGTAAAAGGACGGAGGACTTTATATTTTCCATATATGCTCATATTGTTATATCCTAGCCATATTTATGCTTATGCATCACAAAAGTCATACTATGCCTTATTTTCATATTTGCTCCACATGATCTAAATATTTCCCATTTTTACCTTATTTCCATCCGGGGATTATGTTGAGAATGAAAGCTACATTATAGAGATTGTTATATGGATGTTGTGTTGTTGTTATTATCATATATGGAGTTTGGCAGGAAATTGAAATATATGGAAAATTTAATGAGTGAAAGAAAATCCGGTCACCTCAGAAGATAAAGGTAGATCGACCCTCCTCGCTGATATAATAGTTCGGTGAGATAGGACACACAAGTGAGGAGTCTGAAGCACTAAGTATCCGGGGTCATTCATGACACTCATGTTTGCGACTCGCGAGAAGGCAGTGCTGAGGTTAGAGAGGTAAAAAGGATATAAGTGAAAAAAGCAAGAGTGATTTATGAGAGGATGAGTGATGTGGAAATTATGAAAGGAGACAGTACATCAAAGCAAGAAAGCAAGTTTGAAGAAATTCTCCCCGGATTTAGCAACACATTGCCCAAATATAGCCCACCACTTTACCTTTTACCTTTTCTTCACCATGAGCTTAAATTAAAGTCCTCTTGATTATTAATGTTTTGTCACGAATGAATGTTTTGCATAACCCTCCTTTTGTGAGTAGATGTTGCTTTTTATTGCACATGCATGGATTTGTGAAATTAGTACCTTTTCGATGATGGTAATTGATTGCAGGGACATATAAGAATGAATCTAAAATGTTGAGAGTTTGTTTTTTTCCCATGCATGACCATTAAAAGTAATGCTTGAGGACAAGCAAGCTTAAGTATGTGGTGTTTGTTGTGAGCCTAATTTGCCATTTTTACACTTACTTTTAAATCGATTTATGTCTGCATTTCATACATTTGGGTTAGAATAATAATACAGAATCTATGGAATTTACACTTATTTGCCAATTATGGAGGTCTACACTAGTTTTTGTTTAATTTTGCAGAAATCGGATGCACTTTGGAGCTTAAAGGAAAGTCATGAAGAAGCTAAGAATGGTGTAGCTGGAGGAAATCCCACTTTTCCCCATTCATCATTCTGATTCAAGCTTTGATGTCTTCATGAAAGTTGTAGTCCTCGAAAAGAGCTTTCCAACGCATGCTCATATGCATCAATCGGACGAACGAATAATCGGGAAAGTGCGTTTCAAGAACAGAGCAGAATGCTGAAAGCGCACAGAACTAGTCGACGTCGACCAAACTGGTAGACGTCGAGTACTTTTTTGGTCGACTTGCCTCCCAAAAGTCGAGAACGAGCACCAGACCACTCGAGAGGACAATTCCAGTCAACGTCGAGTAAACTACTCAAAGTCGAGTACCCATGTCGAGTCCATAATGTAGCCGATCTCGAGTGCAATCCGAGGAGAGAAGACCCTACTCGATGTCGAGTAACATGGTCGACGTCGAGTAGCCATGTCGAGCAGTCCGAGTCTTAGATCGAGTGGAATCCGAGCATGAAGAGTTACTTGCCAAGGCACGACAAATCTATCAACTTGGAGTCAAGTTCTATCAAGAGAAGAAAAATCTATCCACATTAGCTTTATTTCCTTTTAGATTTAATTCTTTTATTTCCAAATTTTATCTTTATGGTTTTAGATAGAAAGTTTTAGATATAGATAGATATTTCTTTCCTAGATTAGCTAGGGAAGGAATACTATAAATAAGGCATTAGGGGCTGGATTTTATTCATTCAATTCAAGCCAAGCCAAGAGAGAGAGAGAGAGAGAGAGAGAGAGAGAGAGAGAGAGAGAATGAGTAGGAGAGAGAGAGAGAGAGAGAGAGAGATAACGAGTAGGAGAGAGAGTATTGGAGCCGAGTGGAGTTGTGAAGCGAGAGCGGAATTGGCTTTGTTCGGTTGTAAGCTTTCTTTGATTATTGTTAAAGCAATTTATTTTCCTGAAATCATTGATGAGTTTATTCATGATGAAGAGCGAGTAGTCATCCAACTTCTAGGGTCGGGGTGAGCCCAACGGTAGTCATGTAAGGTGATGCGGTAAAGGTACCATCTTTTGATGTGATTTCGTCTTCTATCCCTATGAGAATGATTCTTTTGCGAAAGTTGAAGGTGATCCTTGTTTGTGTTATTGAAGCGATAGTGATCTTAATACAACTTGGGTTAATTATGTGAAAAAGGGTTTGTAACAATTAGGGTTTATGTGAAAGCCTCTATTTTCCTATTTGTTAATAACGAAAGTTATTTGATGAAAAGCATGATCTTTTATGCCTTTATGTGTTATTTTGCATGGTTATCGTTGTGGTGTTGAAACCCTGATCTTGGAAGTCTTTAGTTTATTGATTTTATTTCATCAAGTTTCGTGTTCTGTCATTCGAAAAGTTACGATTTTTAGTTTCTGTGTTACTCGAGATCGACGAGTTTTGGTCGACGTCGAGGAAGTTGGTCGACGTCAAGGAAGATTTTGTCGAGATCGACTACTGTGCTTTCGTTTTCGTTTTTTGCTTGTTTCTGCTTTCTGTTTTAGTCAACAGGGTGGTCGAAGTCAAGTACTTTACTCGAAGTCGAGGACTCTTCTGGTTGAAATCGTGCTGAGTTCTAGAACTCAAAAGGCGTGCGCTGACACGCTTCTACGTGGATCGATCCTGAATGCCTTCTACTACAACGGGAGGAAGTCTTGTATATATTTGCTGAGATAGGGAGTCAATTTGCTTTATATTTTATTTATATTTCATACTTGACATATCCTCTTAGCTTGCAACAATAATGAGCCTATGCAATTGCTTCACGATTTATGTCATGAAAGGATAAATTACACAATGAACCTGTTGCATCCTGCCTATTCATAGAATCATAAAGAAAATGGAATAGTGAAATAGAGAACATGAAGATAGTGATTTATAAAAAAAAAAATAAGTAAAAGATGTGAAGAATGAACAAATCACATTTTTCTCATTCGCTCAATTTCGCCCAACGGAAGATTTGAGCTCAAGGGTATCAAATGAGAGAAACTTACCAATGGTTGGAATAGTCGTGACTCATGACAATCTCTCCCAGATTCAGCTTCTGGAATGAGATTCAAAGATGTTGAATTATAGTCCGTGCAATAAGGGAACTGAATTCAGAAATACAACCGCCGAATTTTAGAAATACAACATTATAGAACTGAATGTTAAAACAGAGCAACAGTTGCAGAATTTCAGAAATAGAATGACAGAGATGAAGATTTAGGATTCATCAGCCAGTAGTAACCCAATTCAATATCATGAAATGTATGGCATATAAGAGTTCTAACAGCCCTATATGAAGTACAATATCATGTGGACCCAACAAAGCAAACAAAAGAGAATAACAGGGTACTAAATGGGGGAGAGGGACAAACAGAAAGCTAGCAGCCTCCCTATCATGACCAAACTCACAAGAGATAGACAACTCCTCCCATTTAAGTAGAGAAGACGTCCTTCCCTATGTAGCAGATTGTTGGCTACTAAGAACACCTCCTTTATCTGTGCTAATTGAAGCTTGGTCAATCCCGACACGTTCTTTTTCCATATAAGCAATAATAGATCAAATAAACAATTTAGTGACTCCATCAGCAACTGAATCCAAATATCTCGGATTCAGGAAAGTAGTATGCAATTTAGATCAACCTGTAACAAAAAGTCAAAGATAGGGAACAGTTAAAAAAAATCCAAAGAAAAATTGGATAAGCAGTATGTACAGAAGAAGTAATAAACTGAATTAGGGTCGATTTGGTTGAAATTGAATAATTGAAAGAAATACTGATGTCGATTGAATCCGGAAGAACCCAATATGATGCCATAGAGAATCGAAGAAACCTGATTGGGGGTAAATCGGAGAACAACGACAATTGATCGCCATGGCCTTATGAAATCTATCAAAGGTTGTGAAAGCCATGAATGACGGATAGGAGGAAGAATATGTCATTGAACTGGAAGAGGCAAGGAGGAAGAGTTGGAATCGGCGGAGGAGTCAGGCATACGAATTGAGAGATGCACGAAGGAAGCGAACTCGACGAAGGAGGAATGACGCATCTGGCGGAGGAAGAAGGAGATTACTAAAAAATCGGGTTTCGATTTGGAAACATAGGCAAATTAATCAGAAGCCCCGAAGTGTGAAGAGGGAAAACAAAATAAAATTAAAAATTAAAGAAAAAATCTGATTGCATGGAAGGAAGTGAAATATGGGGGAGAGTTCCACCTAAGCATTAGGTATACTAAATTAACTAATTATATAGATATAGATATAGATATAGATTAGGCGTAAATCGGAGAACAACAACAATCGATTTCCATGGCCTGATGAAATCCGTCAAAGGTATTGAAAGCCATGAACGAAGACTAGGAGGAAGAATGTGTCATTGAACTGGAAGAGGCAAGGAGGAAGAGTTGGAATCGGCGGACGAGTAAGGCATACGAATTGCGAGAGGCTCGAATGAAATGAACTCGGCGGAGGAGGAATGACGCATCTAGCGGAGCAAGAAGAAGATTACTAAAAAAAATAGGGTTTCGATATGGAAACACAGGCAAATGAATCAAAAGTCCGAAGTGTGAAAAGGGAAAACAAAATAAAATTAAAAAATAAAGAAAAAATCTGATTGGACGGAAGGGAGTGAAATATGGGGAGAGTGTCATCTAAGCATTAGGTATACTGAATTAAGTAATTATATAGATATAGATTTAAAAATTTCAATTTTATGTATGAACTATTGCCATATTAACCAACAATAATACAAATTTATTTTTTAGTGAAATTTTCGGCCAAATGGATGAAATGGCAGTCAGAAAATATAATTGGGGTAAAAAATACAATTAATAACTAATATAGGTAGAAAAATAAAATCTATAAACATAAAACTATTGTTCATCGTCTTCCTCAACCGATCATCAGATAATGTGAGCGACCACATCTTCTTCCTCGACCTCCATTTTCATCAATTTCACCTTTTTCTCCAACTTTGCAACTGTCATGGCTTCATTTTCTCACAATTAGTTCACAACATCCATGGCGACCCTAATCCATTTCCCAAATCACATATTTTGAGAGTCTGCATATTTATTTAATCCATTTCGCGTCCAAATCTTGACTAAACAAGGTCAAATTTCAGATTTAGGGTTTGATTTGCTGAAAATTAAAGAACTCTAGATCCTTAAATCAAGATCATCACCGTCATCACCAAGGCTCCAATCTCTCAAACAACTACGGCAAAAAGCTCATTGCGGCTCCTCCAGCCCGTCTTTCATCTTCCCTAACCCATGATCTCATCCACTTCTTGACTTCCAGTATATGATGAAAAAGAATGGTATACTTATAATTTTTAATTTTCTACCTATATTTGTTATTAATTACATTTTTACCCCAATTATATTTTTCGACTGTCACATCACCCATTTGCTTGGAAATTTCACCTGAAAACACATTTGTATTATCTTTTGTTAATATGACGATAGTTCGTACATGAAATTGTCATTTCTAAAGTTCATATTATTTTTTGGTTGATGGATACTTGATATTGTTTTTTTTTATCATTTTCCTTTTTATTATAATCAAATTAGAATTATTTAGAAACTAGAATCTATCTATATCTATATCTATCTATCTATATGAACTCTTAAAACATAAGAGTTTTCACATATTTGCCACATCCACCTTATTCCTCTCTTTTTCAAACAATCACCTTTTTTGTCACTTGTTTTTTTCTTTTTGCAATTGATTTTCATCTTTCAATTAATTAAAAATATTAAATTAATATATGACCTATATCTATTTATAAATCTTTACATACTAATAGACCTATCAAAACGTGACCCGACTAGAAGACTCGACCCAACCCGGCCCGTAAAACGTCGGTTTTGGTGCAAATATTTCAACCCGAAGCAAACCGAACCTGTTCAACCCGCAAATTTATGGGTCGGGTTGGGTCAACCCGTGGGTCACCCGTTGGATCAAGCTCTGACATAATAAAAACATAAATAAATTACGATTTAACCTAATATTGAAATTCATTACTAATAATAATTAGGATTCAATATTATCTATTTTATCATTAGCATTACTTTAGAATTTAACATTGCAAATTATTATGTATATAAAAATACATATTACTATTATAACAAAATTAATTACTTCTTTTCACTAACTATTATGAAGTAATTTGGTCCAAAGGCCTTCGGCCTTTGGACCAAATACTAAATGTCCTAAAAAATTTCATAATCCCCCTTTTGCCCTCATTTTAATTTTGCCGAGAATCCACCTCTGTTTCTCTCTCCTTTGGATGTCGCTGAGTAAGCTCTTCTCCCGTCCAGATCTAAGCCTCCACCGTCCCGGCATCGTCCACCGTGCAGCGATAGGAAGCCGGAAAACGTCCTCCTTGACCTCCATGGCGCCAGTTCACCTCCTCGACCTCCACGGCATCTCCGGCACAGAATTCGTTTGATCTGACGCTGATTCTCTCTCGGATGCCGCTGGGAGCCTCACTGCAAGCCTGAGCTCGTCGGAGCGCCCTCGATGGTGACCCTCACAACCGAAGGAGAAGTGCTTGGTGGCGGTGGCTCCTTCCTCGACGCGTCTGCTGCCACCGACAAGAGATGAAGGAGTAGAAGAATGACGGCGCCGACCTCCGATCATCATCAGATCATGATCTTGTAAATTAGCAAAATTCAACATAATTGATCAAAAACACCTAGGGCTATGATCAGTCGAAAGCCTGCAATTCAAAAGAATCAAAAACAGACAAATTGATGGAAGAAACATGCAGGCTTTATATGCAGGAGGTATAAATTTCCTTTACATAATGTGTAATTGGTGTTTGGGGGTGAAATTGGTGTTTGTGGTGAATGTGTGTCTTTGTACTATTTGTAGCTTGCCATGTTTGAGAAGTCAACAGTAGGTTTGCTTCTCAAAGGTTTGATTTGGCATTTTTTTTCTTTTCCTTTTTTTCTTTTGGGGTTTTAATAAATTTTTTAGTGTTGGGGTTTGAGTTGTGGAATGTAGGATTGTAGGGTGGTGACAATATTTATGACATTGTTTTTATTTTGGTTACAGTGTATATGACTCAGTTTTTATAATGGTTACAATGTATATGACATTGTTTTTATAGTAGTTTATAGTGGTGACAGTTTCTATGACCCTGTTTTTATTTTGGTTACAGCGTCTATGACTCTCTTACTCGTTCATGTATTAGAGGAGAACTGGCCCCACATGTATTTTGGCTTCTCATTATCCCCTATAGGGTTTGTGCCTCCTGTGTCGTAGGGTTTTCATTTGATTACAGTGTCTTTGACCCATTTTTCATAGTGGTGACAGTGTCTATAGTCCTGTTTTTATTTTGGTTACAACGTCTATATGGTTTCTTTTGATTACAGTGTCTATGATCTTTTTTTCAAAGTGGTGACAGTGTCTATGACCCAGTTTTTATAGTAGTGACAGTGTCTATTATCCTGTTTTCATAGTAGTGACAGGGTCTATGACTCTCTTACCCATTCATATATTAAAGGAGAACTGTCCACCTAATGTCTTTTGGCTTCTCATTAGCCCCTTTAGGGTTTGTGTTTACCTTGTCCTAGGGTTTTCCATTTGGTGACAGCAATCATCTCTTAACGACGTACTGTACTAAACATTTTAGGGTTTAGGATTTAGGATTTAGGGTCTAGGGCCTTGGCCCTAAACCCTAAAGACTTAACCCTAAACCCTAAATCGTAATGTACATCACATGTTCTTTTGGCTTCTCATTAGCCCTATAGGGTTTGTGCTTCCCTTTTCCTAGGATTTTCCTTTGATTACAGTGTCTATGAACCTTTTTTCCATAGTGATTACAGTGTCTATAAAGCTGTTTTTATTTTGGTTACACCGTCTATAGGGTTTTCCTTTTGATTACAGTGCATATGACTTTGTTTTTATAGTGGTGACAATGGCTATGACACTGTTTTTATTTTGATTACAGTGTCTATGACCCTCTTACCCATTTATGTATTAGAGGAGAACTGTCACCGCATTTATTTTGGCTTCTCATTAACCCCTACAGGGTTTGTGATTCCCTTATCATATGATTTACCTTTGATTATAGTGTCTATGACCATGTTTTTATAGTGGTGACAGTATCTATGACTTTATTTTTTATAGTGGTTACAACAGTAGTTACATTTTTAATTTTTTATTTATTGTGGTGACACTACTTTAAAAAATTCTAGAAAACTAGAAATTAGAAATTAGAGAAGAACTGTCATCACATGTATTTTGACTTCTCATTAGCCCCTATAGGGTTTGTGCTTCCCATTTCCTAGGGTTTTCCTCTTATTACAATGTCTAAAACCCTTTTTTCATAGTGGTGACAGTGTCTATGACCTTGATTTTATTTTGGTTACATCGTCTATGATCCTCTTAAGCTCTTACCCATTCATATATTAGAGGACAACTGTCACCACTTATATTTTCACTTCTTATTAGCCTCTATAGGGTTTGTGCTCCCTCGTCCTAGGGTTTTCCTTTGGTTACAGTGTCTATGACTCTGTTTTGATTTTGATTACAGCGTCCATGTCCATCTTACTCATTCATATATTAGAGGATAATTGTAACCACATGAATATCGGCTTCTCATTAGCCCCTATAGGGTTTGTGCTTCCCTTTTTCTAGGGTTTTTCTTTGATTACAGTGTCTATGATCCTTTTTCATAGTGATGACAGTGTCTATAAAGATGTTTTTATTTTGGTTACAACGTCTGTATGGTTCCTTTTGATTACAGTGTCTATGACTTTATTTTTTATAGTAGTGACAGTGCCTTTGACACTGTTTTTATTTTGATTACAGTGTCTATGACCCTCTTACCCATTCATGTATTAGAGGAGAATTTCATCACATTTATTTTGGCTTCTCATTAGTCCCTATAAGGCTTGTTCTTCCTTTGTGATATGATTTCCCTTTGATTACAGTGTCTATGACCATGTTTTTATAGTGGTGACGGTATCTATGACTTTATTTTTTTATAGTAGTTACAATAGTAGTTACATTTTTATTTTTATTTTATTGTGGTGACACTAATTTAAAAAAAATCTAAAAAACTAGAAATTAGAGAAGAACTGTCATCACGTGTATTTTGACTTCTCATTAGCCCCTATAGGGTTTGTGCTTCCCTTTTCCTAGGATTTTCTTTTGATTACAGTGTCTATAAACCTTTTTTCATAGGGGAGATAATGTCTATAAAGCTGTTTTTATTTTGGTTACATCGTCTATAGGGTTTTCCTTTTGATTACAGTGTATTTGACCGTGTTTTTATAGTGGTTACAATGTCTATGATTCTATTTTTATTTTGCTTACAACATCTATGGCCCTCTTAACCATTCATATTTTATAGCCTTATAGGAGAACTGTCACCACATACATTTTGGTTTCTCATTGGCCCCTATAAGATTTCCTTTTGATTATAGTGTCTATGACCACGTTTTTATAGTGGTGACAGTATCTATAAATTTATTTTTATCATGGTGACAATAATAGTTACATTTTTAATTTTTTAACGGAGATTATGCGAGTTAGAACAACTTCTATAATTGCGGGATAATTTCTGAAATTTTAGAAATTAACATAGGGGCATATTTTAAAAAAAATAGAAAGTCTGGGAGGGTTGGCGTAATTACTCTTCTTCTTCCCCCATCTCGAGCAGCTTCAACAGTGATTTTCGCCGATCTTCCGACGGCTCGTTCTCCTTACACAGAGCTTCGCTTGACGCGTATGACCTATCAAACTGACGAGTGCAATCTCTACTTCAGTCTCGTTGTGTTGATTTTGTCGAAGGTTGATCTTACACACCACGATGAATGCTTGAACAGTTGATGCTAAGCGGGTGTTTCACGAAGCTCCAAGGTGTCCAACAATGGCGGTTAGTGATTTTGTATAAATTTGAGAGGGGTTTTTGCACGAAAACCATCCTTGATAGATGTAGAACGTGATTGAGCGGATAGAAGGCTTGGATTTAGGGTCGAACGGAGAGGAGGTCAAGCGATGGCGGTGATTCTCCTTCCATGGCGTTGCCGACCGATCGGATTTATTCGGATATGGAAGAGCTCGTCGGCGGCGGAGAGAGGGGCGGTCGACGGAGGTGTGCAGCGAGGAGGCGGGAGGCGGGAGGTAGGAGATGGTGTGCAGTGAGCGAGGATTGACCGCATCCGGCTCCAATTTTTTCCAGATCTGTTTTAATTTGGGGAAGAGGAAGAAATAAAGGTAGGGGCAAATTGGAAAAAAGGGACACTTACCTAATATTTAAACCCTTTTGTCCTAGGGCTTAAATTTTGGGCACCAAAAGGACACTTAACAAAAAACCCCAAACTATTATTAGGGTAATATAACAATTTTAGGTTTACGAACTATGTAAGTAGTCATTAAAAATATTCAATCTGTTTACTTTTAAATGCCATTTACTATTCATGTATGGTTTTAAGTATGATAAAAATTATATAAAATATCAATTTATATATTATATATAATTTTATACTTCAAACTAAAAAGAATGAAATTATAACAAATAATAATTTTTTTTTGATATTTTACATATTTTTAGCATCCTCAAATAACGTATATGAACAATAAATGACATTTAAAAAATTCTAGATGAGTAACGCTCTTGACCAATTGAATATGGGTTTGGATTGAGCATTTTATGACCAGTAACCCGAAATGACCCGACCCATAATGGACCCGAACTCGAGACGACCCGATCCAAACCCGACCCGCCCGACCTATTTGACACGTCTACATACTATCATAATGGATTCCATCTTAAATGAACTTATAACACCAGTCTCTTATGATTTTGTTCTTATAAATGTAATTTTAAATATTAAACCAATATCTATATATCTATATCTATACTCTATATAAACTCTTAACTAGAAGAGTTTTCACATTTGTGTCACATTCACATTAATCTTCTCATTTTCAAACAATCACCTTCTTTTTTTTTTCCCTTTTTCCTTATTTTCTTTTTTTTGTAATTGATTTTTATCTTTCATTTAATTCAAAATATTAAATTTATTTAGTAACATTCTATTAGTATTTGTAGATCTTTACATACTGTCATAACTCATAATGAAGTCCAACTTAAATAAATTTATTACGCCCATCTCTTATGATTTTCTTCTTATAAATTTAATTTTAAATATCAAACTAAGATTTTATTTAATTATGTAATATTAATTTATTTTATTAGTAACATTTTTTTTTTTTTAAATTGCCAAGTTGAAGCTTACTAGAAAATATTAACCCAAGGTTTGCATCTTTATGAACTTAAACGAATCCCTATAATCCCTATAATTAAGTCAATATTTTTATTTAAAAAAATTCAAATCTGGAATATTTGTTTTTTTTCAAAAAAATCACGTGAAATCAAATTAATGAAGGAAAGGGAATCACGTCTTAAGGATCTTGATTTTCACCTTATTCCTTTCCTTGTCTGAGTCTCTCAACACCCCTCTATATAATCCCCATTTCCAGATTTCCTCCCTTTATTTACGAAAAAATAAGTTACCACGTTCACAGGAGTTTAACAGTTTTTTTTACTCATTAAACCAAATCCCAAAAGCCCGTTTTCAGAATGTCGCAACGGTTTTGCTTCCATTTCTTCAATTCCGTTTCCATCTCCTCCCTATAAAAGCAAAAACAAGATCCCGTTGAACTGCTTATTCTGCAAGTTATGAGCGGTGGTTACAAGAGGATCCGTTTAGCGCTCCGACCCGACCCCTTCGATCTGCTCCCTGACGATTTGGTCCTCTGCATCCTCTCCAGGCTCTGTTCCTCCTCCTCATCTCCCTCCGACTTCATCAATGTTCTTTCCGTGTAAGTGTTTCAGTGATTTCGTTTTCTTTAAACTGGATATTTTTTTTCTGATTCGAAAACTCAACTTTGTACAGATGCTGGAGATTCACTCGATTAGGCCTCAATCCGTTAGTTTTGTCGAGCGCCAGCTCGAGCGTTTTCTCGATCGAAGCCAATAACTGGTCGGATTCCGCTCACCGGTTTGTTAAGCGATGCGCCCACGCCGGCAGCGTCGAAGCGTCTTATTTTCTCGGAATGGTACGAATCTCTGTTTTTGCTTTCACTGTTTCCGAATTTCTTTGAGATTCATCATTCAAATTTCTTCAATAGGTTCGGTTTTACTGCTTGGAGGACAGACGGAGTGGCATGTCGCTGATGGAGAAGGCGGCGATGAGGTCTCACGCGCCGGCTCTTTACTCGCTTGCCTTGATAGTGTTCAACGGAAGCGGAGGCTCAAAGATGGATAAGGATCTACACGCCGGAGCAGCCTTGTGTGCACGCGCCGCCTCCTTTGGCCACGTCGACGCGCTCCGGGAGCTAGGGCACTGCTTCCAGGACGGATACGGTGTCGGTCGTAACGTTGCCGAGGGCCGCCGCCTCCTTATTCAGGCGAACGCTCGTGAGCTCGCCACCGTGCAGTTAAAAGGTTACTCTCACAACAGCCATTTATCGGATCCGGATTCGGGTGAAGATCCGAGTCCGGTTTCGGGTATGGAAGGTGCCTTGCTGAGCGATTACGGGTGCATTGGGAATAAATCGGAGCCCCACCCTGCGAACCGGTTTTTGGCGGAGTGGTTCGGGTTGAGAGAGGGGTTTTCGGGTCCGGGTCTCGGGATGTGCTCGCATTCGGGTTGTGGACGGCCCGAGACCCGCCCGCACGAGTTTAGGAGGTGTTCGTCATGTGGGGCGGTTAAGTACTGCTCAAGGGGTTGCCAGGCGCATGACTGGAAGCTCAGACATAAGGCCAAGTGTGCACCGGCTGAGCTTTGGGGAAATGCCGCAGGCGGTGATGGCGACCCAGTGGTGGAGATGGGTGGTCAAGTGGAGGAGGATGCGGTGGTTGATAGTTGAAAGATAGCATCTCTTTCTTTTTCACTAAGTCAAATTAGGTTTAATTGTGTGTGTACATGCAAATGACTAAAGAATTTCAATTACAAAAGAGACAATTATTTTATAAGGTCGGCTTTTTTGAAAAAAAAAAAAATTATTATAGAACCCACCTTTGGTGACAAACCTCGGGCACGTAATCCAGCCAGCAAGAGCCACGCACCAAGTAAACCGGCTTGCGGCGGTCAGCTCGACGTAACGAAGCCGATAAGAGTCGGTGGTCAGCTCGACCCACTGATAAGGAGCAAGACAAACCTTTCACCCAAGGAGGGCGGATGTAGGGATCGAACCCGAGACCTCCTCACTTTCCCCTTGCTCCCTACCAGTGAGCCACCCCTACTGGGGCTAAACTTTGGCAGGGTAAACTTTTTATAGTGACTGACCCCACAGCTTCGCGGCTCCATACCCCAGAAACCCCTTGTTAAACTTTGGTAGGGTAAACTTTTTATAGTGACTGGTCACACCGCTTCGCGGCCCCATACCCCAGAAAACCCCAGCGGGATTTTTTGAAGAGACTCAGTACCACTTTCGCAACTTTGGTAGGGTAAACTTTTTATAGTGCATGGTCCCATCGCTTCGCGGCCCCATAGCCCAGAAACCCCCTGCGGGATGACTCAGTACCACTTTCGCAAAGTGCAATCCACGGCCGCAACCTCACCTACCTGCACACATACCACTTCACCACTTCGACTTGGCCATTCGGATTAGTATACACCACCCAAACCGCACCAAGTGAGATTTGAACACGAGTACTCTTCTTTGGGATATCTCACTCTTACCACTAGAGTAAGAGGTCGTTGGTAACATTGGATACTTTCCGTTTCACTTTCAATCGGTTTTTGAGTAATCGCAAGAATGGATTGAGAGAAAGAGAAACCCCAATATTCAAAAAATCCTAGATGAAGAGCAAAGAATCAACGTCCAACTAGGTCTGTCTACAAGTCACGAATCTTGGCGGGTTACAGATTCGGGTTAAGGTAGGGAGTTTTTAAACTCGGATTGTCGGGATCGAAAGTCGGAATTTGCGGGACCATCTCTCTCGGCCCTCTCTCTCTCTTGCTCCCCATCTTCACTCCTTTATCTTTTTCTTCATAAACACCTAAGAGCCTCTATTTGCCTCTCCTATAAATATGACTGTAATCTCTAAACCCTAACTCCCACACACAAAAATCTGAGACACAACCCTAAAACAACACCTCACTCTCATTTAGAATCCAAAAGAAAACCTTATCCCTTATCCTCCTTCCTCTATTGTCCAATCCTCAAAACCCCTCCAAA
This sequence comes from Persicaria tinctoria, assembly GCA_037127255.1. Classification (NCBI taxonomy): domain Eukaryota; kingdom Viridiplantae; phylum Streptophyta; class Magnoliopsida; order Caryophyllales; family Polygonaceae; genus Persicaria; species Persicaria tinctoria. The sequence goes on along the minus strand of JBANSL010000007.1, from coordinate 22,186,625 downwards.
TCCCCTTATTCTTGTTGTTTCCCAAGCTAAAACACCACAAATACACCTTCTATCCTTCTCCTTTCAAGACCAAGTAAAGAAGAAGCCGACCATTCATCGTTCGAAGCAAATCTAGCAGTTGTAGAAGAACTTTTGACGCCGTGATTTCCTGATCGCCGTCGCGATGAGGAGCCCAGCTGAGCCTCTATTCGTGTTTCTCATAGTAAAGGCTCCATTCCTCTCGTTTCTCACTTCCTTTCACCTCTAATACTTATAAAGCTCCACCTTTAAAACTTATTTCATCCTCCTAAGTCAAGAAGGAGGAGATCTAGCCCTCAAAGAGCTTGGTTAAGCACCATCACTCCTTATTTCCCCTGTTTTCCAGAGGTAAGCTTGGTTACACTTGTTTTTTTTCGTTTTGATCCCAAATCTTCATAAAAGAGGACCTTTACTCATCCTCTGTTCCTCCTAGGCCCTACTCAAGCCTTCCTCGTTGATTTGGAACTCAGAGAACCACCATTGAAGCCCTTGAAGATTTTCGAAGGATCTTTGGTAATCCCTCTTCCTTTCTCCCCCTCTGGTCCGTGTTTGTATCCTTTGATTTTGTTTGAGGTTGGGGAGGATTGTGCTTGAGTCTAGAATTGTTTTAGGAAAAAATGGGATGGATTCAAAGCAAAAATGAGTCAAAAGGTTCGAATCTCGCCGCTGCGAAACCATGGTCACTGGGGCGAGTTAGAACTGGGACAGAGAGGAAAAAGGAGACCTTTTGCCGCAGTGAAAGGGGTCTCTCATGGCCAGCAGGAGCTTCTCCTTCACGGGAGCCAAGGGGTGGGTTTCTCCGCGGCGAGCGGCCATTTCTCCGCAGCGAAACTAGCCTTGTGCTTTGGCTCGAGGCCGGCTCACTTAAACTCTCTAGCCTTTGGTTCGGTTTTGGGTTGAACCGGTTTATATCGGGTTTATTGTCGATTGTTGATTATGAGATATGGATTTTAAATATATATTTTTTGGGGATTATTTTAATATTTTTAAAGAATCATTTTAAAGAATTGAAAGCGTTTTGATAGCGTTGATTTAAATGTATTGGAATGTTTTAGGTTGCTTTGAAGTCTTTCGAAAGATGTTGAAACCCTAGTTGTTATTGCTTAGATATTTCTATGATGATCTTTAGAGCTTGTATTTCAGAAATATTTTTGAAAGGTTTTTTGTTTTAAAAAAATTGAGATGTCGGGATTCCTTTGACGTTCTAACTTTGACTAAATTAACCGGACTTAACGATTTTAGAATGACCTAGAATTAACTTTATTTCACAAACCTTGTTTAACATACTATTTTGACCTATTGAACTATTGGGCCTCTTTTAACTGGACTTCCTTGGACCGTTTAACCGAACTTGACATTGGACCTTGCCAGCCTTGTGACTTGATTGACCGATAGACTGTTATATGATTGGACTGAGACCTTGGACTGAGACCTTGGATTGAGATGGAGACATGAATGTATTAATGATGATGAGTTATGAGAAATTGATGTGAAGTGGTTAACCTTTCGGATATCTCAGCTTTCAGATGTTTTCTGACCTATCGAACAATTTGAACGTTTTGACTTATTGGATGTTTTGAAAATGCTTTTCATGTGTGTATTCCTTTGTAAATAGTTGGCTAGAATGTTAGACTTATTGCAACTTTTATTTTTCACTTATTCTAGGTGTTTAGTGATTTTCTTGGACTTTTGCTATATGCTCTTACTTTTGTTGTTCGACTATTCAGGTAAGTTCCTTCGGGAGCTTACTCAGATTGATTCTCACATGTGTGTAGTCAAATGATGTACTAGGTGTTACATATACATAAGAGCATGATCATGTAGTATCCTGTTTAGGAATTTCACAATGTATGAGCATTAGTCTTCTATATGTGTTTGAAAACAGAACGACCGTTATCTTTGAGTCTTTAGAGTCTTTGCTAGGGTAGCCCAACCTCATCGGGTTTGTCCTCATCGAGTCATTATATCATGAGATACGAGATGCGTCTGATTCATTAATTATATGAGCATTATTACGATATGAGCATGATTTACGATATGAGTATGATGACAAGGTGAGCATGATTATTGACAAGCATGATTATTGACGCGCGTTGATTATGATGGATTAGATATACTATAGCATTGGACTGGCTAGTGTCTACACTAACGGGAAGGGGTGCAGAGGTAGGAGAGGGATATGTCACTTGACATTCTTTGTGAATCCATTTAATCGCTTTATGCATTTTTATAAACTGTCAGCATGCTTTCGTGGTTTAAATTCATGTCATGCATTAGAGCATCTTTATTAGGTTTAGCGTATATGATATGATCGTAGTGGAACCGAGTCCCGTGTGTGAGCCTCTGTCTGATTCCGTCCTCTATTATTTTTTAACGTATGATTGCAGATGTTTAATTGCTCGATGGTTCCATGATGGGTTATCCTCTTGGGTCGTTCCTTCGACCGAGAGACTGACTATCACCTAACTTGATACTTTGGATGATTTATGACTTATTTTACTTGGTTTTGACCCGGCTCTGCCATGGCAAGTTGTACTCTGATTATCCTTTTATATGATTTGAACTTCAAACCGTTTTGTGCGATTAGACAAATAGGATAGGTTTGGAGTACCCAACGGCCGCATCGTGTGTTTTGGGGTTCAAAATCCCCTCTTCCAAGTCTAACTCTTTGGGTTTGAAACCTCGACATGTACTTAGAGTGCAATTAGATCCGAACGAAGGTATCCAACCTTCGAAACGTAACCCGAATATTCTATTCGGGCCGTTACAACACCAACCTCACACTCATCTCTCATCCTCCATTCTCTAACCTTTCGTTAATCTATCGATCATCTCTCCATCTCCATCATCTCTCGAAGTCTCGATCATATCTTACTGATCTCTCCACCTCTCTCCATCTCCATCATCTCTCCATCTCTCATCATACATTCATCATGCTTGGGGATCTATAAAGTAGAAACGGTGAATCTAGCATTTCAAATGAAATTGCTTTGGAAGATTTTGTCTGAACCATCTAATGTATGGGTTCAGGTGGTTTTGGAAAAACACTTCAAGGGTGCACAGATTCAAGATTATCAGAATAAAGTAGACACGTCCCGGAAGTGATCCAAGTTAATGCAGATTCGCCTCCTTTTTTAAAAGGGGTTGCGATGGAGTGTGCAATGGACATGATATTTGGTTTTGGTCAGATAACTGGGCGTTCGAGGATCCATTGGTTTCGAGCGATTACACAACCCAGTGATGTTCAGCTTCTGTGGAAGGTTAGTCATTTTATTTCTATTAATAATACCTTGGATCTGGGTAGGCTCACTAACGATCTGTCTGTCCTCTTGTCTTACCAAGATGTTATGCATATTTTCAATATTGCCCTGCCTATTATCTCCTTTTCTAACAAACTTTTTTGAGACCTGGACCCCACATAATGGTTTTCCACTAAATTGGCTACGTCTTTAGGGCCTACCAGTGCTGAAGATGTAAACTTTGAATGCCAATGGATTTAGAAATTAAATGTTCCGAAGAAATTGTATCATTTTATTTGGAAGATTGCTAAGGATGGGTTACTATCAAATGAGATATTACAACACTCTCGTGTCAGTGTTCCTATGAGATGCGTTTTTTGTGATTGTCAATTGGAATGCACCTAATATATTTTACTTGATTGTGTCATGACTAAACAAATGTTGCGTTCAATGGGTTGTGGTCTTCCATCGCACTCTTATGTGAACTTCGATTCACAAAAACCTGGATATATACTTCAACACATTAAGTCGATCACTTGTAAACATTAACTGAATGATATTTTCTTCTGTTGGTAGGTTGTTTGGTTCTATAGGAATCAGATGGTCTACTAACAAAAGGAAAGAGAATTAATATGTATTATTAATTTAGATCATTTATTGTTATTATTATGAATTGTACTTCATATGAATTTGTTCCAGAAGATATTTTATAGGCAGTGGTTGTTGCTTGGTGGATTGTGGCGGGTAGAATCCTAGAGACTCAGGCCCTGGGGGAGGCGGAACATAATGAGAAACCGGCGGTTGTTGTGGCGGCAACAGTTGAGGATACGACGGCGGTGCAGTGGGGAGGGGATCCGAATTGTAGGGGAATGAGGGTAGTTGTGGGGATAGGGAGAATAATCGGAGGCCCTGTAGGCGGTGGATGAGAACGGAGGTGCGGAGGCGTATGATGGGGCGGCAGAAGGAGGAGTGGGCGACGGTTGCTGGTGACCGATCGGAGTAGGGTTTCATTGGGGGTAAGGATAGTAGGATGAGTCGAAATCGCTCTGTTGCATTGTAGAGAGATTTCAGAATCTGATTCGCCGGGAAAGTGGAAGAAGGTGAGCTGAAGCTCTCTTCGGTGAGAACTGGAGAAATCGAAAATGGTTTGGTGTGGAACGTGTTTGGTGTGGAAAGAAAGAAATGATTGGGAATACATTTTGTGTTGGTGACAGTGACCCCGTAAAAATAAAAACTCTTAAAACGAACTTGTCACCACACATCTGTCGCCACTGATAAGGATGGTGACAGTGACCCCGTAAAAAACTCTTGAAACGAAGCTGTCATAAAAAAATTTTCATGTCACCACACACTTGTCACCACTAATAAGAGTGGTGACGATGGCCTCGTAAAAAAATATTGAAATGAAGCTGTCATAAAAAAAATTCATGTCAACACACACGTGTCACTACAGATAAGAGTGGTGACAGTGACCCCGTGATAAAAACTCTTAAAACGAAGTTGTCATCAAAAAAATTTCATGTCACCACTGATAAGAGTAGTGACAGTGGCCCCGTAAAAAACTCTTGAAACGAAGTTGTTAATAAAAAAATTTCATGTCATCACACACGTGTCACCAATGATAAAATTAAGTGATAACAGTGACCATGTTAAAAAAACTCTTGAAACGAAGCTGTTATAAAAAAATTTCATGTCACCACTGATAAGAGTGGTGACAGTGACCCCGTAAAAAAAACTCTTGAAACGAAGTTGTCATTAAAAAAATTTCATGTCATCACACATGTGTCACCAGTCACTGCCGATAGGGATGAGGACAATGACCTCGTGTAAAAAAAAACTCATGAAACGAAGTTGTCATCAAAAAAAGTTCATGTTACCACACATTTGCCACCACTGATAAGGGTGGTGATAGTGACCCCGTAAAAAAATCTAAAAATGAAGCTCTCATCAAAAAAATTTCATTTCAACACACATGAACCACCAAAAGTCATTATTCTTGATCGGTCAATTATCAATGGTCAAATTAAAAAATAGAAACGAAAGAATGGTAAAATTGACAATTTTGAAGAATCACCTAATTACTTCATGAAAATAGAAGGAACAAAAAATGGGTACCAAATAAGGGCATTTATCAAATACTGTAATATATTAGTACAATATACAGGCCCGTGCTAAGGGAGGTTCAGGTGGTTCGGCTGAACAGGACCCCTAAATTTTAGTTTTAGTAAAATAGAAAAAAGGCTGGTAGTGGTACATAATGTTTGATGTGGTCTAATGGCGTGTTGCGCCTCAACCAATTCTTCCCTTTGCCTTTGTCCTGCGTTCGATTCCTAGCAACAACATTACTGATTTTATTTTTTTATTTTACATAATTTGCTCTTCTTTTTCTTTCATAAAATCATAAACAATTATATTAGTGCTATATTAAGCATATAATTATTTTGTTTTCATTTTTAACTTATTAAGGGGCCCTTTTCACGGAATTTGCACCTTTTAATTTTTCTTAATCATTCAAAAAAAAAAATATTATCTTTCTCTTTTAAAAAAAAACATACAAAGCCCATTACTTAGAGAAATTAGTGAACTTTCCCCCAAAATAATAAAAAAAAAATTAGTGAACTTATTACGAAAGTCATAATTTTTTTTAAGAAAATAATATTTATCGTTTTCAACGAATCATTCACAACCATTTTTTATTTAAAAGAATGTTCAATGACTTCAAATTTTTACCGTATTCCCATTTAGATTAATTTAATGTACATAAAGTTGACTTTGAATTACAATACTCCTCACATTCCTTAAATTTTGATATCTTTTTGTGCGTTTTGTAAACATAAATAAGATCATTGTTGATTTTTTAAAATAAAAACATAATTATATATTTTTTTAATAATAACAAAACAATTTACATAGTGCAACTTAAAAAAAAAAGAAAAGATCATTAACGTAATATATGAATAAGGTCTAATTATTTTTTGCACAGGTCCCCCAAAAGTATCCGCACGGACCTCACAATATAGATGGATGGTTTTTGACTTAGCCCTTGCAAATAACACCACGCCATGGTTGTTACGCCCGATCATATATTATTTTATAATCGTGATCAACATGAACTTGTCAACAAAACAATCTTGACAAGCATAATTCATAATTAATTTCCGTTGATTTTGGCAACCGTGATTAATATTTGTCTTTATCATCATAAAGCTTGAGTGTAAGGAATCATGGATTAAATTTAATGTCAAATTGCATGAGATATGATTAGACCTCTCAAGTCGTTCACGTGGATTCGGGTTCAGGTCATTAACTCACGGGCAAATTTGATTTCGGATTAATTTTCAAATTGAGCTAGATCGGGTTTATCTCAGTTTCAAATCAATCCAACAGATTAAATTAAAACTTGAATATTAATTTGAAAGGCTTTTTTAAGAAATTATAATATTATTAAAATTAAATTATAATATCTATATCAAATTAAACTAAATAATAATATTACAATTCATTTTATAAATATTATTATAATATATAAATATTTTATTCATAAAAATATCATATTTATATAAATAAGTGCTCTACTCATACTATATATATAATGTATTATTTAACCTGTGAGTGATATTATCAAATATAATTGCATGACGAATCCATATCGGTCTATGTGATGATTGTGTGACGTTTATATGATGTTGACTCGATCACCGGGTCGATTTTTACTCTTTTTTTTTTACAGTAGACAAGAAGTAGATCGACAAAGCGATCTTGAAGCCATAAAAAAGATGGCTCGAAAGACCCTACGCAGAGGGTCACCACTCAAAAAGAAAAAAGAAAAAAATCTAAGATTACAGCTTCATAAAATTAAACTTAAAAACATCTAGAAAACTAGGATTCTTAATTAATGAGACGGGTTGCATGCAAACTAACAGACAATTGTAGATCTGGTTCCGGATGTGTTAAAGTTGATTGGGAATTTGGAATTTCAAGGAGAGAGGTGAAATCTGACAAATCGGATTAAGGGATTTAAAATTGGTTGAATCTTTGAGTTGGAGTTTTGGATTTGAATTAAATCTAAACAGAAGGTTGTGGTTAAAATTTGTTTGACAAGGATTATATGTACTCCGTCATTCAGATTTGAGTCGATTTTTACTTAATGGGTAACCGACGGAGTCTTGACTCTAAAATATATTTTTGTGTCATTCAGATTTGAGTTGTTTTCGGTTCCCACTTCTAAAACATCGGATTCAAATCCAAAAAATTAATAAACCTTTAGTTCGGATTTTTTGAATTGGATCATATTTGATAGATTTAGGGCATAGGATAAGATCCTAAATTGGAAAAAATCCCTTACCAAAAAAGCAAGTGACCATAGGAATCTAATTTTTTTTTTAAAAAAAACTAAACTAATTAAATTTTGAAAAATATTTCTAAATTAGTGTTATTATCCTATATATCCCAAGGGCATAGGACAAAAAAATCGACAAATATATAATACTTGTTATTAGACCTGTCAAAATATAACCCGACCCGAACGTCCGGAATAATTTGGGTCAAGACCCGAAAATTTTGACCTGGGAAATTTTTTTGACCCGTATCCGAAAAACCGATATTTTTCTGGGTCAAATGGGTTTCGACCCGATGACCCGCCCAATTTGTTAAAACAAACTTTGACTAATTAATAAAAAGCCAAGAAAATCTCAAAGTCATATTATGGTAAGTTTAGTAATTAATATGTTATTAAAATTATTCATGGAAATTCCATTTTGTTACATTTTATAACTACAAACATTCAATCTTCTTTTTTAAATTAACTTTTATATTTATTTGTATTGTATATTACTCCCTCCGATCGGTAATATCTGGTTTTTTTATTTTCAACATGTTTTTAAAAAGCTAAAATAAATCTATAAAAGATTAAAATGTTTAATTAAATTTATATACTCATTATTCATTACTAATCCGTATGGAATAATTTCAAAAAGTTAATTAAAATTTTGATATTTAATAGAGTTTTAAATTTTATTAAAAATAATGAGTAATAGTAAAAATCAAATATTTTAGATCGAATGTAGTATATAATTACAAGCGCTCGAGCTTAGATGACATTTTCTAATAAGTATATATAGCCTAAAAAGAACAACTTACCAATCACATCTTTAAATTTACATTTTGAAGTTATCATCAAAATAGGATTTTTTATTAAAAAAATACAAAAATTGACCAACCCAAAATTGATCCGAAACTGGGTCAAACCCGAGTATGAGTTAACCCGATTTACCCGAGACCCGTTTTACCCAGAACTCGTTTTACCCAAAACACGAAAAAACCTAATTCGAATCCGACCCTAATGATCCGATTGACAGGTCTACTAATACTATCTCTAATTTGTATGGAAATTTTTGAATTTGGTCCATCCATGGATTTGAATTTGGGCAATTTATTTTAATATTACTTTTTTTTTTTGTATACCCATTTGTAAAAGATTTGATGGCTTATGGTATATGTCTGGGTCAATCCGGTCCAACCATGGATTTGTATATGAGCAATTTATTTTAACGGTCTTTCTAACATATGATAAGAACATAAATCGAGATAAGATTTCCTAATAAAAAATTATCGGCTCTAAGAATTTAACTAAAAGAAAAACTAAAATAATTAAAATTTAAAATATAATTCTATATTTGAACTCTTATCCTATGTCCTGAAAAATTGTTATTTTGATATTAGATATTTTTCTTAAGTATATCCATTTACAAAAAGATTTGATGGCTTATGGTATGTTGAATCTTGTATTTTGGGTAGAATATATACGAAAAAAAAACTCTTATAATTTATTGAAATAGGGAAAAAAAAAATTGTGTAACGTAATAGTTGGATGTAAACATATGGTATATTGATATGCCTAAAGGTATGAACCATCATCTTTGCATAATTGTAAGCAATATCCTTAGGTTTACATGTAAGTATATTATGTACTTGTTGCTTTTGCATAATAAAGTTATTCTTATTATTAGTATTGGATATTGGAATGTTAGGGGTACCAAAAGACCCCTCTTATGGAAAGAAATCAACCAACTACGCTTTGCAAATAACCTTGACATTCTTGTCTTAGCCTAAACAAAGGCCACAAAACCTCCAAATGAAATCCAAATGCGAATCTCTGGCTCTCAAAAGTTCCACTGTATAAAAGCTTCTGGCCTTAATGGTGGCTTATGGATGGCTTTACAAATCAAAGATCATGGAAGATTGTAATATCATTGAACAAAATAATAGAGTCATCACGCTTCAAGCCAAGATAGAAAACCATGAATTTGTCATTCTCTTTGTATATGCTCATTCAATCGAGCTTGAGAAAGATCAATTCCGAGAAGAAAACTATGCTCTAATTCATAAACATCAGCTTCCTATCATTATAATAGGAGACCTAAACGATATTGAAAATGATACAAAAATGTAGGTGGCCTTATCCCCACTTGCTCTAGATTTAGACAACTAAAACGTGTGAAAGATGATCTAAATCTATATACTATACCTTTTAATAGTTCACCCTTCACTTGGAGGAAAAATAAAACAAAAACAAATAATACTTATGAAAGGTTAGATAGAGCTCTAGCCCGTCAACAAATTGTCTCGTCCTTCCCTAACCTTAGAACTAACCATCACTCTTTTTCCTACTTTGATCACTACTCCATCAATCTCGATATTGGTAAGCATAGCTCAAAGAAAGGAACCCCTTTTAGATTTAAAATGGCCTAGACTACAAACAAAGCTTATGAAGAAATAGTTAAGTAAGTATGGACTAATAAAAACTGGTGTAAAAACAAATTTTTTTTAAACAAAACACAAAAAACTGGTGTAAAAAGAAAACAAACAATTTGTCAAAAATGCTAGCCCAGATTGGATTACAAATCAAGAATTTTCAGCTTAAACTTCCTTGGGGGATTACAACAAATGAACTTGCTAGTTTGGAACACAAGAAATCAAGACTTTTGGAATATAGTTACAAGTTTTGGAAGCAGAGAGCCAAAATCAAGCATCTGCAACCATCGGATCGTAACACAAAATATTTTCAAACAACTGCTAGAATTAAAAATTTTAGAAGATCTTTGCTCTACTTTGAATCTAATCAATGACAAATACTAACTGAACAAGAGGCTATCTCCGACCAAGTTACCCTTGAAATGTCATAAAGATTCATTAAAAACCAACAAAGGAATATACAGCCACATGACGTCTGGAACATTCAACCACAAATTACTTCTGAAGTAGCAGAATCTTGACAACCCAACCAACTGAAATAGAAATCAAAAATACTTTTTGGGAAATGGAAGAATATAAAACTCCAGGGTCAGATGGCCACCCTCTAGAATTCTATAAAAAAATTATTGGCATATAGTTGGGAACTCCTGTTGTAAAGCTATCAAAGCCTTCTTTCATTTTTGGCAACTACTATCTGAGTCAAATCATACATTTATTGCACTTATCCCAAAAATGGATAATCCTACAAATATAAACCATTATAGGTCGATTAGTCTTTGCAATATGATCTACAAAGTCATTTAAAAAATTCTAGCAGTCAGACTAAAACCCATCCTCCCCAAACTAATCAACCCCTATCAAAGAGCTTCTACTAAAGTAGATCCATTCAAGACAACACTCTCATTGCTCATGAAATATTCCACAACTTCAACCAGAAAAAAGAAGAAGTAAAAACAGGTTGGATGGCCCTAAAACTGGACATGGAAAAAGCATATGATAAAATAAACTAGAGCTGGTTCTTACCAAATTCGGATTCCATAGGTTATGGATAAGATGGATTATGAAATGCCTGAGTACAACCTCCTTCTCGGTGCTTGTAAACAACATCTCTGGAAAATAATTCAAGCCTAACAAAGGGATTAGATAAGGTGACCCTTTAGCCCCTTACATATTTATACTAGTTATGAAAGGTCTATCTACAGAATTACACAAAGAAGCCCTACTAGAAAATGCTCTAGTAGGGATTAAATTAACTAAAAGTGGCACCCACATACCCTTCCTAACCTTTGCAGATGATACTCTAATATTTGGAAAAGCAGCTCACACCAGTCTTAATACTATCCAAACCATGCTTAACAACTACTCAAACCTATCAGGATTAACCATAAACTATTCAAAAAAACTCAATTCAATATTCAACAAATGTATCTCGGACTCTAGCAAGAGATCTTGCACAACATATGAGGAATCTATCACGAGAACACTTGAAAAGTACTTAGGTATTCCTCTTATAAACGGGAGAATAAAAAACTGTGTTTTTTAAGATGCAATCTAAAATCTAAAAAACCAACTCTCTAAATGGAAGGTTTCCACCATCTCACAAGCAGGAAGAGCGGTGCTTATCCAATCAAATCTTAGATCCAAAACAAATTACCTAATGCAAAATTTTCTTCTACCAAAATGAATCCTAAAACAAATTGACTAGATCAACAAAAATTTCATCTGGAATAAGCTACAATAAGAAAGGTACACACCGCTTGTAAGTTGGGATAACATCTGCAAAAGCAAATGCCAAGGAGGCCTGGGTAGTAGGAAAGCAGAAGAACTCAATAAAAGCTTATAATGAAACTCCTTTGGAAGCTCTACACAAACGAGGACTCGTTTACATCATGGTAATTCGGTCGACTTCTTTCCTTAAGAAATATTATAAAAGCTTATAATGAAACTCCTGTGGATGGCTTTGTTAATCCCATCGGTGCTTGCCATGTGGGAGGGGTTGCTTGGGACTCCCGATGCCATGTCATTGATATGTTTTACAAGGAAATTGTCAAAGACTCAGTCATTCAGACAGGTATGGAGCAAGCAATTAGGAAAGAACTTCGAAGAGTAATAATAGAAGGGGACAATCTACAACTCATCAAAGTCATCATCAACAACAATAATGTCAGATGGGAGATTATACATCACATTGAAAAGATCAAGCAGCTGGATTCTGCTTTTCACCTTATTCAATACAGACACTGCTACCGAGAAGTGAACCAAGTAGCCGACTTTATAGCTCGGAAGGGTATCATTTGTAATAGCTCTACTATCCCTTTTAATAAAGAACTTTGTACCATCATCCTTAAGGATGATGAAGGAGCCAGATTACAGCTTGTATAATCGCTCATAATTCTTGTCTACTGTAAAAAAGTTAAAAAAATGGTATATTGCCACACCTGAAGAGCACTCTCACGACCTCACGTAGTCAATGAAAATCAAACACATAAGCTTTTGAAAGAAAAAAAACTATCACACAAGTAGAGTTTGACACCTGATAAAAAAAGTTATAAATGTTTTAAAACTGAACAATTATAAATTATTTTCGACAATACTTAATTGAGTTACTTCTATCGTAATTATCGTTTCTTAAACTTCATACTTTAGTAGTTAATATTAGAAGATACTCCGTATTTGGCTAAAAGTCCATTTTGTCAACCCCTCTTTGCAAAATGTCAACATAAAATCAGTTTTTGCTAAATGTCCTAAAAGTTTTTGAAAACCCCAATCTACCCCTATTATTAATTAACACTGCTTCTCCCATATCTTCATCCTTCGCTCCCTGTAAATCTTCCAAGCTCCCCTTCTCCATCCAGATCTGAGATCTAGATCTCGTCCCTCCGCCTTCTCTGTCTCGTCCCTCTGAGGGACTCCCTCATCCCCTTCTATTTCTCGTCCCTCCGCCTCGACCACCGTCGTAGCTACCGCCCTTCGGCACTGTGCAATTTTCTGCTCTCCTCTTTGTCCATTGGTACAGGTAAAGCAATACCAGATCGATATATCTAGAAGTGTGCTTTGCCGATGTCATTCATCGCCGACCGAGGTAGCGAAGCACCGATTAGGAGAACGCCTCCATTGAAGAACTCCGGGAGGGCGAATCTGAACCAATCGAGACTCCTCGGTGACGGTGGGAAGGCCGGAGCGAGCACGCGCCTCCGAGAGGGAAGGCCATGGCCGCCGGATATGGAAATCAATAGATCTGGATTATCGAGAGAAGAGGAGCTCGATCTGATGACGGCGTTCACCGCCTCCTCATGGTGCTCACCACTCGATCTGATGACACCAATCGCCGACGCTCACCTCTCGATCTGATGACAGCGCTCGCCACTCGCGATTTGATGACACCAATTGACCGCGGCGGTTCTGATTGGGGACATCGACGTCCTCATGGTGCTTACCACTTCCATCACCGTCCTGGTTGGCTGTACCGGGTAGGCGCCAATGTCGTTGATTGTCAGGGAGCCGAAGGAGGAGGTCGATGATGGGAAGAAGAAGGTCACGATCTTCTTCGGACTCACTGGCACCACCAAAGGTCACGATCTTCTTCTGATTTAGCTTTCTGGATGCTTAATTAATTCAATCTGCGTCTTCAGTACATCAATTGGAACTTGAATTGAGATCATCTATACTGAATTTCAGTACATCAATCTTGCATGCTTTCAATTCTCTGTTGTCTCCTCTTTGAGAATGCAAGTTGTGTACATAAGTTTGAATATTTTGAATGAAAACCGATGTATGTGGATAAACTTTTGGGCTAGCAGTTTGTTGATTTGTGGTGATGTCTTTGATTGATTTGCTGATTTCACAAATCTGTTAATCCGTTGTAATGTTCTTGTCGCTCTTTCTAGCACTGAGATGCCAACTAGCATGGGTTTATATGCTTATCGATCAAGATTACTTATTTATGTATGAATTATAATAGCAGACAGGTAAGGTGAGAGTTTAGAATCACATAATGGAGCACCTCTTGAAAATTGGAAGCAAAGTGGAGGAAAACAGACATAATGGCAGAATTATAATAGTAGCAAGAGAGTTTTATATTATGGTGCATATGTTGCTCCTTTTGGTAGCTAATATGTATATATGCTTCTAATTTCTCTCTCTCTCCTCTCTCAAATTATTTGGTAACTAGTGTAGATCCCGTCCCGTGTACGAGGAATGCGTTAATCTAACTATAAATTATTTTTTTCTCCAAAAAATAATATAAATATAAATAAAATTAGTTCGACGGGTTATATATAATCAAAATATCTTTTAATTAGATTCTCTCAAAATATAAATAAAATTCACATTTATAAGGTACTACGTAAAAGTTTTTTTTTCTAATCTATGGTTAATTAAATCTCATGTAATTTAATTAGATAGTTGTTTTTTTAGAAATATTTTAATATTATTTTTTATTAAATATGTAGTATATATTTATTACTATGTAGTATATATTTATTATATTAGTTTACTAAAATATCTATGTACGGATGGATTGTGGCTACGTATATGGCTATATAATGTTTTAAATATTTATTTTGTCCTCAAAAAAATAATATAGATAGATATAAAATAACAATTATTAAATAGTTGATTTTGATATAAATAATTCTTTACATCAAAAAATAATTTAAATATAAATAAAATAGCACCTATCAAATATTACATATTTATCTATTAATATTTTTGGTAAGTATGACTATGAAAATTAGTTTTATTAATTATTTTTATTATTACTACTATTACGTTTAATTATATTGATATAGTTTTTTCCTTATATAATATTTACTCTTTTATAAGATATTCCATCTATCCAATTATATGTGTTAATAGTAAAATAAAATAATTATTTTTATTAGATTTCCTTTTTGACGGGAGAAAGTTCCGCGACACGCGCTCACGCGCTGCCACGTAGGCAAATTCACTCACATGCCGCCACGCAGGCATCAATGCATCGGTTTTAGTATATGTATATAGATTGCATATCGTTTGCTTAGTTTTAGTCCTATATGGTTTATGTTCTCCTTCTCTTAGGGTTTGTTTATGAAGTTAACATTTGACCATTCTTTCACTAAAAATGTCACCATTAATAAGAGGGGTGACACTATTGGCGACATTGTTCTCGTAAAAATAATCCTCTAAAAAAACTCTAAAAACAAATTTGTCACCAAAAAAAGTTGTTACCGCATGTTTCACCACCAACAGTGTCACCACATTGATCTTATAAAAAAACTAAAAACAAAGGTGTCACCACAGCGATAAGGGTGGTGACAGCGATAGGGGTGGTGATGACAGCAATAGGAGTGGTGGTGACAGCGATAGGAGTGGTGACAACAATAGGACGGTGACAACGATAAAGGTGGTGACGACGATAAGGGTGGTGACAGCGATAGGGGGTGGTGACAGCGATAGGAGTGGCGGTGACATCGATAGGAGTGGTGACAACGATAGGGCGGTGACAGCGATAGAAGTGGTGACATCAATAAGGTGATGACAACAATATGGGTGGTGGTGACAGCGATAGGAGTGGTTGTGACAACGATAGGAGTGGTGACAGCGATACCGCGGTGACAACGATAGAGGTGGTGACAGCAATAAGGGTGGTGACAGTGATAGGGGTGGTGGTGACAATGATAGGGGTGGTGGTGACAACGATAGGAGTGGTGACATCGATAGGGCGGTGACAGCGATGGAGGTGGTGACAACAATAAGGGTGGTGACAGCGATAGGAGTGGTACGGTGGTGACAGCGATAGGAGTGGTGACAACGATAGAGGTGGTGACAGCAATATGGGTGGTGACAGCAATATCAGTGGTGGTGACAGTGATAGAGGTGGTGGTGACAGTATAGGGGTGGCGGTGACAACGATAAGAGTGGTGGTGACAGCGATAGGAGTGGTGACATCGATAGGGCGGTGACAGCGATAGAGGTGGTGACAGTAATAAGGGTGGTGACAGCGATATGGGTGGTGGTGACAGCGATATGGGTGGTGGTGACAGTGATAGGGGTGGTGGTGACAATGGTATGGGTTGTGGTGACAGCGATATGGGTTGTGGTGACATCGATATGGGTTGTGGTGACAGCAATATGGGTTGTGGTGACAGAGATAGGGTGGTGACACTAATCTCGTAAAAAAAATTGTCACCAAAAAATTTGTTTATCATCATAAATGTGTCACCAAAGTTGTGTCACAAAAGTCATTGACCGGTGTCACCAATTATAGAGGTGGTGACACTAATTTCGTATAAAAAAACTATCACCAAATTTTTTGTGTCATCAAATTTGTGTCACCAAATTCATTAACTTTAACTGGTCAATGGTCAAAATAAAAATGGGAATGAAGAAAGGGAATGAGAAGGAGGGGCAAAAGTGTCATATTAGGACATTTTGCAAAAGGGAATATAAAAGTGGACATTTTGCAAAATGCCTTGTTAAAAGTGGACACTTAGCTAAAAAGTCCTTAATATTTTACTACGTACTTTAACTCGAAAACTTCAAATTAATAGGTTATATTGAAATATTGGAAAACCGTGAAATAAAGTATGCACGATTAATATTTTTATTCTAGTTATGTATTCATAACATTGATGATTTCTTTAAAAAAAAATATAAACAATTTTTCGATGATAATTTTCCGCTCCCTCATATAAAAGTTTCAAAATCCGCCACGACAAGCTGAAAGTTTAATACTTTTATTTTTTGTATTTGGTTAATTCATATAAATATTATGAAATATAAAAATTGTATATTTTCATTAAGTTAATTAGGCTTCCCCAAATATTAATCAAACAAATTCCATTCAAAGTGGAGTATGTAAGATGATTTGAATGCAATAATAACAACTAAATATTTAGTTTTCCCTACTGTATTCTATATGAATTTCCATTTGTAAACAATATATCATTCATAAATTCATTAGTATAAAAAAATATATCAGGGCAAATATATACTCGATTATATTAATGAGTACACTGAACTCTATAACTAATCAACACAATCACGGGTAGCAACTAATGACAATATTTATGGTTCATTGATTACTGTCAGTTAACTCTTTCGATATGATATGATATTAATAATTACTACCTCCGTTCCACAATACATGTCCTTTTAATTTTCAGCACGTTTTTTAAGGAACGAAAAGCTCTATAAAATATTATTTTTTTAATTAATTTTTTAATATAATTTGATACTTGTTACTAACAAGTATCAAATTATATAAAAAAATTAATTAAAAAAATAATATTTTATAGAGTTTTCCGCTCCTTAAAAAACGTGCTGAAAACCAAAAGACCATGTATTATGGAACGGAGGGAGTATAGATCAATCCGATACATTGAACCCTCTTAGTTTTTTAAAAGAAAAAAATAACACATAAATCCGGCTAGCAAAGTAACAAGTTCCTTTCATAGACAGTGGGGACGTTTTGCCCACTGAATTGTCGTAGCTTCTGGAAATTGGTAGCTACTATCTGTGTATCATGTTTTTCACGATGATGCAGAACGTTGAATGACAACATGACATGTCTCATATATAGCGTTCCACTTCGTCAAGATACTTGCTTTTCATATAAAGCCTGTTTTATGAACCAATCAAACAAGAAGCCAACAACTACAAATTCCCATTTGCTAATCCCATTACTTACGTACCATCAACAATTGTTTATTATTTTTTCATATAAACTGTAAAGTAGTACCCCATAAATTAACCTAAATCAACAATTGTTTATTATTTTTTCATATAAACTGTAAAGTAGTACCCCATAAATTAACCTAAAACTAGAGTTAGCAAAACCCGACCCGAACATGAAAATCCGACTCGGTACGCGGTTGACGTCCCCCGGAACCGATTGTCCCGAATACCAAAAAACTTAGTGAAATATATCGCCTGAAAATCGACTCGGTTTGACCCATTTTTGACCCGAAATCCGAATACCATAATTAAAACTCACCCAAATCTGAATGAACCGAACCCAATTCAACCGAAACCCTTGAAGACTTGTACCCGTTACAATCGAAACCCGAAATAACTCGAACTTTATGATACATTATAGTAAAGTTTTTAAAATTAATAATGAAATCATAAAAACTTGAGACAATCTAAACCCGAAATAACTGAAACATGAGACAACCGAAACTCGAGATAGCTGAAACCCGAATAACCAAACTTGATATAACTGAAACTCGAATCGACCCAACTGATTGACCAAATTATTAGACATTACTCGAAACCCGAATGACCAGAAACCCAAATAATCGAACCCGAACCCATCCCGACACGTCCGATTGCCACCTCTACATAAAACTGATGTGCACAATTTATAATTTACTCGATTGAGTTATTTATTTATTTAAAGAACATATTTATTAAAGAATATTAGGGATATAAGAAATACTTTTTGTTTATTTTTTTTCTATCCCATTATCTCGACATGTAACGGCCCGGGATTATGATTACCGAGTTACGTTTCGAGGGATAAAACCCCTCGTTAGGATCTTGTGCTCCGAGTACAGGTTGAAGGTTTGAAACCGAAGATTTGTAGTTTAAAGCGGGATTTCGCACCCAAATTCGGAAGGTCCGTTGGAGACCCCGGGGTAAACCCATGTACCCGATAAACCTTTTTTTCATGCAAATGGCATACGTTCTAAAAACGATACAACGGGCGCCACGGTAGTGCCGGGTCAAAACAGAGTATAAGTAGGAAGAAATCTCAAAAGCATGAATCTGGTGAAGTCAGGTTTCAAACACTCACTCTCCGCCATATGAATGGACCCCATCATAATTGCACCAAAATCAAGCAGTGTATCAGGTACCTGAAACTATACCACCAAGTCAGGCCAAGAGTCCGCCCGCGGGTCCTCTGACATTTTAAGGATATATAATACGCCTATACCTAGAATAAAGGATGCTCTAATGCAGTGTTGGAATTTAACTCGCACAAGCATGCTGACTGTTTATATATATGCAGAAAACGACTAAATTGATCCACATATAATGCCAGTGGCATATCCCAGATCTCCAACTACATCATACATGTCCGTACCACAACCGAGGTAGGACACACGGTCATGCCTAACCAGGTATAATCAACCATTCATGCCCATACCACAACCGAGGTAAGACGCTCGGTCGTGCCGTACCATAAATATATAAATAAATCAGATTCTAACAGGAAAACCGGATGATGCTGGGTTGTCCTACAACCCTAGCAAAGACTATGCGACTCACAGATAACGGCAAGTCCATAAGCATGATACTACATATATGGCATGCTTTTATGCATATGCAACACCTACATACTATTTGACACATCAGGCAGGAGATTCTGGTTACTGAGTAAGCCCCGGAGGACTTACCTAGAGAAACGCGGAATCCAAACAATGATCAGCAATGACAAGCAATCCAACATATCAGAGATCACCTATTAATCCCATAAGTAACATAATAAGTCTAAGTCTATTTTACAAAAAGAACACAAGTCACATATGAAACATATAAGATACACACATATATGATAACTAAACCATCTCGTCATTATTTACATTATCATCTCATCTTCAATTCTCATCTTGTTTCATCATATCTCACAAATTAACGTCTTTCTCATTTCGATCATAACCTCATCCGCATCAGCTTATGACAACCTCTATACCATACTTAGCCAATTTCACATATTACCGTTTCACACTCACACTTGGCATACAAATATATATCATCAACATCATAATATCTAACATTTAATCTCTTATAGTAAATCACCGCAAGTCATGCTATTAGTCACACATATCAGAACATCATGCTAGTCAGTCACCGAACAAGTCAGATTCTCAAGTTAGATCCAAATCTGTTTGCAAATCCGAGTTAGAATCCCGACCCTTGGAAATGTTAGCAAAACTCCCTTTTTCAATTATTTATTAATCATTTTTGACCTTGAAATTCATTTTCCAAATAATTTTTGTTAAATCCAAATATTATTATAGATATAATGTTTAAAAACACCATTTAATAAAATACTCTTATAGAGTATTTCTAAATCCTTTATGAAATGATTTTAACCCATTTGTATTCGATAAAATCAACCCCTTATAAATCTCTAGAAATAATATTTTATCTTTTAAATCCTCAAATATTATATAATAATTTAAATACCGCTAATTAGTTGAATAATAAACGGATAACCCGAACCGAACCTGCTAATTAGTTAACTCTCAACCGGTTCAACAATTAATAAAATAAAGAGGTGGGGCCCACGGGTGCTGACTGGGCATGGCCCCACGACTCATCTTCTTCCCCTTTCAATTCGGAATGGCCGAGCTGCTCCCGCTTGCGCTCGCTCTCGCAAGATCGACGTCGAGTGCGCGCCCAGCTCCCTGCGCTCACAGCTCCTCGCTCTGCATCGCTGCTCCAAGCTCTCGCTCACACCGGTCCCTCGCACAACCTCGACTCTGCTTGTTCATCTCCGCCAGTGCTCGCTCTCGATCTCGCCCAACTCCACACACTCATCTCTCAAACACCGCCCCCGACTAGCCTAAGCAACAAGGACCCACGAATCTAACGAGGAAAGAAAGAAAAGATGGGGAGCTCACCGAGGTGATTTGCGACTTTAGAGCTCTCGATTGGAGGTATGGGCGTCGTCGGTGAAGAAATTGATGTCCTTTAATTGATGTGCAAAATACTAATAATATAATAGGATTAAAATGGAAATTTATAATCTGAATAATTTAGGTAATTATAGTGTTTTGCTAGAAGCCAACTATAGTTTATAGATTAAATTGGATTTAATCTATTGCTATTTTATCCGGGTCCTATAAGGTCACACACAAAAGAGTATTAGAAATTGGATACATTATTAATGATAATAATAAGTTATTATTGTTGATATAATATCTTTATGGAAAGATATTATAGATAGAAGATAAAAGACAAAGGTAACTTATTAGGAATAAGTTGACCTTTTTTATGCACTATATAAGGAGACTTATTGAGAATAAGTCCTAACCTAATTTTTGGTAATCTAGCATATTTTCTTCTCCCACCAAAAACCACTCTCATCCCTATAGCGTTAGGTGTGAGTTGCAATCCTTCGATCGTTCATTCTAGC
Source organism: Persicaria tinctoria (assembly GCA_037127255.1). NCBI lineage: Eukaryota > Viridiplantae > Streptophyta > Magnoliopsida > Caryophyllales > Polygonaceae > Persicaria > Persicaria tinctoria. The sequence goes on along the minus strand of JBANSL010000007.1, from coordinate 22,165,490 downwards.
AAACGGAGACGGTGTGAGTTGCAATCATTCGATCATTCATTCTAGCAAACGGAGACAAGGAGATCCAATCTGTGCTCCTGTGGACCAAGTAGAGGAGTCGCGTTTAAGGCTCTCTTCTCCAAAGGTGATTCCGAATCAAAAATCCGCACAAGAAAGGTACGACTTTTTCCTTCTACATTGATAATATCGATTCTCATGCATGAGATCCCGAATTAGATGTTAAAAAATAGTTTTCTACACTTCCACTGCGCATCTAATTTTCCTAAATTCGGAGGCTCACAATGGCTCGTCAGACCTGCGTTGGACATGGATAAGCGTGATGGTGAAGCTCGAGGATGATTTCGATCAACAACAGAGGAGAACGGCTTATCAGAACGTTGTTTTGCACTCGAACCGAGCCGGCGAAGCCTTAGTGGCTCGGTGGCACTGGTGGTTCCTTGGCGGACCTGGGTGCTCTTGGACATCGAAGAAGGTGGCTCGGCCTGCTGCTTGTCGAGGAAATGTAGAGGTGGAGGTTGGAGGCGCCGGTTCTAGGCTTTGGAAAACAGAGGCATCGTGGAGGCAATGTCGTCGATGATGGAGGTGACAGGAGCAGGTGGTGATGGAGATGGTGGCAACTATGGAGGAAGGTGATGGCCCGGGAGTGTTGGCGCGGGTGTGATGGGTGAAGAAGTGATGGAGATGGTGAGCAAGAGGGAGGAAGGGGATAAAGAGATGGAAGGAGGGAGGTGATGCAGTGGAAATGACGATGGCGTGAAGTGGAGGCGAGGTGAAGGTGGGCAGGTGAACAGAAGAGGGATTGGTTCGGCTTGTAAGGTATGGGGAGGGAGTGGGAGTGAGATTGAGTGTAGAATAGGTTAAAAGAAGTCAAACAATTTTCCGAAAATAATCCCGCATACGCGAATTTCGAATCCCGAAATTAGTTCTAGAATGTTAGGTAGTTTTCCCGAATCTCACTTTCTCGATCAATTAGATTTTTCAAACAGAAAAGGATATCGTTATCCGATAACTATTTTAAAATTTCGAGATCAAAGGACGGAAATTATTCGTCAAATTTTATATTCCGGTCAGAATCTGCTAAACGAGTTTTAAATTCATTTTAAATTCTCTTTTTCCGGAAAATAAGGATTTGAAAATCCGAGTCTTTACACGGCATCTCATTCTTACATTTCCCACTTTATCAATAGCATCTCTAATTAATATATCAAAATTCATCTTTTTTTTTTATCAATTATAAATTTACAAATATACCCATATTAAATAATTATTTCCATTTTAACATGCATTATTATATTTATTTTTAATTAAAAAATATTACTAAATTCACATCATTCCACAACCTATTAGTGTTGGTGGTTATTATTCATAATATTTTATTTAATCCACATAATTGTATTTAAAAAATGGGTTTTTAAAATATAATAAAACATATTTAGAGTATGTTTATTACTAAGCCCCGTCTCGGACTCAGAACTTACTTGTCAACTGCCACGTCAGGTCGTCAGCTTACGAGCTCCAATTAATCTTTTTTTTTTCCTGCAAATTATCTGTGAGCCTCATTCTGGACTCATTACTTCATTTTTAATCTATTTCTTTTTTTCTACAACTATACAAAGCTATTATTCATGAGAAAATGATACTCAATATACCAAAAAATCTCACCCTTTGCAAAAATGTTACCCCCGTCTAAAATATGGTAAATGTCAAAAAGTGCTTTTTTTTTTTGCAAAACTAACAGGTCAAGGTGACCTTTTATAATCAGTTAAAAACATTTGGGCGGGCTTTTGAAATTTTGGAAAATTTTTGGTGGGATCTAAGGGATTATGAAAGGAGAGAAAGAGTTATCTGCAGACGGGGAGAGAGAGAAGGGAGATGAGGTGCTTGAGGTCGACGAAGGCGTCGTCGGTGTGGCGGAGGCGGGAGAGGAGGGCGTCACTCGCGGAGTGGGCGTCGGAAGAGTAGTGGCAGGGGAGGACGAGGTCAGAGAGGAAGTCGAGAGGGGGGGAGGTAGAGAGGGGGGGAGGTAGTGGGGTCGTGGCTGGTGGCCCTAAGGACGGCGAGGCAAAGGGCGGAGGTGCTGCGGCGGGGAGATAGGAGGGCGGCGGTGCCTCTGGCGACAAAGATTTTGTCCTTGAGGGTACCCCAGAGCCTCCGGACTTGCATTGGCATGCCCATTGTCTCGCTCTCTCCGATTTGATTAGTTGTGGTAGAGAATTTATTAGACGATTCGAAGAATGTTTCTTTTCGATTTCTTTATATTTTTTTGGTGTGAATTGATCAATTGAATCATTATGTGAGAAGAAGTGAATTCGGTTTGTTTGAATTTAGGGGGGGGGGGGGGGGGGATGAATGAGGAATACGAGGAAAAGGGGAGGATTGTTCTCAAACAGTTTCTTTATCTGTTGCAACTTCCAAATTTGGCGTTTATTAAATTTATTAATTGGTTGTACTGGAGGCGGCGATTGAGAGGCGAAGGCGAAAGATCCAATGAGAATCCGGCTATCATTTCGAAACAAGTAAGCAAACCCTAAGCGTTAGTTATTGGCTAGTAAACGTAAATCGCATACATTCGGGGTTCGTACCTAAGGCAATCAAAACGGACAACCACATATTGTAACGGACGTACATTTATGCAAAATAACAAAAACCAACCTTCAACAACTCAAAGAATGTCGTCTATCCTAGCTATCCTTGAGGTGGGAATTTAAGTTCCTGAGGTAGGCGAGATCCGGTAGGGATTAGTCTTATACTCCATCCGTTAAGAAAAACATGTCGTTTTAGAAGTAAAATCTTGTTAAGAAAAACATGTCGTTTTAGGTATTTTGGTGTTCACTTTCCAAAATTACCCTTGTAATGATTATAGATTTGTTAGTTGTAGTTTTCAATAAAGTGAAAAAATAATGTAATAATTAGGGGTATAAGTGTATTTTTGTTTGCTTTTATTTGCTTTCTTAAAAAATGTGCAAATGTCTAAAACGACTTGTTTTAATTAACGGAGGGAGTATTGGCTAAGAGATTATAATCAGTGGCTAGGCAACAATAGTTACTGGCTAGTAAGTGTAAATCATAACTTTTTTTTAGGCCAAGTGAAACCATGTATAGGGTTGAATGGAATTTTTGTGTGTTTGAGCACCTAGGGTAAATCGTAATTTTTTTGTCCATGTCGGCAGTTTTACCTTTTATCTCCGGAGCAACGATTGTCGGTTCTGCCCATGTTTCTAGTTTATCTTGCTAGTTGTGTGGATTTCCGTGCCAACTAAATTGTTGTCCTTGCCATCCAAATGGTTATCTATGTCATACTCCAAATTGAGATCAAGATGCGATGTAGACTCAGCTTTACTTCGAAATATTTTTTTCCATAAACATATATAAAGTGGATGTCTATAGATAGATAAAATTAAATTAAGTTCAAAAATAAATTTATTTTTTTATTTTAACAAATAAAAATGGTTGAAAATTAGTTAAAAACAATTTAAACTTAAGTTTAGTCACTTGTCACCATCCATTTGCCCTCCCTCCCTACCAATCTTTTTGACATCCCCTTGCAAATTATACCCCCCATTGACATTTTTGCAAAGTTAATTTTTTTGGATGATTTGTATGAATATAACAAAAAAAATTGTACTTTGCAAAAATAACAATGGGGGGTAAAAATTGCAAAGGGGTGGCAAAATGTCAGATTTGCAAAATTTTTTTACTCGGGAGCAGGTTGCACAAAAGGTTAAAAAGAAAAAAGGATTGACATGTGTCGAAATGAGACAATGGGTGTGGTTTCATTTGGGCATAAAAAAAATTAAAAAAAAAAAGAATGAGTTGGCAGAGTTGAGTGGAGAGAGAGGGGTGAGAGGACAAACTTTGTGGAGAGAGAGACAGAAGTATTTAATGCAAATAGTGCATTTGACATCACATGCATTAAATGCAAATGGGGCTTTGCACATATTAAATTTCCGCCCACCCAAAATGGAGGGAAATTAGGTGGGGAACATAGGCGGGTTGCAGCCAGACAATAAAAGAAGATGGGGGGCGAGGGGGGGGGGGGCTGTCGATAGGTCGACATAAAAGGGAAAAAAGCAGACTCTATACTATATGTCATTAACGTCGAGTTCGAAAAATAAAACCCATAAATTAAGTTACTAGCCAGCCAAAGGGAAATCCTAGTCATTAACAAAATATATTTAGATGTACATAGGGATACACGTGGCATTTGTATACAATATACATCAACGATCATGGGTAAGTATGGTTTTCGTTTTCAATTTACAGACATGGATTCTCCCCGTCCTCTCTTTACCCCCAATCGATAATAAGAAGACCATCTTAATCTCTTTATTTCGCATGGGAGAAAGGGGTGGTCTTACTTACTCTCGTTTGCAATGGTCGGTGGGAACATGGAGAAGGGGGTCGGGATGCGTGTATGAAAGTCGACATTCCCACAAGGAAATGAAGAATGAAACTCCCGGAGTAATAAAATTGGAGTCGCTTGAGGAAACTTCATCAATTGGCTGTATGGAAATATCATCTGATGATGAGATGTACGAGGTCGAAAGCTACAGGGATGTCCACCGAGGATGCGGAGGAGATGTTGGGCAAAGTTGTTCGCATGTAGGGGACCCTCGATGCAAGAACATCGACCTTCACTAGGGGTTATTGTTGAAGTCAGATGAGGAGGTGCAAAACCGGATAACATCAAAGACTAACTGGCCATTTTGGTCGTTTAGTTTACCGATGATGAAAAAGACATATGTACGGGATTTTTTTTGGCTTACTAGCCAGTACACGATTTTCTCTAGCCAATAACATCAAAGACTAAGCCGATAAAGAGCAATCCCCTACCATATTTTATATATCTCAGAAACTTCCCAACATAAGAACAACAACTATTAAACCCAAACGAAATGCGTCATAACACAAAATTCACAACTGCCATCCATAATAAATAGAACCAAGTGTCCACAATATACCTATTCAGTCATCAAACACAAGGATCCAAAAGGTGGAAATGATTACACGTTTAACAGGTGAACAAAACACGACGAATAACTACATTTCCTAACCAACATAAGTCCACAAAACGTTTAGTACAAAACAATATCAGCTGATAACGTTCTCAAATTCCCGATTCCTTTCAACACATTTCAGGCCGGTGACGAGGCAAAATTCCTTGATGGAGCTAACTACCTTGGGTTGATCCTACTTACCGTAGCTTCCAAAATCCTTTCACACGATTGATCCTACTTTATTGAATTGAAAAAACAAATGCAAAAACAGAAATACTACCTAACTACCTTGGGTTGCCTCCCAAGAAGCGTCTTTGTTTCACGTCTTTGGCTCGACGTGATGCAATCTTGATCAAGTTATTCCACCAAGATCCCCCACACTTGTTCTTTTCAGAAAAAAGAGGCGAAACTTTAGGAACTTTTCCAACATAACCATCAAGAGCATCCATCGATTCCTTCTTGAAATGAGTAACTCCGGGAGGTTGTCATGCAATTGCAAAAACCTCTACATTATTAGGAATCGAATTTTCATAGGGAATAGCAATAGAATCATTTGAATGAGACACATTTTCATGCGACTTAAACAAATTCTCAATTTTCTTTTCAATGTCATCTTTCCCTAATCCAATTTCATCTTTGTTAGAAAACTCAAGATTCATAGATTCAATTTCAACAGAAGCATCTAACAAAGCATTTGATTCATTCATGTGATTAGTTTGATTAGAGTCAAGAACATCTACGGAATCATTAGCAGAAGAAACAATAGGTTCAAATATAGAAAACTCAATCTTTCTACCATCAAACTCCATGGTTAGTGAACCTTCAAAATAATCAATCTTAGTCTTGGTCGTTCGCAAGAATGGCCTTCCCAAGATAATCAGGGTTTTGGGCCTACCTTGTTCCATGTCTAGAATGAAGAATTCCGCTGGAAAAATCAAATCATTTACCTTAGCCAACACATCTTCAACAACTCCTCTAGCCTTAATACTAGAACGATCAGCGAGTTGTATAGTAACACCAGTTTTAGACAATGAATTGAGACCCAAAAACATGTATAAGTTATAAGACATAACATTAATTGAAGCACCTAGGTCTAACATAGCTTTGGTGAAGCTTACATTACCTATCGCACATAGTATAATAAATATACCTGGATCTCTGAACTTTTCAAGCAATCGTTTCTCAAGCAAAGCAGAAACATTCTCACTTAAACTTACCTTTTCCATTGTGCATAGCTCTTTCAAGAATTTCACATAGCGATGCACAATTTTAATCAAATTGAAAAGTGGAATATTTACCTCACAATGAGCAAATGTGTCGTAAAGAATTTGTTCATCTTCCCACTTACGATCAAATCTTAAGGCGTGAGGAAAGGGTGGTGCAGGTCTTGAAACCTCATAAGACCACTCTTTAGAAGCTTTCTTCGGGGGTTGAACAACGTCAGAAGTCGGATCCGTCAAAGGAGGTGGCGGCGGGCGCCGTGGTGAGGGGCAGCGGGCGCCATCTCTGCAGTGCGTCTCCGATTCCGTCTCTTCGTCCTTATTTCCCAAATCAACTTCCTCTCTAGGCATTTCTTCAACATTCCTAGTGGGTGTATTCACTTGTTTACCTCCTCTAAGGGTCATGGCGCTGACATTTTCCTTCGGATTCACCACCACTTACGATGGCAAATTTCCCGAATTCTTCGCTTTCAATTCACCAGTCTCCTTAGCCATTTGACTCAGCAACTTTTCTTGAACACTTATCTTCTCCAATAACAACCTCAATGTCTCATCTCTGTCATCTTGTTGAGTGTTTCTAAGATGATTCTCATATTGTCCTCTTTGAAAAGGAACTTGTTGTTGCTAGCCTCTCCCGTTGAATCCACTTTGGTAGTTTGAATTGTAGCCTTGATTGTAATTGTTACCAAAGTTGTAGCGAGGTCCATAATCCATAGCATTAACTTCAGCGATGCCCTCCTGAATCAAGGGACGCTTATCATTCGGATGAGTTGGATCTCCACAAACTCCACAAGGTCTAGGCTAATGGGGTTGATACATAACCATCTTACTCACGATCTCCATAAGCCAATCGATATCGTCCTTGTGTCCATCTCTCGAACTATCCAACTTATGAACTCCTCTAACTCCTTGGTGTCTCTCATATTGTTGCGATGCATTAGCCAAACCTTCAAAAATTCGCATTGCTTCCTGAGGTGTTTTATCCAAAATATCTCCTCCGCTAGTAGCATTGATGAAACTCCTATCAGTGTCAAGCAAGCCTTCGTAAAGATATAGCACTAGATCATCCTCGGGTATACCATGTTGCGGACAACTACCCTTAAACTTCTTGAACCGATCAACATACTCATAAAGACTCTCCGTAGGTCATTGCTCAATACTGGACTGCTCCTTCTTAAGTTTGTTGAGGCGAGTTGCATGAAAGTACTTTTGCAGGAAAGATTTCTTCAATTGCACCCAAGTAGTAATGCTTTCTGGGGGTAAGTAGTAAAGCCAATCGCTTGCATCATCTTTTAGAGTAAAGGGGAACACTCTCAGCATCAATTGGTCGTCAGACAAGCCTTAGGGTCTCATTCTATCACACATACTCACAAAGGTAGCAAGGTGCTTGTTTGGCTCCTCCCCAGACAATCCATAAAAGTAAGGCAAAATAGATGACCAATTCGACTTGAACTCAAATCTTGAACCCTTAGGGAGATCCGAAAGACTAATTGCAAGTGGTTGAACACTCAAATCATGCTCCTTTAGGTTTCTCAGGGTCCTTCTTGGCGGATTAATAACAACGTTTGCCATCTCTTTGTTTGTCTCAAACGCGAGCCTCTTCTTCAATCGGAAAGATCTTTCAACCTCGGGATCAAAAGATAAAGACGATGAATTAGAAGATCTAGTTTGAACCATGAAAAAACAAAACAAACTTGAAGTAAAGAGTAATTGATAGAGTTAAATAAAAACAAACTCCTTTCTTCTCCCCGACAATGGCGCTAAGAATTTGGTGCGGGACGAACGCCGTTGGCACTTTCGCCCTTTTCCAAATAGTAATAAAAATCCAAACCTAAACACACAACCAATAGATTAAGCCACCAATCACTTGATAAACCAAATAACTACTAGTATAGCGATGAAGTCCGGTGTCGAACCCACATGGAGAAGCGATTTTCTATTCAATGACTGTAGACAAGACTCTTTAAAGCAAAACAATAATCTTTTGAACAAATAACAAATATAAAAGTAACCAGATTACAAATCACAAAGAAAATTGATATCAAAGTTGAAAGAACATTTCACCTGTAATTCTCTGACAATGGTTAGAATTCATGGTCCTCTAATTGATTTATCAATTATTCATATTCTTAGGTCTACTTGACTAAAGTTGAGAAATCCACAGAGATTCACTCATCTTATTCAATATCACTAAAGAATAACATTAAGAACTCAAGTAATCAAGACCAATTGGCACATTGACTCTATTCAATTAAGATAGACAGGCACATACCGAACTCAATCTCAATCAAATATCTTCAACATAGATCAACTGAAATCATCCACTACAAAGACAATGAGACATCACTATCATCAATACCTTTGTTTGCTATCGAGAAAATAACAACGAATTCATAGCTAGAGATGCAATTCCTAATATGTTGATCAGGCATAGAAAGGAACACAAATATAAATTAAGCACAAGATGATAACTAAGAACATGAATAATCAAATAAACTTAAATCCTCACAATCCAAACAACCATGTCTTCGAATCGCAAGCGAAACTATAAATTTAGCAACTCATAGGCCAATTCTCTCTCTCTCTCTCTCTCTCTCTCTCTCTCTCTCTCTCTCTCTCTCTAATTGAGTTCATCGTTTCTCTATAATGTCGTATCTCTCTTCTAAAGAATTGAAAAACAACTAAATAAAGTCTCCTAAGGTCGGAAAACATCCTAGAGGAATTAATAGGAAATAATATAAAATAATAGTCTTCGGTTCCAAAATCGTGTATCCGGGATTTGGGCAACGGCGGGCACCGTGCAAGGGGCGGCGGGTGCCGTTCCTGCAGTGCTTGACTTTCCTCATTTTCCTTCAACGAATTCCAATGCCGTGCCTCCTTGCTCTTCCTCAGCATCCATATGCTCCAAAACATGCTTCTTAAGCTCTTTCCATAGTCCATCTAAGGTCGGAATGTAATTCTGCATAATAAACACTAAAAACGCATAGATTCCGAACTCGAATACTTCACAAGTAATAAACGGAACTAGACTAAAAAAATAACAAAACCAATACCTAATAGCAATACGAAACACCTATAATGCCTATATGAAATATGCATTATCAGCGTATCATTTTTATTTTATTTTACTTTCTTTTCTTTTTTATGTTTATAGAGAGCGTGTTATCCGTCATCTCTATATTCCTCTGTATGATGTTGTGAAGTGGTGGCTGTCTCATAATTGGAGGGCTTTCCATGTGTCACTAGGAAACACCCTCTTGACCTAGTCGGAGCAAGGGTGCGTACAACCCGACCCCCCAGACCCTGCTTTGAAGCGGGATATATTGGGTTTCATCATTATTTCCTTCAGCTTGTTGTTTCTTCATAATTGGCTTCCCACCAGGCTATGCTGAGAATAGGGACAAGAAGGATGGTGAAGATACGAAATTTGCAAGAAATGTTAATCAGAACCAGAAGAGTGAATTCACTAGTGAGCAGATTGCACATCTGGTTTAATTGTTGCAGGCTATTGGATCTGCAACTCGTGGAAAGAAACATGTGGCCGATGACTTTGCAGGTTTTTCAGGTACTTCATTGTCTAAGCAAGTCCTTGATGGACGAATTCGGATCGTTGACAGTGGAGCAAGTGGCCACATGTGCAACGGTCTCAATTTGTTCAAATCACATTATAAGTTGCCCAAACCTTTCACAATCACCTTGTCAATAGGAGAGACGACTCGTATCACTTTGGCAGGGATTGTGGAGATTGTGCGAGGGCTGACATTTCACAATACTTTACTTGTGCTTGACTTCAAGTGCAACTTGATATCAGTGGGGAAGTTGATTCAAGAACTTAATTGCTTTGTGTTATTCACTACAAATGGTTGTTATCCGCAGTCTCCTTCCATGAAGAATCCTTTGAAGATTGGTGAGCTAGTGAAGGATCTCTTCCTCCTTGGTTACAAAGCTACAGAACAGGTTGCTGCTTATTCACATAGTTCTTCAAATAACGTGCCAGATTTGGTAGATGTTTCAATTTGGCATAAGAGATTGGGACATTTAGTATCTGGTAGGTTGCAAACATTAAGTTCTATTCGTATGAGAGATGATTGCTCTCTGGATTGAAGTCTTGTTTGATATGTTCAAGGTCAAGACAAGCACGCTTACCCTTTGCTTTGAGTTCCCTTAAAACTAAATTTGCTTTTGAACTATTACATGTGGATGTATGGGGTCCATATATCGAGTTCCTACTTATGATGGATGTCGTTATTTCTTGACAATGGTGGATGATTTCACTCGAGTTACTTGGGTGTAGTTGATACCTAATAAGGTTGTTGCTTTCACTCCTATAAAGTAGTTTTTGCCTTAGTTGAAAGGTCATTTAGGAGGAAGGTTATGTCTATCAGAACTGACAATGCCATGGAGCTTGGAGGTAGCAATGATCATGCTCAATTTCTGTTAGATCAAGGTATTGTGTATCAGACTTCCTGCTTAGCTACTCCTCAGCAAAATTGAGTAGTAGAGAGGAAGCATAGGCACATTTTGGAGGTAGATATGAGCCTTATGTTTGAATTTGGATTGCCTCGACGGTTTTGGGGAGAGAGTGTAGTGATGGTTGTGCACATCATCAACAAATTGCCTAGCAAATTGTTTACGAGATCACCTTTTGAGAAGCTTTATGGGCAGTCACTTTCTTTTGATTACTTCAGATGCTTTGGGTGCCTATGCTATGTCTCCACCTTGTCACATGGTCATGATAAGTTTGCTTCTCGAGCATCTCCTTGTGTGTTGCTCGGATATCCTGGGGGCAAGAAAGGTTATAAGGTTCTTAACACTGAAACTCAACAAATTGTGGTATCTCGAGACGTGATCTTCCATGAGCATGTCTTCCCTTATCTCTTCCATTCTCTTACAGTTGACGATTCTCCCCAATTTGGTTTTCCTCCTCAAGATAATTCTCAGATGATGGACATATATGATGGTCTTTCTCTTGATACTTCTGCACAGGGTATGCCTTCCTCTAGTGTTTCTCAGCCAGTGACTCTTAGACGCTTGTCAAGAGATCACCATCCACCTTCAAATTTGACGGACTATGTTTGCTCTCACTGCTCAGCAACAGAGTTTTTCTTTCACACCATCACCTCAAATTGTTCTTTTCCATCTGCTACAACTCCTGTTCTTAGCTGAGCTGATCACGAGCCTTCATCTTTTGGTGAAGCTTATGAGTTTGAGGTATGGCAGACAGCTAAGCAAGCCGAATTCAGAGCCCTTGATGCCAATGACACTTGGGAGATTATTGAGTTGCCCAAAGGAAAGAGGGCAATTGGATGCAAATGGGTATATAAAGTGAAGAGAAAAGCATATGGGTCAATAGAGTGCTATAAGGCTTGCTTGGTGGTCAAGGGGTTCACTCAAAAGGAGGGAGTTTATTACAATCCGAGCCTTGGTTTTAGTGGCCTTTCGCTCACCAAAATTCCGGTTTTCACTCTTCATGCCTACTATGACGCAGACTGGGCAAGTTGTCCCTTTTCGCGGTGATCTAGCAGTGGCTTCGTGATTTTCTTAGGCTCTTGTTTGTTACCCTAGAAATCATAGAAACAACAAAGTGTGTCTTTATCTTCTGTAGAAGCGGAATACAGATCAATCCGATGAGTCTGCACTGAGATTGCTTGGCTCACTAGATTGCTTGGTGAGCTTGACGTTTCGGGCATCACTCCCGTGCCGGTCAAATGCGACAATCAAGCAACAATTTACATTGCTAAGAACCCATTCTATCACGAGCGAACGAAACATATTGAGCTCGATTGTCACTATGCTCGAGAAAAGATTTTGGAAGGACTGATTTCTCTACATCACGTTCCTTCTCGAGCTCAACTAGCTGATTTATCTTTAGGGTTATCTATAGGAGGTTCTCTATTATAAATAGAGGCATGTAGGGTTGGAATTATGTATCCATCAAAGCATCACAATAATAAGAAACCCTAGTTGCAGAGAGGTTTTTCTCTGCAGGGTGTTCTGCGTAGTTGTTGTCAGAACACGAAAAATCCTTTATATCCTATTGTTCAATCTCTTTCTCTTTCACGATATTCACTCATGGAAAATCACAACAGTTAAGCACTTTAAATGTCTATTAGAAGGTTGTTATGAGAGTTGTATAAGTAGACCAATTTGTTGTACTCGTTCTCATTCATTCAATTGATCATTTTAGTTGCTCTCTTTCTCTCTGCTCTCTCTCTCTCTCTCTCAAATACTCGCTGATCATCATGGTATCAGATGCTCATTGATCATGGAGGTTTTTTTTATCTTCTTTCCGCAATTCTTCATTTCTTTGTCAGATTTCTACAATTTGGCCTCAATCGCTTTGATTTGCCTGATTCTATGGAGAATCCAGAGGATCGATCAGCAAATCGGGAGCATTGCCGACAAGATCTCATCACTATAACCAATTTGCAGAATCTATTGTTCATTCATCCCTCTGAGAACTCTGAGATGATTCTCACTACAATACAACTAACCGGTGATAATTACCGAAGATGGAGGAAAGCCATTACCTAAGCCTTGTATGTGAAGAACAAATTGGGGTTCATTGAAGGAACCTTGATTGAATCACTAGAATATGCTGCCATGTGGAATCGATGCAATGATATGCTGTGTTCTTGGCTATTGAACACTGTCTCTAAAGAAATATATGCCACAATTGATGAAGTTGATACTACGAGAGAGATATGGCTTGATCTTGAGGAGAGTTATGGTCAACAAAATGGCCCTCTCATCTTTTCTCTAAAGAAAGAAATTCAAGATTGTAATCAATGTGGGAGTTCAATTACTGATTACTTTACTTGGCTCAAGGGCCTCTAGCAGCAATTCTCTGGTTTGGTGGCTTCGATTCATTACACATGTGGCAAGTGTGAATTCAGCATTCAAGCCCAGGTTAAAGTACAAGATCGGGAGACCAAACTCATGCAATTCCTCATGGGTCTCAATGAGGATTACTCTGCTGCCCGAGGTCAGATTCTGCTCAACACTCCCCTTCTATCTGCAAGCGCATCTCATGCTCTTCTTCTTCCAGAGTCTCTCAAAAGTAAAATGGCTGGTTCAAAGAATAGCTCTACGGACTCAACTACTCTGATGGCCACGCAAAATGGGTCTAAAGAAAAGTCAAAGAAAGAGAAGTATAGACATTGCAATGGCAATCACAAAGCCGATCGATGCTGGGAGATGTTTTGCTATCCTGAGTGGCACTACAAGAGCAAGTTCAAGCCACAGACAGCACCATCTGGGCCTGACTCTAAGGCTTCGTCTTCCTGAGCCAACAGTGCAACTTCCTCATCTGATTCTCCAGTTCTATAACCTCTATCTGCAACTCAACATAAACTTCTCTACTCTTGGATCAACGTGATGGAACAACACAAAGATACGTTGGGTGAAATCAACTTTGTAGGTACTACTATTTGCTGCAGTGCCTCTAATTTCACAGGGTTGTGGATTCTTGATAATGGGGCTACGGACCACATTACATGTGACCAAAAATTTCTTGTCAAACCCGCCCCCACTTCCATGTATACCTTTATTCATCTGTATAATGGCTCCACCAGTAAAATTGAGCTTACTGATAGTCTTAACCTTACCTCAACTTTAACTCTATCCAAAACCTTATATGTTCATGATTTCAAGCTTAATCTTGTCTCTATCAGCAAATTGATACGTGACATTGGTTGTTTTGTCATTTTCTTCTCAAACAAACGTGTCATACATGATCTTGCAAAGAAGATGTTGATTGCAGTTGGTGAAGAGCTAGGAGGGTTGTACTATGTGGTCCCTGAAGTTAAGCATGGAAAATGCATCTTGGATGAGCTAGCTTTGTATCTGCCCGCCCTTAATCATGTAGTTTTACCACAGTGTGCCACAAACTATGTATTGCCCATGTTTTTACCTTCTAAACACACTAATCCTACTTCTCTATGACACCTACGCCTTGGTCATGCTCCACATGACAAACTGTTGTAAATAACACATGTTTTGGTGGACAACTCTTTTACTTTACTGCACTGTGACTTGTAGGGACCCTATGACACACCTACCTATAATGGGAATTGGTTTTTCTTAAACATTGTTGATGACCATAGCCACAGTGTTTGGGCCTACCTCCTCAAACAGAAAACTAGGGTTGAACCCTCCCTCATTTCTTTTATTACCATGGTTGAAACTCAATTTCAATCCACTGTTAAAGTTCTCACTGTGAGTTGCAAATGGTTGTTCAAACTTAATGATGGCTCCCTTGATAGATGCAAAGATTGTCTTGTAACTCGGGGATTCTCTCAACTAGAAGGGATTGATTATGGTGAGACATTTGCCCCCGTAGCTAAGATGATAACAGTAAGGACACTGCTTGCTATTGCCACAACAAGACGATGATTAGTGTCACATATGGATGTGACAAATGCGTTTCTTCATGGAGAACTTGAGGAAATGGTTTTCATGGATCTCCCTCACGCGTATGCCTTGTTGAAACAGCATGATTGTCCTCAAGGGGACTGTATGAATGAGGTCAATACAACTATTGGGATGGTATGCAAACTAGACAGATCTCTCTATGCACTTAAGTAGCCGCCCAGACAGTGGTTCTCAAGATTCTCCCAAGTTGTCAAAGATGCAGGATTTGTTCAATCAAAGGCGGATTACTCCCTCTTCTTCAAATCAACTAAGTCATCATACACAACTCTGCTTGTATACGCTAATGACATGTTGATAACGGGTGATAGTGATTCTGAAATGAAGGCCTTAAAGGAGCACTTGCATAAGCAATTCGTGATGAAACATTTAGGATACTTGAGATACTTCATTGGGATCGAAGTTTAAAGGAATAAGAAAGGAATGCTCTTGAACCAAAGGAAATACACTTTGGATATCTTAAAGGAGACATGAATGATAGGAGCTAAGCCAGCAGCTACTCCACTGGATCCTAAGATCAAACTTACTCTCGAAGGTGAGTATAATGAAGTGGATGTGATGTCCTATACAAAACTAGTGGGAAAACTTATCTACCTCACCATAACCAGACCAGCTATATGCTACGTTGTTCAGGTGCTAAACATGTGCTTAGATACTTGAAGAAAGCACCAAGGCAAGGTCTATTCTTAGCTCAGAAAATAGACATGAAGCTCTATGCCTTTTGTGATGTTGATTGACAGAGTTGTCCCATGACAAGAAGATCACTAATTGGATTTTCTTTTCTTCTTGGAAATTCCTTGATCTCATGGCGTACAAAGAAGCAGACATATATTTCCACGTCTTGTGCTGAGTTTGAATACAGGGTCATGGCCACAATATGTTGTGAGATCACATGGCTACTACAATTGCTAACTGACTTGAAAGCTTAGCAAGATTAACATGTGAAGTTGTATTGTAACAACAAATCTGCAATGCGCATTGCCATAAACGTAGTCTACCATGAACGTACAAAACCTATAGAGGGGAACTGTCACCTAGTGTGAGACAAGGTGCTAAGGAAAGAAATTGTGCTTGGCTACCATGAACGTACAAAACAAACAGGTGTGTTTACCAAAGTGCTTGCTCAAGATCAGTGTAATAAGCTTCTTAGCGATTTAGCAGTTGTTGATCTCTTCAAAACTACTAACTTGAGGGGGACTATTAGTTAAACACTTTAAATGTCTATTAGAAGGTTGTTGTGAGAGTTGTATAAGTAGACCAAGTTGTACTCGTTCACATTCATTTAATTGATCATTTCAGTTGCTATCTCTCTCTCACACACACTCTTAAATACTCTATAATCATCACTTGTGAACCCACCGTGTGTTTAAAGAAACAGAATCATAGTAAGTCGGGGATAGAATACATGATTAGTTTTTAAAATATTTAAATTAAAAGTAAAATTTTCACAAATAATAAAAATAATAACACATTATTTATCCTTCATACCTTTAATTATATTTATAATACATACTCTGACATGCCAATTCCAAACCTATTGGACTGACAACTGACTAATAAAACGGGAAAAAATGCAACATTTCAATTACCATCCTAATATATTATAAATATCACCAAGTAGTCTGAAAATTAACAATTAAAAGCAACAACCTAAACTAAAATATAATTTGGACTGGCATAAGCAATGGACAAACAAACTACCCAGAACTGAAAAATGAATAAACATAACAATTATATGACACAATTAGAAGAAACACCATGAAGCCCACAAACAACCCTACCTAACACACATATAGAATAACCAAACCCACTTGCAACAACACTGTTATGGGAAAAATCAAGTATGAAATATAAATCTCAAATTCGACTCCCTGATCTCCGCAAATTAATTACAAGACTTCCTCCCGTTGTAGTAGAAGGTAGTCAGGATCGATCCACCAGGAAGCGTGTCAGCGCCCGCCTTTTCAATTCCAAATCTCAACAGAAAATCAACCAGATAAACAGAAATAACAAAGAAAAGCTAAAAATAGAACAAAGGCAGAAACTTGTTCGATATCGACCTCAGCTACTCGATATCGACTTGCGAAATCGACCAACAGAACTCAATATCGAGTAAAAATAGAAACTTTTCGCAGCTTTTCGCATACATAACTTGAAATTTATGAAACAAATCAATAAAATAAAAGACTTCCAAGATCAGGGTTTCAACACCACAACGATAACCATGTAAAATAACACATAAAGGCATAAAAGATCATGCTTTTCATCAGATAACTTTTGTTATTAACAAATAGGAATATAGAGGCTTTCGCATAAACCCTAATTGTTACTAACCCTTTTTCACAAAATTAATCCAAGTTGCATTAAGATCACTTTCGCTTCAATAACACAAACAAGGATCACCTTCAACTTTCCAAAAGAATCATGCTCATATGGATAGAAGATGAATTGCATCCAAAGATTGTACCTTTACCGCATCACCTCGCATGGCTACCGTCGGGCTCACCCCGACCCTAGAAGTTGGGTGACTACTCGCTCTTCATCGTGAATAAACCCATCAAAGATTTCAAGAAAATAAATTGCATTAAATAAACTAAATAAGACTTACAACCGAATAAAGCCAACTCCACTCTCGCTTCACAAACTCCACTCGGCTCCAAGACTCTCTCTCTCTCCTACTTGACTTTCTCTCTCTATGTGGCTTTGCTTGGATTGATTGAATGAGTAAAATCCATCCCCTAATGCCTTATTTATAGTGTCCATTCCGTAGATAATTAGGAAAGAAAACTATATCTATATCTAAATCTATCTATCTATATCTAAAGATTAAATAATAGAAATAAAGGAAATAAATCTTCAAAGGAAATTACATCTAAAGTAGATAAATATCTCTTCCATCTTGATAGATATTGATAGAATCTCCTCTTGTGGATATCTGCATTGGACTTTGGATAGAACTTTGATTAGAGCTCGGATTACCCTCGAAATCGGCCACTGTGGGTCACTGGGATATCGACTAGGCTAAGTCGATATCGACCTGTGTTTCCTCAGCTTCAGCTTCTTGACTCGATCTCGGCTTCCAGGAGACAGATCGACTTGATTCAACTCGATATCGACTAGGCTAAGTCGATATTGACCTGCGTTTTTCCTTCTCCAGTTTTCTAGTCGATTCTAGATCTTGGCTCGATTTTAGGTCAACTCGATATCAACTTTGTCAACTCGATATCGACCTGCTCTTTTCTTACTTAGTCGATTCTGGCCTTTCTGGGTGGAAACCGACTGGCTTGCTCGATATCGACTAAGTGTACTCGATATCGACTAGTCTGTGTCGACTCGATTTTCTCATTTCCAGCTCGATTTATCCTGGTTTCGCTACTCCTTGACCTTGGACTTTCTGTAGTTGACTTCGAGCTTTTCCTCCTTTCTCTGAACTGCTGTAAAATGCCTCGATTTCTGCGAAATTAAACAGAAACTGGTGTAGATTCCATAATTTTCAAATAAACATAAACTACATAGATTCTGAATTATTCTAGCCCGAATGTATGAAATGCATGCAGAAATCGATACAAAAGTAAGTATAAAACATGGCGAATTAGGCTCACAACAAACACCCCATACTTAAGCTTGCTTGTCCTCAAGCAATACTTATAATTGTCATTCAGGGGAAGAAATCAAAACTCTCAACATATTAGATTCATTCTTATATGTACCTGCAATCAATTACCATCCTCGAAAAAGGTACTAGTGTCACAAATCCATGCATGTGCAATTAAAAGCAACATCTACTAACAAAAGGAGGGTTATGCAAAACATTCATATGTGACAAAACATTAATAATCAAGAGGACTTTAATTGAGCTCAATAAGGAGTAGATTGGTAAAAGGCTAAGGGTGAGCAATTTTTGGCCATGTGGTACTAAAGATCCAGGGAAATGGAGTATTTCCAAACTTTCATACCACATTCCTTCTTCTTTTGATTTCTCACCTTTCTCTCATCGCTCAATGCTTTTTTCATTATTATGCTTTTACCTATCTAACCTCAGCACTGCCTTCTCGCGATTCGCAAACATGGGTATCATGAATGGCCCCGGATACTTAGTGCTTTGGACTCCTCACATTGTGTCCCATCTCGCCGAACTATTATCTCAGCGAGCAGGGTTGATCTACCTTTATCTCCTGAGGTGACCGAATTTTCTTTCACTCATTAAAATTTCCATATATTTTAAAACTTTCCTGCCAAACTCTGTAATGATATACAACAACAACACAACAACCATATAGTAATCTCCATAATATGTCATCATTCTCAACATAATCCCCGGATGGAAATAAGGTAAAGAATGGGCAATATTTATATCATGTGGAGCAAATATTTGAAATAAGGCTCAATATGGCTTTTGTTATGCATAAGCGTAGGTATGGCTAGGGATTATAAACAACATATGACCATTATATGGAAATATAAAGTCCTCCATCCTTTTATCATGCAACATGTCAAAAGCAACATCAAATTTTACCTCCTTTCATGGTTTTCATTAAAATATGCACTTTATTGTGACTTACCTTTACTAGGCAATTTCATGCTATATCTCTAATGAATCCAATTTTGCATCGTCGAGTTCAATATTAAACTTCCATGACATTAATCAAAAATTTCATTGGGGGTGATTTTTATAAACTTTGGAAAACATGTATGTAAGCACATAAATCAATAATGAATTTCAAAATAGCCATGTATAAGCAATTCAAGAGATAAACTTTAAATATGCACAAATATGGTCAAATAAAGTCAAATATGCATAAAGTAAGCCTTTCCCCCACCCCATATTTAAACATTACAGTGTCCTTACTGTATACTCCCTCCGTTCGGCAAAACTTGTCATTTTAGAGTTTTGTTTTTGTTTGGAAAAACTTGTCATTTTAGGTATTTTTGCTTCTACTTTACTAAAATGCCCTTGATTTGGTTGATGTGTTGTGAGTTGTAGTTTTTGATAAAGTAAAAAGTAGAGTAATAATTGAGGGTAAATTAGTAAAAAAGAGTGTAATTATTAGTTTTATTAAAAGTTGTGTGGAGAGTTAAAATGACAAGTTTTGCCGAACGGAGGGAGTATAAAATAAGGGTAAAGAAAGAAACTCACTAGACAGATGTGCAGGACGTCGGAATCGAGTGCTTTGTTGTAGGCCCTGGTCGATTTCGAGTGGTCATGGTCGATATCGACCTACTTTACTCGATTTCGACTCCTTGTTTTCTTCCTTGTCCCTGGAAAATTAGAAGAGAAATACCCACAATAGAAAATATAATGTCCAAAACCAAAAACAAAAGCAACAATGTCAAAAAATCCCAAAAAGTAATTGTCTATTTACAAGCTCTAGATTTTATATTTGCTAGGCCGACTTCTCCATTAAGCTCAAGGTGGCATTTGCAGGGCCCATGTAGATTGGGCTTCAAATAGGACTCCATTCTTGTCCATCAGTTGTATTCCTCCGGAATGGATCTTGTTCACCGTGAAAGGGCCCGTCTTCTTCTTTTTGAACTTGTTAGGGAACCAATGATCATTTGATTTGGAAACATAGACCTTGTCTCCAACTTCATATTCTTTGGATTCATCATTGGAAATCCTACATAAGCGCACATACCAAGGCAAACCTCTCCCATGTATAGATAAATCATTGATTGAAATAGGAGAAGAAAGATCCATACCTTGGCTTACCTTTGCAGAATTGGATATCGGAAGCTCCTGAGGGTCTGGTCGATATCGAGTTCTGCTCCTCGAAATCGCCTGGCTTCGTCTCTAGGGAAGAAATCGAGTCGGCATGGGCAGGTCGATATCGACTAGGTGGAGTAGATATAGAGTTCTCTTGGTCGATTTTGCCTGGCTCGATTCCTGGTGATCTGGTTGGCCCGAATTGATCTGGTCGATATCGATTAAGAGTGGTCGAATGGTCGATATCGACTGCCTTTGTACTCCATTCGATTTCTCCAGGTCGATTTGGACCCCATACTTAGAGACGAAGCATCCGAAAAATAGTTAGTCCATATCGACGTACCTTGGTCTATGTTGAGTGGATTCTCTGGTTCTTCGTTTAGGATGGCCATGATCTCCTCCACCTGGCTTCCATATCCCTCTTTTCTAGCTCCTCGGGGGTCATATTTCTTACCTTAGGTTCCCCGCAAGTGATATATCCGGTTGATATAGACTTGACCTCTTCCATGGGACCTGTATGCCTTTCAGTTTTATTGAAGGAATACTCAATTACCTCATCGCTGATGTTGAAAGTGAGCACTCCCTTCTATATGCTTATGTTGGCATCTACCGTCACCAAAAAGGGCCTTCCTAGAATAATTGGACAAGCAGGGTCCTCCGCCATATCAATAACTAAGAAATTAGTAGGGACGAAGAACTTACCTACTTGTACTGGTACATTGTCCACCATGCCTGTTGGGATGACCACCGTGTTGTTCGCCATGTATAGTTTTGCATCCACAGGCTCTAGGGCACCTATCTTAATCTTGGACCAGATTGATAAAGGCATTATACTCACATTGGCTCCCAAGTCACAAAAAGCATTAAATTTATATTGACCAAATCCAATGGTTATAGCAAACTTACCTGGATCTGGCCTTTTCTCGAGTACGTCCATCTGGATGCACTCCTATGTGATCTCAGCCATTGATCGCTTTTTGCTCAGAATCTCCTTTAGGAATTTGACATAGGATGGCATCTCATTAAGAGCTTCTATGAAGAGTATCGTGACATTGAGCCTTTGAAGCATCTTAATGAAACGCTGGAACTTCTTCTCCACAGGGTCCTTTGGAGATTTTGTCGGGAAAGGCAGCTTTTTCTTCGCCGGAGGTGTAGGAGTCGAGTGGGGATGGTCGAAATCGACTGCCGTCTGGTCGATATCGACCTGTGTTTGGTTGATATCGAGTGGATTGGCTGGCCTCGGGATTTGTGGACAAATTGGGTCAATTTCGACCCTAGGGGGTCGATATCGACTGGGGACTGGTCGATACCGACTGGGTTGGTCGATATCGACTGGTCTCCAATGCCCGTTTCCTCCATCGTTTGCTCTGGCGTCTGCATTTGGTCGCCCACTCCGTAGGTTCATGGCTGCTACCTGTCTAGTAGATTTACCCTTAGGGTTAGATTCAGAGGTTCCAGGGAGCGTACCTGATTGTCTGGGGACGGATGTTGCCAGCTGGCCAATCTGTGTGTCAATTGATTTCCTCCAGATATCGATTTCCCAAGCCTAGAGTTGACACCATACAGCTGAGTGTGGATGGAATTGATAGATTGCTTGGTGTCTAAATGATTCCTCCACATCTCCTCAAGAATGGTCTGCAGGTCATGTCTCTTACCTTCTTTGTCAGGGTGACCAGGAGCTCTGTAGGGAGGGGGATTCTGGTGCTGGGGCTGGCGATACTAGCTCCAGTTCTGGTTCTGGTGTGGCCCCGAGTAGTGTCCCCCTGCGTACCTTACCTCTTCGTGGGTCTCTCCTTGATGTACTTGATCGGCGTGTGGGCACGCAGTAGTGTTGTGCCGCACAGACCCACTGATAATGCATATTTTAGATAGGCATTATAGATATATTTAGTTTAGTTAGGTTGCATTTCTTTCATACTTTGTTGTTAAATTGCATCTTGTGGTTATTTTAGAAGAGTTCGGATTCTGCGCAATTTTGTGTTTATCTCGCAGATTGAATCGGAACACATTTGGGAGATGCAATATCTCGAAGAGGAACACAAGATACATGGGAAGGAACAAGGAAGAAAAGAAGCAAGACAAGAGGAGAAGCCCGCAAAGGAAGCATAGGCCACGACAGAACACTGTGCCGCGGGCGCAGCAGAGTTGCCGCGGCCGCAGCGGGTTGTGAAGAAAGCACTTGCGGCGGGCGCCGCAACCTTGCGGCGGCCGCCGCACGGACCGTCAGCGCGTAGCGCCGTTTTGGAAAAAACCCTAGTTGTCTAGTTTATTTTGGAAGGCCGACCTGGATGTTTTATTAGGCCACTTTTATGTTATTTTTCATTACTTTTCATTCATTCATACTTCCATTAGACACTTTAGAGATTTTGAGCTATGTCTTCCATGAGGAACTAAACTCATCTATTCTGCCTGCAATTTGAAGCTTTATTCGGATTGATTGTGAGTTTCTAATTCTCGCTCCTTGTTTCCTATTTGTGAATGCTTCAACTTCTTTGTGCTTGATTAATTATTGATTTGTTCTATCTTGTCTGGCCAACTCGTTAGATCAATTCAATTGCTAAGGTTTTGTAGATTCCTGATTGTGAACCTTAACCTAAGTGGCAAACTTGTTCCTTTAGGGCTGATTGAACTAATTGAATGAGTAGGAAGTTGAATGTGTTGTTAAATCCTTCTTTAGAGACTGCAAATACCTTGGTTAATCTCTGAACTTAAAGCTATCAATTGGGTTAAATCCTTCTTTAGGGACTGTTCGATTGATAAGGGTTTCTAGGACTGATTGGACTAGTAACTATATTAGGTCGGGACAAGGGCATTCATAGGAAACATAATAGGACGAGAAGAAGTTACAAGGATCGTTTCAATCTAATAAAGTGGAAAATTGTAGGTGGAATTGCTTCTCTCATCTGTCTAAACCAAATTCACTTACTCTGCGTTCGTTACTTTGCTTCAAAACTTGCACACTCAAACCCCCCTTTGGTTACTTAATCAGCATTAAAATCATACTTGAGTTATAAATTTTCCCTGTGGATCGACCTCTTGCTTATTTCTATACTTGCTTTAGGTTTGAGTTTTCTTTGGCGGAATCAACGACAGGTTTCCCCTCCGTCAAATTTGGCGCCGTTGCCGGGGAATTTTATTAAATTCTTGTGTGTTTTTAGTGTTGATTTTGGTGTGGACCGTCTTATAGGGTCCATACCTTTGCTACTAATTATTCTCTGTAGAAAGCATTGCAGAGATGGCGAATCGCACTCTTAAGGAGCTTTCTGCTCCTGATCTGGCACAGCAACCCCTAGCAATCCAATTCCCTGCGCTAGCAGAAGGAGTCAACTTTGAGATGAAGTCAGGGGTAGTTCATCTTCTACCCAAATTCCATGGGCTGAGTGGGGAGGACCCCCACAAGTATCTTTCTGAATTCCATAGGGTGGTGGTTGGGATGAAACCGGAGAACGTAACTGATGAGCAAATCAAGCTGAGAGCTTTTCCCTTCTCTTTGAAGGATGATGCAAATGAATGGTTCTTCTATCTACCACCTGACTCTATTTCTACCTGGGCTGAGATGAAAAGAGTCTTCCTAGAGATGTACTTCCCTGCAACAAAGCTCAATCCTTTGAAAAGATCAATCAGTAGCATTGAGCAGTACGCGACAGAGTCTATACATGAGTATTTTGAGCGCTTCAAGAAACTCTGCACCAGCTGCCCATGCCATGGGTACTCTCAAAAGGATCCGGTTCTCTTTCTATTTAATGGGTTGACTGATATAGAGCGGAAAACAGTGAATTCTGCTTGTGGAGGTAACATGCTTAACAAGACGCCTACCGCAGCTTGGAAGGTGTTTAAGGAGCTATGTGAGGGCTCCAGACAGTTCAATAAAAGTCCTCGTGCTAGGGGTGTACTCGCTGTTGATGCTCCTATGGCTGCACTTCAGATGGATATGGCAGAGGTGAAGGAGATGATGAAACAATTGGTCCTTGATAGAAATCCTCAACAATTGAAGGCATGTGGTCTTTGCAATCAATTCACTCATCCTATGGACATGTGCCCGCTCCTACAAGATCCTAATGTTGATTTGAATGCCATTGGGAATTTTGCTCCACAAAGGCCTAGGCAAGGCAACTTTGGTAATCCTGGGTACTTCAACAATAACTACAATGGAGGCTATCAGCAGGGTAATGGTTATGGAAACTACCAAGAACCTTTCTATCAGCAAGGGGGGCAACAGGGAAGGCCCCACCAACAATTTGAACCTCGACAGGGAGGCCAACCACACTCCAATGAGGCTATTGAGGATCCAATACAGAAATTGTCACGGCTGGTCTTGAAGGTTGAGAAACAACAATAAGACCGGATCACAAATTTGGAGAATCAACTGAGTCAGCTCATTCAGGTCTTAAGTGCGAAGGAAGCAAACGATTCAGGGAAGCTTCCATCGCAAACGGTTGAGAATCCTAAGGAGAATGTCAGTGCAATAACACTTAGGAGTGGCAAGGAACTGGTTGTCACAAATCAACAGGACGATGAGGAGATAATGGACGAGGAAATAGAAATCATTGAAGACGAAAACGGCCAAACAGTAGTGCGGCGGCCGCGGCAACCATGCGGCGCCCGCCGCAGCACCCCTGCGGTGCCCGCCGCCAGAGAGGGAAATCACGCGGCGCCCGCCGCAGGTGATGCCCAGGGAGGAAGCGGCGCCCGCCTCAGGTGCTCCCACCGCCGATTCTTCTTCCGGTACGTTTTCTCCCTTACCTCTTTCTTCTTCTCTCCCTCTTTCTTCTCCTTCTTCTTCTACTCCCTCTTCTCCTTTACCTATGGAGACTCCAAAGCCCATTCCGCCTTTCCCGGAAGCTTTGAAAGATACACGAAGGTATGAGAATGACCAGGAAGTCTTTGAGACGTTCAGCAAATGCGAGGTAAATATTCCTTTACTCAAATTAATTAAGAGCATTCCTAGATATGCTAAATTTTTGAAGGAACTGTGCACCATCAAGAAGAAGCAAAGACTGAAAAAGAGGGAAAAGGTAAGCTTGAATGAAAATGTCTCTGCTATGTTGCAAAGGAAATTGCCTGAAAAATTTGAAGATCCAGGTATGTTTACAATTCCATGTGCAATTGGGAATACTAGATTCAAACAAGCCATGTTAGATCTAGGAGCCTCAATTAATGTTATTTCCTATAACATGTACATGTCTTTGGGTTTGGGTGTTCTGACTGAGACTGGGGTTACAGTGCAACTTGCTGATCGATCACAAATCAGGCCAAGAGGCGTTGTTGAAGATGTTTTGGTTATGGTGGATGATTTGTTTTTCCCTGTTGATTTCTTTGTTTTAGATATGGAGCAGGGAGCCCCTGAAACACCCATTATACTAGGAAGACCATTCCTGAAAACTGCAAAAACGAAAATTGATTGTTGTGAGGGTCTATTGACTATGGAGTTTGATGGAAGAAAGATAGAATTCTCTCTCTTTAATCATGCTAAGCTTTCTCCTGAAAATTCTTTAGATATGCCTATTTCTGACAATATTGATCGCACCAATAATTTTCGTGATTTGTTAGAGACACCTAAGGAACATAGTTTATGGAAATTTGACCCTCCTAACAAATTGAAACCTTTTGTGATTCCAGGACAACCCCCAGGCATAGTTCAAGGAGAGAAGCTGAGGGTCATGGATGACAGCTTGGACAGAAAGCTACACCTTTCAAGGGTGCCCGCATTTGTCAATGAGATGACTGGTGTTGGTGACCCTGGTGGAGGAACATAGGCCAATCAAGGGCTATTACGTCGAGCCAACGACTTGAAACAAAGGCGCTTCTCGGGAGGCAACCCGAGGTAAGTTTTCTTTCCTTTTCCTTTTCTTCTCATTCACACTGATTATATTTGATTCACTTTTGTTGTCTTTACTGTTTCATTGAGGACAATGAAAATTATAAGTGTGGGGGAGAGGATTTCTGTATATAGATGCATATAGGAGATCATATTTAAATTTTTGCATCATGTTTAAGTTTCTGTAATTTCTATTTAGTTTAGTTTAATTTTTAATTTCTAATTTTCGTAATTAAAAAACAAATTCGAAAATATTAAAAATAGAACATGCATTGCATATATATGTGTTATTCAAATACCCATCTTGCTTAGTTTGTCCTTTATTTTAAATTTCAAGCATGATTCATAAAAATCCCATGGAGTTCTGGATGTTTTGATTATTATTTCTATTTGATTTTGTGGAACATGAGCTAGCAAATATAATTGAGCATGTATGATTGAGCTAAAGTATGATTGAAGTCCTAAAAACATGACCCTGTGAGAATGTTTGGCCTTATTTGAATTCTTTTGCTCAATTGTGTGAATTACTCGCCTAGTGTTGCTACCTCTTGGCATTGACTGCAATATCTATTTTTGAAGACCGATGCACATGTTTGTTGCTTGCGGGGTTTATGTTTATATTTTGAGTCTTTGTGTTTAATTTTATGCATATTTAGTGAATAAGGTGGCAATGGTTGATGCATTGAGTAACCGGGTCTACGCATGACACCCATGGGTATGATTCGCGCAAAAAGGTGTTGAAAACTATCCACTAAGAAAGAAGCTTGATCATTGAGTAACCAGGTTCATTCATGACACCCATGTTTGCAACTTGCGTCAAAAGATGTTCAAGTGGACTTCATATTAGTAGGTTGAGGTGTTGATAGACCGGGGCCATTCATGACACCCATGTTTGCGCTTCGTGTAAGGAAAGCACCAAGACAAGAAAAGAAAAAAAAGAGAAAAGAAAAGAAAAAGAAAAAAAAAGTGTTGCATTTTATTTTCTTTATTTTGTCCCGCAAGTAATGATATTTCGGTAGAGAATTGGTGATATGGTGGTCAATGTCTATGAGCTTAGTGCATTATTGGTTTGAGTTGAGAGTTGTACCTAAAAGCCTAAACACGTGAGTGAAACACATAATTCTAGTGAGGTTGGATGATGTCTACTTCTAAGCTTTGATCACTGGAATACATGCTATGACGTTTGTTTGCTTGGTTTAGGTTTTCACCTGCTATGATGTTGCTTTTTGGTAATGTTGAAACTTGAAGGGATTTCCTGTGGGATACATTGATTCATGTTCATTCTATCATTGCTTGAGGACAAGCAAAGGTTATGTGTGGGGGAATTTGATAATGCATATTTTAGATAAGCATTATAGATATATTTAGTTTAGTTAGGTTGCATTTCTTTCATACTTTGTTGTTAAATTGCATCTTGTGGTTATTTTAGAAGAGTTCGGATTCTGCGCAATTTTGTGTTTATCTCGCAGATTGAATCGGAACACATTTGGGAGATGCAATATCTCGAAGAGGAACACAAGATACATGGGAAGGAACAAAGAAGAAAAGAAGCAAGACAAGAGGAGAAGCCCGCAAAAGAAGCATAGGCCACGGCAGAACACTGTGCCGCGGGCGCAGCAGAGTTGCCACGGCCGCAGCAGAGCCCGCCGCAGAGGGTTGTGAAGAAAGCACTTGCGGCGGCCGCCGCACGGACCGTCAGCGCGTAGCGCCGTTTTGGAAAAAACCCTAGTTGTCTAGTTTATTTTGGAAGGCCGACTTGGATGTTTTATTAGGCCACTTTTATGTTATTTTTCATTACTTTTCATTCATTCATACTTCCATTAGACACTTTAGAGATTTTGAGCTATGTCTTCCATGAGGAACTAAACTCATCTATTCTGCCTGCAATTTGAAGCTTTATTCGGATTGATTGTGAGTTTCTAATTCTCGCTCCTTGTTTCCTATTTGTGAATGCTTCAACTTCTTTGTGCTTGATTAATTATTGATTTGTTCTATCTTGTTTGGCCAACTCGTTAGATCAATTCAATCGCTAAGGTTTTGTAGATTCCTGATTGTGAACCTTAACCTAAGTGGCAAACTTGTTCCTTTAGGGCTGATTGAACTAATTGAATGAGTAGGAAGTTAAATGTGTTGTTAAATCCTTCTTTAGGGACTGCAAATACCTTGGTTAATCTCTGAACTTAAAGCTATCAATTGGGTTAAATCCTTCTTTAGGGACTGTTCGATTGATAAGGGTTTCTAGGACTGATTGGACTAGTAACTATATTAGATCGGGACAAGGGCATTCATAGGAAACATAATAGGACGAGAAGAAGTTACAAGGATCGTTTCAATCCAATAAAGTGGAAAATTGTAGGTGGAATTGCTTCTCTCATCTGTCTAAACCAAATTCACTTACTCTGCGTTCGTTACTTTGCTTCAAAACTTGCACACTCAAACCCCCCTTTGGTTACTTAATCGGCATTAAAATCATACTTGAGTTATAAATTTTCCCTGTGGATCGACCTCTTGCTTATTGCTATACTTGCTTTAGGTTTGAGTTTTCTTTGGCGGAATCAACGACAGGTTTCCCCTCCGTCACCCACATTCCAAACAAGGTTGATCTTTAGAGAGGAATTTAACTTGTTTGGTAAGGCGACATACCTGATCGTTGTGAAACCAATCCCTGACGTCTGGATCAACCTTCTTTGGTGGCACATATAACGGCATAGATGGGGCAGGCCTTTCATACCTTTCGTCAGAAGCGGCCGCAGAAGTCCCATATGTGTTGTCGTAGTTGGCCAGTGTCTCAAATATCTCCCATGCTCGGCGTGGAGTGTATCCAAGATACTCATAGTTGGTGTAGTTGTTGATCCTATCCTTAGTAGGCGCATCCAGGCAGTTGAAGATGATCTCCTGGATGACGTAGGGCGGTTGTCCATGCGTAGGACATGATTTTAGAAGCCTCTTGTAGCGCTCCCAGACTTGTCTTAATGGTTCTCCTGGCTTTGGTCTGAAAGCCGTGATTTGTTGTCTGAGAGCAGCTGTCTTTGCAGGAGGAAAGAACTTGTTGAGGAACAGGTCTTATAGTTCGTTCCAAGTGCGAATTGATCGTGCAGGCAGTCCTTCCAGCCATTGCTGGGCTATTCCAGCAAGGGACCAACGAAAAGCCTTTAGTTTTAAGTATTCAAGATTAGCACCATCAGCTATAGCTTCGCATAAATCTATAAAAATGGTGAAATGCTCTAAAGGACATTCATTTATTCTTCCCCTAAATTGACTCCTTCTAATTTCAGTAATAAAAGAAGGACGAATTTCAAAGTTAATAGCGGGAAGAATGATCGTTGATTATGGAACTTCCAGAGTAGGATGCAGATATTCCTTTGCGTTGGCTGGGACATGCCCAATCCCCTCCTCAAGTTCCCTTCTCGCGTTGATCTCGCGATCTACCCTTGCTTCCCACCGTTGCTGATTCTGTGCATATTCCGCCTCTCGTCGGGCCGATATCGACCTCAGCTACTCGATATCGACTTCAGCTACTCGATAGAACAAAGGCAGAAACTTGGCCGATATCGACCTCAGCTACTCGATATCGACTTGTGAAATCGACCAACAGAACTCAATATCGAGTACAAACGGAAACTTTTTGCAACTTTTCGCAGATAGAACTCGAAATTTGTCAAATAAATCAATAAAATAAAAGACTTCCAAGATCAGGGTTTCAACACCACATCGATAACCATGTAAAATAACACATAAAGGCATAAAAGATCATGTTTTTCATCAGATAACTTTCGTTATTAACAAATAGGAATATAGAGGCTTTCGCATAAACCCTAATTGTTACTAACCTTTTTTCACATAATTAATCCAAGTTGCATTAAGATCACTTTCGCTTCAATAACACAAACAAGGATCACCTTCAAATTTCGCAAAAGAATCTTGCTCATAGGGATAGAAGATGAATTGCATCCAAAGATTGTACCTTTACCGCATCACCTCACATGGCTACCGTCGGGCTCACCCCGAACCTAGAAATTGGGTGACTACTCGCTCTTCATCATGAATAAACCCATCAAAGATTTCAAGAAAATAAATTGCATTTAATAAACTAAATAAGACTTATGACCGAATAAAGCCAACTCCGCTCTCGCTTCACAAACTCCACTCGGCTCCAAGACTCTCTCTCTCTCCTACTCGGCTTTCTCTCTCTATGTGGCTTTGCTTGGATTGATTGAATGACTAAAATACAGCCCCTAATGCCTTAGTTATAGTGTTCATTCCCTAGATAATTAGGAAAGAAAACTATATCTATATCTAAATCTATCTATCTATATCTAAAGATTAAATAATAGAAATAAAGGAAATAAATCTCTAAAGGAAATTACATCTAAAGTAGATAATATCTCTTCCATCTTGATAGAATCTCCTCTTGTGGATATCTCCATTGGATTTGGATAGAACTTTGATTAGAGCTCGGATTACCCTCGAAATCAGCCACTGTGGGTCACTCGATATCGACTAGGCTAAGTCGATATCGACCTGTGTTTCCTCAGCTTCAGCTTCTTGAATCGATCTCGGCTTCTAAGAGACAGATCGATTTGATTCAACTCGATATCGACTAGGCTAAGTCGATATCGTCCTGCGTTTTTCCTTCTCCAGTTTTCTGGTCGATTCCGGATCTTGGCTCGATTTTAGGTCAACTCGATATCGACTTTGTCAACTCGATATCGACCTGCTCTTTCCTTACTTAGTCGATTATGGCCTTTCTGGGTGGAAACCGACTGTCTTACTCGATATCGACTAAGTGTACTCGATATCAACCAGTCTATGTCGACTCGATTTTCTCGTTTCCAGCTCGGTTTGTCCTGGTTTCGCTACTCCTTGACCTCAGACTTTCTATAGTTGACTTCGAGCTTTTTCTCCTTTCTCTGAACTTGTGTAAAATGCCTCGATTTCTGCGAAATTAAACAGAAACTAGTGTAGATTCCATAATCGGCAAATAACATAAACTACATAGATTCTGAACTATTCTAGCCCGAATGTATGAAATGCATGCAGAAATCGATATAAAAGTATAAAACATGGCGAATTAGGCTCACAACAAACACCTAACTTAGTTGCAGACCCTCCATACCCACCTACAACACCATTGAATCCACCCACAACTATGAAACTCAAACCATCTACATCATGAACAGAGCTACAATTCCAACCATATCAAATCCCAACGATTGAAGGGGGAAGAGGATTGCAGTTGATTAGTAAATGACGTTAAATGTCCAATACGAGAAGGAGAATTAGATATCATGTTCTAAGAATTGAGCAGTGCATCAAACGAGGAAGACAAGATGTGGAGGTAGTGATACACTTTGTGAGGCATGTTTGTTGCAGAGTCATCAAGACCTCCATGTTCTTTGATTGTCATGAATAAACTGTGTTGTCTTGATAAACTTGTAAGTGTATGTGCAGGTGCTTTGCAAATTGAAGATTGGTTGAGGACTAGAGGGTCACAGAACCCTAAGCAGAAAGGAAAGACGATCTCAAATCAGATAAGATTGAGGGCACGTCAAGGATCTTGGAAGATTAGAGTGAGAAGATCATGGCACCTAAGAAGAAGATATAACTTTTTTTTTCTTGCAAGTATAAATTCTAAGCAATTGTATTGAGAGGTTATATACTCGACCTAGGTGAGTTTTTAGTTATCGAATTGATGAAGAAGAAGAAGCATTGTTGATGCAAGTGAGGTTTGATGGTACAATAGGTGTACTTTCATTATTTGTTGGTGTCAACGGTTAGCAATTGGTGTTATGGTATGTACGAAAGTGTATTAGGTTTTCATCAATAAAAAAAATATACTTATTGAAAATCCTCCCTAAGGCAAAAGAAGGTGGTGGTTTTTCTATGCAGGTTGAGCGTTTACAATGTAAACAACTTTTCATTATCATGTTAACTTCCACAAAACTTCGTTAGAAACACTAGCACACCCTAAAGTGTCTTTACGATTGGGAAGAGCCCGATCGCTCTAGATTGTGTATGTTTGTTTTGCTTGATAGGTTGAAGAAAAATGAGCTATAAGGAGAAAACTTTGGACCTAGGCGTCTCTGGCAACAAACCCTCACTTCTAAAGATTGTACAATATGAACGGTGGAGTCGTCAAATGCAAATATGGATTATGTCGCAAGATATCTCTTATTGGTACGTTATTCAAGTAGGGAACACTCCCATCTCTACGAAACCCAAGGAAAGATCTAGTGCAATCAATGGGAGGAATTTGTTATCTAAGGACTTGAAGATCCTAGAGAAGAATGTCAAAGAGTTGCTATTTTTTTATGAGCGTCTTGTCACAAGATGACATCACTAAGGTCGCTGACTTGAAGACTGAAAAGAGATCTTGGGTGCTATCAAGGATCTAATATAAGGGGTTTGATGACTTCAAAATACTAGATTAAGTGACACTACAAAGGTAAATTACAAGCCATGTGGCACTAAAAAATATAAGTAAAAATGTTTCGTTATATGTCCAACATTCAGGTTGACGGATATAGATGTTCTTAGGAACTTAGGCTTAGGTTTAGGGTTTGTTTCGGAGTGTTTGGGGTGGGTGAAGGGGGAGGGGAGATGAGGTGGAGTTTGGGTGGTTTTTTCCACCCCATGGAAAGGGGGTGGATGGGTGAGGGTGAAAACCGAGGTCAAAATTGTTTTTTTATCATAAATACTATTTTACTTTTTTTCACTTTAATTGAGGCTAAAATGTTAATTTTTTCAAGTATCATCAAAATCTAATCTCGTACATAGAGCTCTCTCTCCTCTCTCTAACTTTCTAGGGAGAGGGAGTCTTTGGAGGCTCTCGTCGGAGGTCAGTTTTCCACTCGTCGGAGACTCTTAACCCCTCTTCGGAGGCACTCAGCTCCTTTTTGGAGGCTGGGTTTGCTTCTCAATTATAGTTTGCCTTGCCGGAGGTCCCTAATCCCCACTTCGGAGGCAGTTTCCTATCTAGTTGGCCCATTGGTTGGTTCTTGCTTCCTTCCTCTCGCCTTCGGAATGGGCGATTATTCGCCCCCTTTTGCCGCAATTGGCTGTATAACTCTATCGCGTTAGGCATCCTCGCTATGTGCAAGCCGAGATCTATTTTAGGGGTTGTTTGGCTTCTATTTCCGTTCAGCCCCCTAACTCTCATCCTGTGTGTAATTTGTGTAACCGGACCGTCTTCTGGTTGTACCTTGTTGCTCCAGCCAAGGCTCGGTGTTTCCGCCTCTGCCTGGCTCCCCTTCCATCGTGCCTCTGCTCTATCGCCGACTATCTCTGTGATCAGCCGTCGGTGGCGCTCGACGGTGTCGTCCTGGTGGGGTTTGGCGCTGGTGGTCCGTTGTTAGTCGATTTGGCCTTCCTACTTCCAACCTGGCCGACTTCATCGGACGTCCCTATTAAATCCCCTCTCCGTTTGTCCTATTTTAGCCGGTGATTTTGCCCCCCCCCCCCCCCCGACGGCTTGCCCTTGTTGCAGCATTTGGGGATTCTTCCTTGTATATGCCCCGATTCTCCCTCTTCGGGCTTGACTTGAGCCCTAAGGGTGGCCCGATTGTGGGATCTCAGCCCAATTGGTGTTGCCTTTGTGCCAAGGTTGACCCAATTATGGTATTATTAGTATGTCTCATTAACTATGTAAATTTTTTAAAATAACTATGTATAAATAATCCCCGACCGAGTTTGCGTTTTTCTCGATTGGGCTTCCGGTGCTTTCCATTCAAGCGTCGTAGGACTTTGCGTTTGGCTTGACTAGGCTCTCTTTCCTGGTGATAAGGTTCTGGTAGTGGGAGTGATAATGCACATTTCTAATGGGCATTATAGGATAATTTATTTGCATTTACATTATAGAATATGCATATTTTAGTGTTAATTTAGATTAAACTCTTTTTGTGGAAAAGTTCGGAATCTACGCTATTTCGGTTGACTTGTGCAGAATCGTAGATCCGACATGGTGGAAAGCAAGGAAAAGTTGTTAAACATGGCCAAGTGAAGTCAAGAAATCAAGCTAAGAAGAGAAAGAAAGGAGGAAAGAAAGAACAAGGGAAGAACGATGAAGAATTAAGTCTCTGGGCATATTTGGCTGCTAGCGGGATTTGACTCGCTGCCAGCGAGTGGAACTAGAATCATGAAGCCCGGAAAGCCAGCGAGGGAGCCAGCGAGAGAGGAAGAGGGAGCCAGCGAAAGAGAGCCAGCGAGAGAGGAAGAGCGAGCAGGGTGTCCGCTGCTAGCGCCTAGTCCCGCTGCAGCGAGACGTTCGCTGTCGCGGAAAAATCCGCTGCCAGCGAGAATCACCAGGACGACGAAGCTTCGGCTACTCGCAGCTGCGGAAGGAAGAACTCGCCCCAGCGAGTTTGAGCTCTCACGGCAGCGGAAGGCCCAGCTCGCGGCAGCGGGATCAGCTACTCGCGGAAGCGGAAGGAAGGGACCATGGAGGCTTGAAAGTTTCTAAGGCAAGGAAAAGTCGCTGCCAGCGAGTGTGCCAGCGAGTTGGTAGCGAAAATCCAACAGGAGCTCAATCAAGGCCATTCGCTGCCAGCGGAATTTCTCTCTGCCAGCGGAATCCGACGCTGAATTAATTTAGGAAAGTTCTATCTTTTATCTAGTTTGTTTAGGAAGTTTCTATCTTTTATCTACCTTTTATGGAAGACATTAGGCTTATAAATAGGATGTTCTAGGGTTAGTTTAATTACGTTTTCAATTGGAGCAATCACCATAGAAGAGAAGAGAGCTTAGGTAAGCCATGAGCGGCTAATTTTCCTAGTGTTTCGCCTACGTTTTCGGAGACTTGGTTGGTGAATTGTGAGTTTTTAATTCAAGTTATCTTTCCTCTATTATAATTCCTTCAACTTCCTTGTGCTTATTGTTATGTTATTGATGTTATCTTGCTTGGCCGACTTGATAATATTGATTTCGTGCTAAGATTTAATGCTTTCGTATTTGCGTTATTTCTATAGTAGCATGCATAAGATTGTGAATTCCGTGTTTGAAGCATGATTATGTAGGGAGTTGACATATATCTTAAACATTGATTTACCGTGTTTAATTGGTGTTATTTATGTGCTCAAGTTCTTGGGATGTTGTGCTATCTCTTTGTTAAATCTTAACCGTGTTATGATTGCATTGAGGTGTCAGGGATTAATTGGACTCGTAGGACTTTTAATCTATATAAACCAAGACGAGAGGAATTTGTAGGAAAGTTAATAGCTTGAAAAGAATTCGATGATCGATAAGCCAACCAATGTCTAAGAATTCGTGGGCGGAACCATTCTCTACTCTTGATTTTACAACAAAATTCCATCTTTACTTTACTTTACTTGTTCTTATTTAAAAGTCGCATCTTTTCCCACTTTTGTTACTTGTTGGTGATCAAATATCATTGTGAAATCTTAAATCTCCCGAGGATTCGACCCCTTTCTTGCTAATTATACTAATTTGTGAGAGTAGGAACTATTTGATTGGGAATCAACGATTTTCATCCCGTCAAGTTTTTGGCGCCGTTGCCGGGGAGATTTAATTAGATTTCTTTGTGTAGTTTAATCATCAACTTTTGTGTGGACCACTCGCATGGTCCACACCCGTTCTACTAATTCCAATCTCTTACCTTTTGATCTAGAAATCGAAAGAACGGCTTCTAGGTTGCGAAGAGAGCACTCATCCAACCCGGAAAACGAAGAAGAGATGGGCGACAACAACGGAAACAACAATCAACCACCACCAAACGGCGGCAATGTGCTCGTGGTTCCACAACGACGCACTTTGAAGGAACTAAAGGAGCCAAATTTACAAACACAACCATTGGCTATTAGGCTCCCACCACTCCCGGAGGGCACCAATTTTGAATTCAAGTCACCATGGGTCCATCTTTTGACAATGTTTCATGGCATGAGTGGAGAGGACCCAAACAAGCACCTTGCGGAATTTCATGGAATATGCGATCGTTTGAGACCTCACGGCATCATGGAGGATCAAATGATGCTAAGGGCCATCCCATTCACCTTGAAGGATGCGGCTAACGATTGGCTCTATTATTTAACCACGGAGAGCATTACTACATGGATGGAGATGAAAAAGGCCTTCTTGCGCAAATACTTCCCCGCCACTAGACACAATATTTTAAAGAAGGATATATCAAGCATTGAGCAATAGGCCACGGAGACTCTCTACGAATATGTGGAGAGATTCAAGAAGCTAAAAGCAAGTTGCCCCTATCATGGCTTTTCGGATGACGATTTGGTCCTATATCTTTATGAGGGGCTACTCGATAATGATCGTGGGACGGTTAACTCGGCTAGTGGAGGGAACATCCTCAACAAAACACCGGAGGAAGCTATGGAGATATTTGAGGAGCTTGCTAATGCTTCTCAACAATATCGACGGTCTCATAGAGCTAGAGGAGTCTTGCACTTGGACTCCCCAACATCAAGCATGCAAAACGAGCTTAAGGAGATTAGAGAGGCTCTAAAGAATCTAACTTTGCAAAGAGGTCAACAACAACAACTCAAAGCATGTGCGTTGTGTGGAGACCCATCCCATCCTATGGATCAATGTCCCGACGTGCAAGATGGAGCCATGGAGGTCAATGCTATAGGAGACTACGGTCCACGCCGCAACTATGGTAATAATCTCTATAATTCTAATTTCCAACAACAAGGTTATGGTGGCCGGTTCAATCAACAACAACAACCTCCCTATCAACAAGGAGGACCCCAATATAGAGCACCCTATGATAATCGTCAAAGGGGGGCTCCTCAAGCTAATCAACAAGGTGAGGATCCATACAAGCTCATTCTGGAAACCCTAAAAGCTCAAACGGAGAAGATGAATGCACAAGAGAAGATGATGGGCCAAATGGCTCAAGCAATTGGAGAATTACAAGCAAAGGACTCGGGCAAGCTACCACCACAAGTGGTGGTCAACCCAAGGGAGAACGTGAGCGCCATCACCCTAAGGAGCGATAAGGAACTGTTTGTCGCACCTAGGGGTGAGAAAAAAGCCTTAGAAGAGATCATGGAAGAAAGCTACGAAGAAAACATGGAGGAGACAAGTTTTGTGCAAATTCCGCTGACAGCGAAACCAGACTCGCTGGCAGGGAATGGGGTGAACGCATCTGCTGAACCAGGTACGATCCCAGTCGCTGACAGCGGAACTCCACTCGCTGCCTGCGAACCTGACTCGCCACCAGCGAAAAACGACTCGCTGACAGCGGATTCTGCCCAGAAAGCTAACATTGGTAAAACAGGACTCGACGCCGCCGATTCCAAACTTCCTCTTGACGATTTTAAGTCGGTGGCACCCTTTCCGGAGGCTTTGAGGAATCCAAGGAGGCCGAAGAGCGACACCGAACTCTTTGAAACATTCGCCAAGTGTGAGGTAAACATCCCCCTACTCAACCTAGTTAAAGCTATTCCTCGTTATGCAAAATTTTTGAAGGAATTATGCACGGTCAAGAGAAATCAAAAGTTGAAGGGAAAGCAAAAAGTTCAAGTAAGTGAACATGTCTCCGCTATGTTAGAAAGGCCTATGCCCGAAAAGTGTAGCGATCCGGGTATGTTTACTATTCCTTGCACAATTGGAGATGCTAAATTTAATCATGCTTTGCTAGATTTAGGAGCATCTATTAATTTTATCTCATACTCCCTCTATAAATCGCTTGGTCTTGGTGCTTTGCAAGAAACAAGAGTTGTGATCCAATTGGCAAATCGTTCTCAAATCTTTCCTAGGGGGTTTGTAGAAGATGTTTTAGTTATGGTGGACAAGCTAATCTTTCCCGCAGATTTCTTTGTTTTGGACATGGATCATGGAGTAGCGGAGGCACCTATCCTCTTGGGTAGACCCTTCCTAAGGACCGCCCGAACAAAGATTGATGTCTATGCTGGTTCACTCACTATGGAGTTCGATGGCGAAAAGGTAGAGTATTGCATATTTGATGCAATAAAGTATCCTCATGATGAACACTCTTTATTTGCTATTGATACTATTGAACCTTGTGTGGAAGATGTTTTTGAGCTTAATGGAAAAGATGAATTGCAAGTAGCTTTAGAAACCCCTCTAGGTGAGCTTAAACTTGAATATTCTATTTCACCTTACTTGCATGAAGTTTTGGAAGCATTAGAGGCACAACATACTCACCAAAGAAATGATGCCTTATCACTAACCCTCCCAAGCGAGAGGCTTTTACCTTCTATTGTTCAGGCACCCGTGATAGAGCTTAAACCATTGCCGGATCACCTCAAGTATGCCTTCTTGGGGGATGGAGATACCTTGCCGGTCATCATATCAAATAAGCTCACTCTTGAGCAAGAGGAGAGGTTGATAGCTGTGCTTAAGGAACACAAGACGGCCCTTGGATGGACAATTGCAGACATCAAAGGAATAAGCCCAACCATGTGCATG
Organism: Persicaria tinctoria; assembly: GCA_037127255.1. Classification (NCBI taxonomy): domain Eukaryota; kingdom Viridiplantae; phylum Streptophyta; class Magnoliopsida; order Caryophyllales; family Polygonaceae; genus Persicaria; species Persicaria tinctoria. Next base: position 22,126,919 of record JBANSL010000007.1, on the reverse strand, counting down.
CATCGCATACTCTTGGAGGAAGGAGCCAACCCATCAAGACAACCCCAAAGGAGGCTCAACCCACCAATGATAGAGGTGGTCAAGAAGGAAGTTCTAAAGCTACTACAAGCTGGTATGATCTATCCTATCTCCGATAGTAAATGGGTTAGTCCTACGCAGGTGGTTCCAAAGAAAGGAGGCATCACGGTCGTAGAGAACAAAGAAGGAGAGCTAGTGCCCCCGCGAGTCCAAACCGGATGGAGAGTTTGCATCGACTATCGTAAATTGAACACGGAGACTCGCAAGGACCACTTCCCTCTCCCATTTATTGACCAAATGGTGGAGCGCCTCGCCGGAAGAGCTTACTATTGTTTCTTGGATGGCTACTCGGGCTACTTTCAAATTGCCATCGCACCGGAGGACCAAGAGAAAATAACATTCACATGTCCTTTTGGCACTTTTGCATATCGCCGAATGCCTTTTGGACTATGCAATGCTCCGGGTACATTCCAAAGGTTTATGGTAAGTATTTTCTCCGAGTATATTGAAAAGTTCATTGAAGTTTTTATGGATGATTTTACCGTTCATGGCGATGACTTCAACTCTTGCTTAGACCATTTGGCATTGGTTTTAAAAAGATGTGTTGAAACAAATTTGGTTTTGAATTCCGAAAAATATCACTTTATGGTTGAGCAAGGGATTGTTTTAGGTCACATCATCTCCCGAAAGGGAATTGAGGTTGACAAGGCAAAGATTGACATCATTCAATCTTTGCCTTGCCCTACTAATGTGCGCGAAGTTCGCTCTTTCCTTGGTCATGCAGGATTTTATCGCCGATTTATCAAGGATTTCTCCAAGATCACCGCACCTCTTTGTGAACTCCTCAAGAAGGACACCATATTTGAGTTTGATGAGAAGTGTAAGGAGGCTTTCCGCGAGTTGAGAAGTCATCTTGTCACCGCACCAATCATTCAAGCCCCAGTGTGGACCCTCCCATTCGAGCTAATGTGTGATGCTAGCGACTACGCCGTCGGAGCGGTTCTTGGACAAAGGATTGAAAAAGCCTCACACGTCATCTACTATGCTTCAATGCTGCTAAATGGAGCCCAACGGAACTATACGACCACGGAGAAGGAGCTATTGGCCGTGGTGTTCGCCTTGAACAAGTTCCGCACATACTTGCTAGGCGCAAAGGTAATAATTTACTCCGATCATGCAGCCCTTAGGTACCTCATGAAGAAGAAGGACGCCAAACCAAGGCTTATTCGGTGGATCTTGCTCTTGAGCGAGTTCGACATCGAAATCAAAGACAAGAAGGGCGCGGAAAACTATGTGGCTGATCACCTTAGCCGTATTGTGCACCCAAATAGTGTGGGGGAGAAGCTACAAGCACTTGGAGAATTTCCGGACGAAACTCTACACTTTATTTTAAGTTGTGCTGAAGACTCGCTCACAGCGAAGACTCCTGTAAGCCAGCGGATCCAACTCACTGACAGCGAACCCAGCCCACTACCAGCGAGTCAAGTCATCAGCAAACCTCTCCAGTCGTCGGCACCAGCTCACATTCTGACTCCATTCGCTGCCAGCGAACCTGACTCGCTGCCAGCGGATTCTGCCCAGAAGGTGTGTCCGGACTCCTTTACTCCTTTGTCTTTGATGGCAGCCAACGTTCCTCGGCCATGGTTCGTGGACATAGTCAATTTTCTTGTCACGAAGGAGTTTCCACCAAACTTTCCCAAGTACAAGAAAGACAAGATTCGCCACAACGCCCGATTCTATGTTTGGGATGATCCGTTTCTTTGGAAGCATTGTGCGGATCAAATCATTCGGCGATGCCTTCCGGATAATGAGGTAATGTCCGTCCTTAGCTTTTGTCATTCTTATGCATGTGGGGGACACTTTGGACCAAACAAAACGGCTAAGAAGGTACTTGATTCGGGATTCTATTGGCCCACGATTTTTCGTGATGCATATGCTTTTTGTAAATCTTGTGATCGGTGCCAACGCATGGGGAATATTGCAACTAGGAATGAGATGCCTCAAACTAGGATGAGGTTGTGTGAAATTTTTGATGTTTGGGAGATTGATTTCATGGGACCTTTTCCTAGTTCCTTTGGGAATCTTTATATCTTACTTGCGGTGGACTACGTCTCCAAATGGGTGGAGGCGAAGGCCACCAAAACTGACGATTCTAAAGTGGTTTCAGGATTCCTTAAGGATTTGTTCACTAGATTTGGTATTCCACGTGCTTTAATTAGTGATTGAGGTACCCACTTTTGCAACAAGACAGTGGCCGCTCTCTTGAAGAAATATCATGTCACACATAGGGTATCCACCTCCTATCACCCTGAAACCAATGGGCAAGCCGAAGTGTCAAATAGAGAGATCAAGAGAATCTTGGAGAAGACGGTTGCACCAAACCGAAAAGATTGGAGCCAACGGCTAGATGATGCTCTTTGGGCATATCGCACGGCCTACAAAACACCAATAGGTATGTCTCCTTACCGATTGGTTTATGGAAAAGCATGTCATCTTCCGGTAGAACTCCAACACACGGCCTATTGGGCGGTGAAAGAATGCAACTTGAGAGTAGATGAGGTTGGCGAATTCCGCAAGATCCAAGTTCAAGAATTAGAGGAGATTCGTTGGGATGCATATGACAATGTCATCACTTACAAAGAAAAGACCGAAGCATGGCATGGCAACACTACTAGAATACTAAAATTAGACATCATGTCATTTAAGTCTGTCAAGAAATCAACAGATGTTAAATTTATCTATTACATCAGTTATTTTTTTTGTGATGTCTAAAGTAGTATAGACGATGGTCAAATATTTGGACAGATGTGAAACTGTTAATTCTAAAAAAAAACAAAACGCGCGCTATAAGGGAAAACGGCGGGATCCAAATACTTAGAAAAAAATTCGGAGCCCGGGCCCCAAATTTTGGAGGTAATGTTAAAATTTTGGAGGTAATTTTAAAACTTAGAAAATAATGGACCCTTTTTCTTCCTTTCCTAAAATTTAACACAAAATAATTCTATCTTCTTCTCTCTCCCCTCACATTCAATCTGCTCTAAACTCCCTCGAGCTTCCTCTCTCCAGAACGAACCAAACCCCTAAACAGAATTTCTTCCTCTCTCGCCAGATCCAAGCTTTCCCTTGCCAGCTTCGGCGACCGGAGTTCGGTGCTGCCTCACTTCTCCGGGCATCACCGACTCTGAGGAATCGCGAAAATGGATGGGAGTTGAAACCCTAAATCGTCGACGAGGTATCCGACATTCCAACCTATTTGTTTGGCTTCATTTGTTTCCTCTCTTCATTCTGATTTGGTTTATTGTTTAATTTCACATTCAATCTGCTCTAAACTCCCTCGAGCTTCCTCTCTCCAGAACGAACAAAACCCCCAAGTCATCTTCCTCTCTCGCCAGATCCAAGCTTCCACTTGCTAGCTCCAACGACCGACGTTCAGTGCTGCCTCACTTCTCCGGCCATCACCGACTCTGAGGAATCGCGAAAATGGATGGGAGTTGAAACCCTAAATCGCCGACGAGGTATCCGACATACAACCTATTTGTTTGGCTTCATTTGTTTCCCATCTTCATTCTGATTTGGTTTCTTGTTTAATTTCACATTCAATCAGATCTAAAGCTCTAGCCCTTGGTCTACCTCTCTCCAGATCCAAGCCACGTACCAAAGCCCTAACTCATCTTCTCCTCGTCCGACCATCATCATTCAGTGCTGCTACTTACGTCATTCAGTGCTGCTACTTACGCTGGAGGTAATCTGTTTACCATTTATCGAGCTTGAATCCCTCAAATCCTTGGGCTGAATTGGCTTAACCTTTGATATTCATAATTTGCTAAATTTGAAACCATAAATCTGCGTTTATTTGGCCTTTTATTTTCTTTGATTTTGATGTGTTCGTGTGGGTTTTGATTTGGACAGTGATTTGAGGAATAAGGGATGATACTGAGAAGTGTTTTAGAAGAAACCTTATGTCTGTGAACAAGCACATTCTCATGGAGGTCCTGATGATCTAGGCTACATTATTTTTAAGTGGAAAGGTCCTCATGATCTAGGCTACGCTACCATAGTTGGTAAGTTTTTGTGTATAAAATTATCTGGTAGCTTATTGGAAGGATTTTGGCCTGGTCAGTTTGTGTCCTGATTTGATTGCTCATAAGGAGCTAGTAATCGGTAAGATATTACTATAAGAAGATTATAATGAATAAAAGAAGTAATAAGGATTAATAAGACTGAACCAAACAATTCCAAATTAGTTTAGGTAAATAGCTACTCATGGAGGTTTCCTGAAACTAACTCTGAATTATATAGATGCCCGCCAGTTTCTCTTAGAACAGTACTAATAAATTAAACTTATTTTGGCCACCAAACCGACGCTCAATGGATGAAGAAGGTGTTGCGCAGCTGCTGTCATGCCACTAATGTCAATAGGAACTCAATGCAAGCAGCTCCCATAAGTCCTCTTCGATATGTCTCTCAATGCATGTCTCTCAATGCAAGCATACCCTTGATTTGCAGTCCACACCTGCAAATTATAAAATTTGGAGCTTTACTTGCTTCCAACATCAGCAAGCCCATTTAAACTTGCAAATAATGCACTAGATCATCCCACAAGACAACCCCAAACAGCCCCAAGATAACCTGCAGCTCATAATTGCCTCCAAGAAGAAGTAGCAGCTAGCTATTATAATGCAAACATCAACCTCTGGCACACACTAGAAGAGCTGAATTTTTTTGTTTATACTAATCACAACCTTTGCAGATCAAGTTACTAACATCAGCAGCAACCCAAAAAAAAAAATCAATCCAACTTGTTGAGCAGCAACACCAATTACCAAGTTACTAACATTTTGTTAATGAGCATCTTATAAAAAATCGTTGTTTTTGACGATGCAAGCAGGGATTTGGATTGTTTACTTTGTAGTATGTTTATGTTTTTATTAAAAAAAACTCTACGGTATAAACACATCACACCTCTACTTGGGTTGTGAGTTTCCTCTGTGTAACCCAATTTTAGTCTAACGTGTTTTTGGATTCTGCAAGCAGATGACTCTTAAGACTTGCTTCAGATGTCGCTGGTCATATTGACAGATCTTTTGATCTAGGAGGTGCATGCCTTCTTTACAAAATCACTTGTTGGAATTCAACTTTTTTTTTGGGCTAAAAACTTTGATATCAATTTCGTAAATGCTTCCAAAGTATTTCCTTTTCTTTGTCTTATGTGGAAAATTAGTCTACAAATTGAATTATTAAACCTTTCCTCATGATGTGTCAATATTTTACAGGAATCCAAGTGGCTCCAAACAATCATATGTTTGCTGATTTTGTTTAAGGTTGTATTGAGGAAGGTAAATATACTTTATGATGTTGAATTATTGCAATAGATTATTCCAGTGAGTTTTAAATCTGAGTTATTGTTCCAGTGAGGTTTAAATCTAAATTATTGCAATAAATTAGCATAAATTACTCTTTTGTTCATTTGAAAGCATTTCCTTACGACTTTCCTATGACTTATATTTTAGGAAATAACTTAATGCAATAAATTATGGCAAGAAGTATCTCTACGGGTATCATTTGTTCAATTTCAAGCATATAGCCTTCTTTTTAAAATATTTCAGAAAATTAAAAATGATATCAGTAGCATTCCTATCGGGACAAAAATGTTTAAATTCTCAAATTTAATGAAAATCCACACAAGTATTAATAGTTGAATTTAATGAAAATTAGTCTACAGATTTAATGAAAGAGGATTTTCTAGGGACCTCAAAATTGCATTCCTAATAAAATGAATATGGTATGTAAGAACTACGAAGAGATTGTTGGAATTCAAACATAAATGGGATGTTAATGAAAATTTTTATAGCATTTTTATATTAATAAATTGAATATGGGAATTTGTTGCTGGTTTCTGCAACCTAAAATCTCTAAAATAGAAGATGAAAGAATAATAAATTCAGGGGAGTGTTAGACAAAAGAGGAGGATCTTTAGTTTTTTTTTCCCCATTATGGATTTGTTGAATATTGGCTACCAAAATATAGCGCTATCTGAAATGCTCAGGTGTTAGAAAATTCAGGGTGAATTATGTCCGGGTCAGAACAGGATGCATCATGCATTCAGGCCTCAACTCAAGTGACTCTTTATTAGGTCTACTGATACTCATTATTCATTTTTAAAAAAATACAAAAAATGCAGTATGCCATTTTTTCTGTTTGTTTCTTGTTTATTCTTATAACAAGTTCTTTTGCCAATAGCGACAAAGAAGTAGTACTAATGATATGAAAGATAATTCGGGGCACAGTAAGGTTCCAAAGATGTAATGTGCTGTTTTGTTTGACATTGTGCTGAAAGGTTAATTTCTGAAATGGAAGGGGACGGAAAGCTCAAGGTTCTAAGATGTGGTGAATTTGCCTATTTTTCTATAAAGTATTTCCTTATCTTCTTGCTACCAATCTCAATAAGAAAGATTTTATCAAGTTTAATTATGTGTATGATTTTTCATTGCAGTTGTTCCTTTGTTGAAGGATTTGATACCATGATGGTAGAGTGTGTTTTGTGTTTTATGATTAGTGTATTGGTTTTGGAAACTGTGTTTGGCTTGGTAGCTTTCAGCAGGTAACTGGCGACTGAAGTGACATTAATGATGAACTTACCCTTATGCTTACTTGGACGACTATATATGTGCATTATGAAGACTACTGATTTTCTTTGAATTTGAGATGCTATGTTTATTATGTAACGGTAAGTCCATACGCTAATTAATGTCTGTTCCCATAAGCTTATAGGAACAAATTGAGTTCATTGATGCAACAACTTAGAATCTATGTGACTGAACTACATATAATTTCTACGTGATTTTTGTACGTTCATTGTCCATATAAAAGACGCTCAAGGATGTTCTCAAATGATTAGCTTATATGCGTGCTTTGAATATAATTTTGGTTATCTCAAGATAGTAAATCTTGAATTTGTAACACTAATATTCCTTTTACTTAATTTGTTGGTTAACAGCTTGAAAATATTCTCCGGGATTCTAATTTCAACAATAGAGGATAAGATGGTGAAATAACGGACCTTCTTAATTGTATACAAAAGTGGGCTGCTTATCTTATGAACCTATTTACAAAAGTGAGCTTCCTTTTTTTATGTGATTCACATCTGCTTGATTAGTACGTTGATGTGTCACTTGATTTTGTTGCAAAATGCAGATTTCAGCTGATAAAGTTTGAAGCTACCTTACTCCCATGACTTGCTATACTTTAGTACTAGGAGATTAATTACTTGAATCTTGGATCCTGACATCATGAAAATAACTTCAAATGATTCAAAAAAATTAAGTTTGTCTAGATGCATATTCCACTCTCAGAATTAATACCTCATCTTGAATTTGTAAATAAAGAGCGGGCATTTCGGGGTTCAAACCGGGGACTTATGGGTACTACCCACGAGAATTAATACCTCATCTCATTCAATATTGTGCACGCATAAAAAATCATTACTTGTTATACAAATCCGACTATACCATGCGCATTTGCGCGCGGCAACTAGTATAGAAAAAAGGAATAGTGGTTTGTTTGTAGTTTATGATTCCATGGGGCTTTGCCTTTATCCATCTTCTTTGAAGTTCAAACCCCTTGTAAATCTTTGAGATCCTAATGATTTGCTTATATATCATTCCATATGATTTTATTTCCTTTGATAACAAATCAGGCTATTGATGTGAAGGGTATGGATATGGAAATTGGATTATCCAACCTTGGAACTATGAATACAATGTTTGCAGCATTAATTGCTCAGGTACATTTGGGCTTAACTTGCAAGATTGCTTTGCTATAGTAATTGTTTTCCCTTTTCATTTCCTCATATTTTTTTCCAGTTTGTAGCAAGCTAGGGGTTCCTATCAAGACAACCATCTCTGTCAATGCCCTTGAAGAAGCTCTAAATGGAACTGTTTTCCCTTGAAGAAGCTCTAAAGGGCAGCTACAATTAACGAAACCACAGTAAATTCGGCTTTCTGTATTAGTGAATCAAGTACATCAAAAGGGCAGCTATAGGTACATTTGGGCTTAACTTTAATGGCTTGTTCTTTCCATCTCTTTAGTGGGCTGCATCACGGAACCGTCCATTATACACTCAAGAACAAATCGATGAAGTTCAAGTTGGAGCTCCTAAGTATATCCAGTCTTTGCTATAGGTTAATGAAGCTTCTAGAGTTGCTCAGTAAATGTGCCACTTAGTACTTCTTGTTGATTGAAAATGCAGGTGATCAACCATTTTTTGGGTCTTAATGTCTTATGCTTTAAAACATTTATGGTATGAATGTTGGTGCATCATATACACTAATCGATTTAGGTACGTGGTTCGGCTCGCCTAACCTATTTTTGAGTTGTTCGCTAGCTAGCTAGGTAATGTAGACCGTAGATATGTGGGCTACCCATTTACCTTTTTTGTGATGTTATGGCTAGCCAATTTTTTGGCTATGAATAGCGACAATGTATTTTTTGTGAATGTTACATTATGAGGCTAGTATATATGTACATGAATGCGATGTTCTATCGACAAAAGCGTGTTGTGTATCCAAACAAAAACATCGGATTAAATATGAAAATAGTAGTGCATTCATGCATTTAACATCATATCTGTCTATTGAAACAGATGCCAGTATAACTTATACACATCGTTCTCTACAAAATAAACTGTGTGTCAAGGGAGCAACAACGTCATTTTACATTTAAATCAATGTGCAAAACAAGTTTGAACATTAAAAATGATATATGAACTGATATAAATTTGTCAAAGTACGTAACATCGTTATCTACAAAATAAACTACTGTGTCAATGGAGCAACAACACCATTTTATTTTGAAAAAACTGATACAAATGTATGAAACGACATCTTCTGTTTATACAACCACAATAATGCATTATTTTAGAACGATATAATATCACATATAATGGACATGAAATTAATACACAGAGAATGAATACTCTCAATGCGATGTCGATAACATGGAAACACATCAGTTATGACTATATTTCATGTGGTCGGTTAAATTAAAACAATATAAAATCATAAATTATATATAGAAAATGATTATAAACGTGCTCACTACAACAAAAATTGTTGTCTATGTTTTATTAAGACATCAATTATTTTTATAAATAAAGATGTAAATATCACTTTTTTGCTCTAGGGAGACATCTTCAAATGATTTCAAATGACAAATTATGGATATTCATCAACAAGTGAACATGACATAACCAAAATTGAGGGGTTCTAATTAATAAAAGACATCTGCTTAAAACCGATGTGGAAATTTTGATCTTTTACTACACGCACAAAGAGATCGGAATTTTTTTTGAAACACATCTGTTCACAACAGATGTATAATTGAACTTTTCTAGTAGTGCAAGCACATCTTGAGAAAGGACTTTAAGGTAGGTGACAAGGTACTTCTCTATCAATCTCGCATTAATCTTTTTCCGGGAAAGCTACACTCAAGATGGAGAGGTCCCTACACCATCATGCACATATATCCACATGGAGCGGTAGAAATCAAAGATGAGGAGAATGCACACGTGTTCAAGGTAAATGGCCACCGGCTAAAATGCTACTATGATGGCTTCTCCGACAAGATCATGGAGGAGATGAACCTCCAAGAGCCTACAAAGGAGACCCATTGAGGGGTCATACCGTCGAGCCTACGACATAAAACAAGGGCGCTTCTCGGGAGGCAACCCGAGGTAAGTTTTTTTTTTTATCTTGCAATTTCACTTTCATAGTTAGTTAACTAATTTTAGTTTATTTATTTATCTAATTAGGTTAGAAATTTCCTTATTACATTAGATAGATTTTTTCTTTCGGAATAGTGGGGAGCTAACCTTGCAGGGTTAAGAGAAGAAGTCGGAAAAAGGAAGCACTAGGCGGCTTTCGCTAGCAGGGAACCCAATTCGCTACCAGCGAGAGCAGCCATCAGTGACCGAGGAGCATCCAGGCACAACAACACCATTCGCTGCCAGCGAACCCGACCCGCTGGCAGCGAGTTCCTTCGTCCTCCGAAGACAACCTGGGACCCCATCCGGATTTTCGTAAAAAAAAAAAGAATAAAATATTTGAGAATCCCTTTTACCCCTTTTTACCCACTTACCTTTTAACCACTTTCCTTTTTACCCATTTTTAATATTCATTATCCCCCACTTTCCATTTTCACCATCTCCCTCCTCCTTCCAAAAACTCCATTAAAGGACCTCCAAGCTTCTCACCTCCATAGCCACCTCATCATCTCCGCCGCCCCGAAATCAAATTCCGGCACTGGATTCCGACTCCCGACGAGCCGATCTACACAACCACACCACATTCCGACCACCCATAAACCACCACATAACCACACAATCACCCAAATCCCTTTTATTATTCCACCATTGCGTAGATCGGGTCGAGTTGGGAAACTTTCGTGAAGTAATTTTTGGATTCCGACGTCCGGACAACGACGCCGGAGTCTCAGAAGCTCCGAATCGCTCCTGCGGAATAGTAGCCGCCACCACAGCCGCCACCAGCGAAGCAGCAGCCACCGAGCCCAAGAGGTGATCTTAGTCGCTGCCAGCGTGCACCAGTCGCTCCCAGCGAGTCGCATCCATTATGCAGCAGCTCAGGAGCTCGTCGGTGTCACCCTGTTCGCTGCCAGCGAGTAGCCTTCGCTGCCAGCGAGTCTCATCCAAAGAGCAGCTTCCCCGGCCTGATCTGAGTCGCTGCCAGCAGGATTCCATTCGCTTCCAGCGAAAATCCTGCAGTGAGTCGACTTCTTTGTGAGTTCTCGATCTTCATCCTTTGATTTTAATTATTATGGCTTCTCCTCCGATGGTTAGGCCTAGAGGATTGACTAGAGCTCAAAGGACTAGGTGGGACGATCTTGATGCTCGTCGGTATATTTCGACGAAATTTTTTGATATCCCCACATTGAGATTATTGGGACTCGAGGAGAGTGTGCGGACATTTATGGGCATTGGAGATATTGATGGCTTGGTAGACAAGTGTGTCCGCACTTATCCGGATTTGGTTAGGGAGTTTTTGGCTACCTTTGCAATGGCTAGTGAGGATAGTTTTACTTTTCGATTGGGTGGGGCAAATCAAGCTATGACTTTTGAAGAATTGAAGAATGTGTTTGGGATCACGGGCAATCCCTCCGCCCGTTGGTCTGAATTGCCTCGTAGCTCCACCCCTCAACAACGATGGTTGGAAGTCACACAAAAAGTCATGACCTCCGGCAATGACTACAATTATAGCATCGTCCACCCTTCCCTTAGACTTTGCCATAAGATCTTGAACAACACTTTTTTCGGGCATGCCGAGATCAACAAGGTTTCCAAGGGAAGTTGGGCTTGGATGACTTGCTTATTGCCCGAAGCACATGAGACCCCAGATTGGGTAGAGCTTTTCTTTACCGCTTGTGGCGAGGCTACTAAAAAGCATTCAAGGAAGGAAGAGGTGAAGATTGGCTTTGGAGGCTTAATTACTTTGCTTGCATTGGAGCTCGACATTGATTTGAATGCCTATGTCCCTTGTGCGGACAACTATAGACTCAATTTAGCTTCGCTAAAGAAGGCTAACATGGTGAGGGAAAGTGATTATGGGGGGAGCTTCATTTGGTATGCCGGGGTAAATAAGTCCCACACTTTGGTCCTCCCTCGCCCACTACCCACCGGTCCGTCCCCCGCCGATTTATATATTCCACCCGACGCCGTACCATTGGGCCCACCTCCGCACGCTCACGAAGGAGATGCTTATGAGGAGCCTTATGAAGAACCTACGGAGATGGAGTATGAGCCGGAAATGCAAGTGGAGACATTCCATCCACGAGTGTCTTATGGCGGGGGAGCTAGTTCTTCACATGGAGGGTACCATGGAGAGTCTTATGATGGATTTCCCTCTCATGGCTATTTTGAGAGTGCCTTCCGTCAAATCACCGAGCGTCAAGATGCCACGGACCGACAAATTGCGGAGAACCATAACATTCTCATGGAGCAACAACGAAAGAATCATGAGGAGATCATGGCCCAATTCAACGCTTGGGCACCCTTTGGGTGGCAAACCCAATTTCCACCACCACATTGAGCTCGTGAGTTTCCTTCTCCCTCACCTATTTCAATTGTTTAATTTTTGTTGTCTTTATTTCATTAGGGACAATGAAATATTCAAGTGTGGGGGAGGGGTTTAGTGTACATATTGCATTAGTTAGGTCATATTTAAAATTTTTCATATGCATATCATGTTTATTTCTAGCATTTATATTGCATTAGAAAAAAGAAAAAAAATTGAAAAAAATCAAAAACCCAAAAATATCATGCATTGCACTCATGTATTATTCAAATACCCATCTTGCCTTATTTGTCCTCTATTTTATTTGAGTTTTTGAGCTTGACCTATAAATCCCATGATATGTTTGAATTGGCTAATCTTGTCATATACTTGTGTTAATTTTTTTATTGGAGCATGTCTTGTCAGTTTAATTGAGCAAGTATGATTCTTATTGGCATTATTGAAATCCAACAAAACTTGTCCTAGTGAGAAATTTTGGCCTTATAAGGGATTTGCATCATATTTATTCCCTTTTGCTTTCATGTGTGATATTATACTCTCCTTATGCACTTACCTCTTGAGATTGACATTGTTATCTATATTTGAGGCCGAATTTATATGTCTATTGCTTATGAGTTTCAAATGATAGAGGCATGGTTTTCTTAGCCATATTATTATCCATATCCACCCTACATATGTATCCTTTGCTTGTAGCAAATTTGAGCCTTAGCCTATTCTTTGAAGCTCCTTAAAATTTATCCTAGCCGATGATGAGCCTTACCCTATCTGGGAATTAGGATTAGAATTGGTGAATGATTGATTTGGTTGAGTGGAAAAGAGATTATTGTTGAGAAAGTTACAAGTCTAGGATAAGTATGTAATTTTAGTTTTATTTCTCACATTGTGCATTATTGTTTTGGCTCTAAAGAAAAAAAAATGAATGAATGAAAAAAAAAGAGAAAAAAAAAAGGAAGAAAAAAAAAGAGCATGAGTTGAGCCTTTTATTTTCATTATGAATGTGAGAGTACGTTGGAAATAATCTTTGGTTGAGAAATGAATATCTTTTGTAAAGTTGTTGTGAGAGCTTGAGTTTAAGATGATGTTTTTGAGAGAGTGGATGGTTGATGTTTGATTATCTAGGATCTTGATTCCCGGATTTTGAGCACCACATGACCGTAAATTCTCCTTGCCCTTAATTCATTACCAAGCCCCATTACAACCTTGATAAAAGACCTCTTGATGTTGCTTGTGAGTGATGGCATCCGCGGTGGAGAATATGTAATATATGTGTCAATTTCTATGTAGCTTTTTGCATTTTGGATTGAGTCGAGAGATATATTGTTAAGCCTAAACACAATGAGAGTGAGAGCAAACACATAATCCCGGTGAGGTTGGATGATATGTGCCTTATTTTGAATCGTTCATATACTTTCTAGGATGTTAGCTTTCATGTTCATGGCTCCTCCACTTTGATGTTGCTTTTGCCAAGGTTAGTGCTTGAAGGTTATATGTGTGGGATATTGGTCTTGCTCTTCTTTGTTTTACATTGCTTGAGGACAAGCAAAAGGTTAAGTGTGGGGGGAGTTTGATAATGCACATTTCTAATGGGCATTATATGATAATTTAGTTGCATTTACATTGTAGAATATGCATATTTTAGTGTTAATTTAGATTAAACTCTTTTTGTGGAAAAGTTCGGAATCTACGCTATTTCGGTTGACTTGTGCAGAATTGTAGATCCGACATGGTGGAAAGCAAGGAAAAGCTGTTAAACATGGCCAAGTGGAGTCAAGAAATCAAGCTAAGAAGAGAAAGAAGGGAGGAAAGAAAGAACAAGGGAAGAACGATGAAGAATTAAGTCTCTGGGCATATTTCGCTGCTAGCGGGATTTGACTCGCTGCCAGCGAGTGGAACCAGAATCATGAAGCCCGGCAAGCCAGCGAGAGAGCCAGTGAGAGAGGAAGAGGGAGCCAGCGAAAGAGAGCCAGCGAGAGAGAAAGAGCGAGCAGGGTGTCCGCTGCTAGCGCCTAGTCCCGCTGCAGCGAGACGTTCACTGCCGTGGAAAAATCCGCTGCCAGCGAGAATCACCAGGACGACGAAGCTTCGGCTACTCGCGGTTGCGGAAGGAAGAACTCGCCCCATCAAGTTTGAGCTCTCGCGACAGCGGAAGGCCCAGCTCGTAGCAGCGGGATCAGCTACTCGCGGAAGCGGAAGGAAGGGACCATGGAGGCTTGAAAGTTTCTAAGGCAAGGAAAAGTCGCTGCCAGCGAGTGTGCCAGCGAGTTGGTAGCGAAAATCCAACAGGAGCTCAATCAAGGCCATTCGCTGCCAGCGGAATCCGACGCTGAATTAATTTAGGAAAGTTCTATCTTTTATCTAGTTTGTTTAGGAAGTTTCTATCTTTTATCTACCTTTTATGGAAGACATTAGGCTTATAAATAGGATGTTCTAGGGTTAGTTTAATTACGTTTTCAATTGGAGCAATCACCATATAAGAGAAAAGAGCTTAGGTAATTCATGAGCGGCTAATTTTCCTAGTGTTTCGCCTACGTTTTCGGAGACTTGGTTGGTGAATTGTGAGTTTTTAATTCAAGTTATCTTTCCTCTATTATAATTCCTTCAACTTCCTTGTGCTTATTGTTATGTTATTGATGTTATCTTGCTTGGCCGACTTGATAATATTGATTTCGTGCTAAGATTTAATGCTTTCGTATTTGCGTTATTTCTATAGTAGCATGCATAAGATTGTGAATTCCGTGTTTGAAGCATGATTATGTAGGGAGTTGACATATATCTTAAACATCGATTTACCGTGTTTAATTGGTGTTATTTATGTGCTCAAGTTCTTGGGATGTTGTGCTATCTCTTTGTTAAATCTTAACCGTGTTATGATTGCATTGAGGTGTAAGGGATTAATTGGACTCGTAGGACTTTTAATCTATATAATCCAAGACGAGAGGAATTTGTAGGAAAGTTAATAGCTTGAAAAGAATTCGATGATCGATAAGCCAACCAATGTCAAAGAATTCGTGGGCGGAACCATTCTCTACTCTTGATTTTACAACAAAATTCCATCTTTACTTTACTTGTTCTTATTTAAAAGTCGCATCTTTTCCCACTTTTGTTACTTGTTGGTGATCAAATTGCATTGTGAAATCTTAAATCTCCCGATGATTCGACCCCTTTCTTGCCAATTATACTAATTTGTGAGAGTGGGAACTATTTGATTGGGAATCAACGATTTTCATCCCGTCAGGGAGGCTGGGGTCGTGACAGTGTGTATCGAGGTGTCTCCTTTTTCCGAAAGACTATTTCCTTAGCTTGGAGGTTCGTCTTCACTGCCCACAGGTGTCGCCTGATGTGCCGATGACCTACGATGCTACTTTTGAGTAGTGCTTGGCTTCGAATGTAGTCTACGTTCTCATCCCGTTTGACCTGGTTGTTTTTAGTTTCGCTTTTGTAGAGTGTTTTGCTTGTATCTTGCACCATCATTATTTTTTGTGTTTGTCTAGACAGTTTTTCCGTCTACCGACTTGTCGGCCTTCGTGGTTCAGGCTTGTCTTACCTCGAATTTTTACCTTATCAAAAAAAATACCCGTAACATCTAAACACTTCAAAATTTATTTTTAAAAAATAATCTCCATCTTCTCCACAATTTCGACATATAAAAATAATATTCATCCATCCCTCTTAAGAATAATCTATCCCCTAAAATTTCATCTCGACCAAAGACACCCTTAGTGTTCGGCCCAACAACGGGCCCATTAGTGGCAAATGGGTACTCCGTAGTTAGGAGTAGAGCTGGCAAGTCGGTCGTTCGGGTCGGGTTCGGGTCAGGCTTGCTCGGGTCGGGTCAATTCGGGTAAAATTTATGGTCGGGTATTGGTCGGGTCGGACATTGGTCGGGTCGGGTTCGGTCATAATGAATTTTAGATTGGACGGGTTTCGGGTTAAGTCGGGTCATGCCCATTCGGGTTCGGGTCAAAGCGGGTCGGTCTCGTTCGGGTTTCGGGTCAAGAGGCGGGTCAGTCTCTTTTGAGTTTCGAACCAAAGTGGGTATAGCGGTATAGTTGATTTGAGTTTTCGGTCGAATCATATTCGACCCGTTTGGAATATGGATAATTAGGTTGATTTTGACTCGGTTGATTACTAATATGTAATTTACTTAAAATAAATGATTTTAACTCGGTTGAATACTTAAATATGTAATTTACTTAAAATAACTGATTTTGACTCGGTTGAATACTTGAATATGTAATTTTGACTCGGTTGAATACACTCATTGTTATTGACTCATCGGTTGTCGAACGATTTTCAAAAAAGTCATAATCGGAAATTCGATATTCGGCAACATCGTCCTTTTTTAAACATTTAAACCAATTGATCGGTGCTATAATTAAATCAAATTAATTGTACATTTAGGTTTTAAACTTATTTTAACTAGCAAGTTGCAAATGGATATATTTGTGGTTTGACTATATCATTGGCCCATATCATTTTTAATGTCTATTTCATTTTTAGCTTTTGACCCATTAGTTTTTTTTCATTATTATTATTAGCTTTTGACCCATTTAGGCATTGCTGATTTTTGTTGGTTCCGAGAAGGATATTTTGTTGGGTTGTTAGTAGTTGTTGGAAGGATATGCTGTTGGGTTGCACGCTATATCATCTGCAACGATTAATGAACTTTTAGCATTTCTGACTCGTAATATGTATCGATGTTTTGATTTGATGTATGTCGGTTGACTTACTTGACTTATCTGCTTATCTATTGATTTTACTTGGGTTCTTATTCATATGATAACAATTAACAAAAATAATTGGTGTTTTATATGTTAAAATATAATCATAAACTTGTGTTAAAATAAAAAAAAGCATTTAACATTCAAGTATTAAAATGTTGATGTTAAATAACCATTTCAATTCGGGTCGGGTTGGGTCAGGTCGGGTTGAGAGTCGGATCGGGTTCAAAGTCGGGTCTGGTTTGGGTCGAGTCGGGTTTATCTGTGGTCGGGTCTATTTCGGGTCGGGTCAAATTCGGGTCGGGTTCGGTCTCGAGTTTGGATTATGAATGACTCCAGATTTTCGAGTCCCGGTCGGATTCGGGTTCGGGTGAATCGGGTCGGGTCAGATTTTGCCACCTCTAGTTAGGAGGTGTTGGGACGGCCAAAATAGTCCAGGAAATGTACAGAGCGAGTTCCGCGGCAGAACAAAACTGCTTCCCTACACAGAAAGACGACGAAGGTAAGTAGCGTACTAGTTTCGGAGGCCTCTTCCGCCAAACGACGCCGTTTTCGTTTTGACGTGAACTGGGCGGCGGTGCGCTCCCTCTAGGCGGGATGATCGAAATGGAGGAGGAAGACGAGCTCGTCGAAGAGCAATCGGCCATGGAAGACGACGATGGGGAGGATGAAGGAGGAGGAGGCGGGGAAGAGGAAGGAGGAAACCCTAGCGAGGAGGCTCAGGAGTGGGAGACGCTGGCTCGAGATTGGCTGGCGAAGCTTCTGGATGAGAGTAGACCGGTGACGATGACCGAAGTCGAAGAGTGGGTCTCCTCTAACATGTCCTCCCTCCCTGTTGATCTCCAATCTCTCTCTCAGTCCGAGCTTCTCGGCCGCTTCAGCGCCATCCAGAGCTCACTCCTACACCAGCAACAGGTTCTATTCTCCCTCTCTCTTGGTTTTGAGTTTTCGCTGGTGATAATTGATTCTTCCTTTTCTGTTTACGAGTTTTGAAATTCGCCTTCCTACCTCTATTTGCTTTCTGTGAAGTGAAATTTGGAAATAGAATGTATGGTGGTTGTAGGAATTATGACATATTGTCAATTTTGTTTGAATTTGTAGAAAACTCGATGTTATGACATTGCCAATTTTGTTTGAATTTGTAGAAAACTCGATATTATGACATTGTCAATTTTGCTTGAATTGTTACCCAGTTGAAGGAGAAGCATGGAAGGCCTAATTGAGTATTTGAGTTGTAGAAGTTTGATAGGCTATAGTCCAGTTTGAGGATTTGGAGGTGAAAATTGAGGACGAAAAGGAAATGAATTGTGGGAGAAATTTGTTTGTATAGTTTAGTAGGATTTCTTCATAAAGATTGAGGATGTGGATGGAGAGGGACAGAGATGTCAGAGAGTGATGATCTTTGTGAATTTTTCTTATAAGCTAGTCAGTACCTTTGCTCCTTTTTTAACCGACTTCCTTCATTGAATGCTTAAAATATTTACTTTCTGCATAGAAGGAAATCTTGTGGCACTGGCTGGTTTTGATGAGCATCTTTCAAGGTGGAATTTTGGGTTCAGATGTGTCATGGGAGGAACCAAATTGTAGCTAGAGTTAAAGCTTGATTTCTTTTACCAAGATGGCAAGACATAGTTCTTCTGTGTATATGTGTTGGATGTATCACAGTATGAAGTATACATTTTTGAAAGATTGAATAGAATCCAAGGGCTTGACTATTGGAGATGTATATGTCTACCAGGGTTGCTGATCAAATGACTTCTATAGGTAGATTAGGGAGAATTTATTATTTCATTTCAATATGATTTTGTTTCTGCAGGTTGGCATGATCTTGTATGTGCCTAGTTTAAAGTGTATCCTTGTGCCTTTCTTACACAATCACTTGATCCGTACAAATAAATGATGGAAAATATTTAGGCTAGAAAGATGTGCATGCGGGTATTAGAGGAAAATAAGGAAGTTGAAGTTTAGGACATTGATGAGTGCAGACAGAGTTTTATAAAATGCCTGGCAGACCCTAGGCAGTGGGTGGGGGGGGGGGGCACCATTGCTCAGGCGGCCACCTTATTCAGTACGCGAAGGCGTACGCCTAGGCCAACTTTTGAAACACTGAGTGCAGAGGCTGCCAAAAGTAAAATCATATCCCTTTCCATATGATTTCTGTGCTGCAATCTATCCACCAGAATCCCTATGGGAACACATCTTGTTGAATGTATTGTGTTTTCTTCTAGCAGAAAGAATGAACTATTTGTTTAAATCCTCTTCTAGATTGAAAAACAGTGAAAAGTAGAATAATTATGAATTTATGACATTTTGGCCTCAATTTGAAATAGGATTTTCATTTTTTTTGAGACGAGATTAGTCAGACCTTTGCTTGCTTCCCAATCAAAGTAGTTTTGTTTCCTCGCTTGGGTTTTATTTATTTATTGGAGAAGAATATGTATGGAACTCTCTCTCTCTCTCTCTCTCTCTCTCTCTCAGAAAAAGGGAAATTAGCATGTCAGTTTTGAAGATATCAGAACACCGAAAGATGCTAGAAAATTCATTAGAAAAAAAGGTAGTGGCGCTAGAGAAGTAGGTAACCTAATTTCTTTCTTTCTTATATATTTTTTATCCCTCCATTTTCAATTGAGTTTTGATCAATATAAAATTGCCATTGTCCTTTGTGCAACTACCCAATGCTTGTACAATGAACTTCTGGATTGAAGGTTTTACCTGTCTCTCTTTTTTATCATTGAAGTTTGCTTTCTTATGATTTGATTTGTAGGATTAAGGATGTCTTTTAGTTCTCAACTGCTTTCTTCTCTCCTGCATTCTTTTTATTTTCATGTGAAATTAGATTAGTTTTTTTTTTGGGCAAATATGATACAGAGATATTCCAACAGATTGTGCAATTCCGATTGACCCAAAACTCCCAAACTCTACATTTGTGTGCAAAAAGTGAATTGATAATGTCAGAGTGTCAGTTTTAGGTCTTATTATCACGATGATATAGTTACTTCACTCTCATTCCTTGCAGGATACACGTGTGCTTAATTAAATCCATTTTGTTTTATTATAATAAAAACATATAAGCTTTTCTATTAACATGTATGAAGATAAAGATTTTGGATATAGATGTTGTAACAAATGATTTTAGATGGAACTTTATTTACAGAAAATGTTAAAAGATTTTAGTTATGAAATTTTTTAAGAAAAAATATAGTTTTTTTCCCAAAAAATGTAAAAAAAAGATATAGAATCTATTTTGTTTATCAGTTTATGAAAATTTCTCTATTGTATATAAAAACACAATTTCAAAACAGAAAGATTTTTTTAAAAGATAACCCTATCAGAAAGATGTTTTCTATTTTAAAATCAGTAGTTTCAATGCTATCTCGGAATATATTAAAATATGTTATATAAAATAAATAAGCAATGTACAATAAAAATAGTTCTAATGAATTATAAAGGTGAAAAAAAATTAATCGGCAATTTAACTCTCTGAGTTGTTTGAGGAGATGACCTGTGGCAGAAGTGCATTTTGCTTTAGTATATTTAGTTATTTACAGATAGCTGATTGTAAAATCTTCATTGTATTGAATTCACACAACTCTAATAATAGATAATAATATTACCCATCAAAAGTGATTTGTTGTGTAGTTGACGTGATGTTAATGCTGGCATGTTTTTTCTGTTGAAGAAATTCTGAAATTTCGGACTTTTGGGTTTTTTGTGAATTGTGCTGTACAAATCATTTCTAGGTTGCTTTGTGTCTAATGGATTGCGATTTATTCTCTGTTTTTTTTTTTTTTGGTTTACTGGGAACAAATTCAAATTGGTGGTGTTTCATGCTTTGCATGGAACCTACCTCCCTAACTAATCAACCTAGAAAAATCCAGCATTTAGTGTATATTAAAAACTCTTCTTTGGTGATCTGAATCTTTAAAATCGTAAGAACATGACGCATTTAGTTTAGTTTTTGTTTGAGGGGATTTGGGCCTATTTCAGATTGAGTAGCAGGGGTACTGAGATTAAGTAATAATTGTAAATTTTGGGTTATTAACAATTTAGGGTATAACTACAGAGGTAAATATGTTTTGGCCAAGAAATCATTAAAGGGGTAACTTTGTAAGGGTGTCTGGTTTTGTAATAATTTGGTGCTGGCTATGTAATAATTGTTTTTCATATGAATGTGAATACAGTAGCTTTACTGCTTTAGACTTGCAATTCTCTCTTGGTGATGAATTTTAATTTGGGAGATGTTGATGTGATATATGTAGTTACTCGGCTAAATTAGCTTATTGGAAAAAAAAAAAAAAATTGAAGGAACTACCTTTCAAGTTGGATGAGGGACATAGGCATCTTTGAAGTGCAACTAGAGAGGAACAACTACGAAGTGATCCAACAATTCTAGAATGGAAAACTAGTAGTTGAATTTGATCTACTTTTATTCAGAAATTTTATTTTATGATCTCTTCCCTTTTCTGCATAGTTTTTCCCTTGTGCATGTAGGAGTACCACAAATATGGCTACTCATGTTCTTGTCCATATAGTAAAACACGTCAAGGGATGTGTTGATTAGATAAAAGATTCCCACTGTGTATTCATGAAACTACTACTGAAGATCTAATAGAACAAAAGCCTTATGCGGTCTCTTTGTTGAAAAGGGAAGTTTATTTTGTTTGAAAGAAATTATTAAAGGCACAATTGAGTCATATTAAAAACACAATTGAGTCATTTCAATTTTCAAATGAATTCTTGGAGATGCTGGGCTTATGATCTATATTTTCTCAATTGGGAAGTTTTTTTTGTTTGAAAGAAATTATTAAAAACAAAATTGAGTCATTTCAAATGAATGCTTGGAGATGCTGGGCTTATGATCTATATATTCCAAAATTGAGTCACTTTTTTGTGGTTAGAAAGTTTCTTATATGGTTTTCTTCTCATCTATTGTGGTGGAGTTGACTAGTAGTTTGTTCTTCGTCTACTTATAGGAGGCAAAGCAATCAAACCGGCGGGAAAACCCTGCTAGGTTTCAGAGAACCAATCTATGGCTACCTGTTTATTCATGGTTAGAATCCCTGGATATGGATGACGTGATCAAGTCCAAAGAGATTGCTGACTGGCTAGCTGAGAACCCTGATATTAGGGATACACTATCAGCTAAACATTCTCGATACCATTTGATGCACTACATCAAGAAATGTCATGTGAAGATACTTAAGAAAAGGGGCAAATTCAAGGTGGTCTTTTGTTCATTTATGGCTCTTTTTTTTTCCTGCTTTGGGTAATTTATATTGATTCTAGTCATCTGTTGACTTTGTTGCAAGATCTAATTTTGTTTGTACAGGGTGACCAGTTCAGCTTGAAAACTTCTATGCAGATTCAAGCTGTTGAAGCACCTAGTTTACCCGAGCCTACTTCATGTATGTTTAATTAAAAAGCCTCTTAATTTTTTTCTGCACTCTTTTGAAAGATTTGTTTTTCAACGGTATCCCTCGGTTTTCCAAGAGTTATTGGGAGTGTTGTTGTTGTTGGTTATTCCAAGAGTTGTAAGCATGGTTCCCTATTTAGGGATTCTTCATTGATGTCCTACTATTATTATGCTTTCCTTGCTTGTTTTCATGAAGCTTTTACTTTAAACCCCAATATCCTCAAATTGACAACTTAATGGAATCACCTCTTTGATGAATGATTTGTAACATTGCTTTGTGTGTTCCCATCTGCAAATTCCTTTTTTGCCAGACAATACCTTTAGCCATCCCATGAAAGATAGTGAGTTGCACATTGCGAAACGTAATGAAGCCCTACGCAAGTATGAGATGTGAGTTTAACCTCTGCTTATTCACCTTGTAGCAATATGCCATTTTTTTTTTACTGAATCCAGCATTTTAATATTGTTTGACCCTTCTGCATCTTTCAGCTTGGTAGAACTGGAGAAGCAGCTTGCTACAGTCATCCCGAAGCAGTGATGTCATCTTTCCTTCCTGAATTGTACTGGATGGATCTGCCATTTGTAAATCTCGCTCTTCTTAACCTTAACATCGTTACACCAATTTCTTTTCCCATTGTTCCAATCATGGATGGGTTGAAGTTAGGAATTAGAATGCAGTTATTTATTCTCATAGCAGACAAGAGGACATATAAGAGGATACATGGCTGGCTTGAGGCGTTCGGAGTTGTATTCTTACAAAATTAGTAGTTCTATTGTTTGGTTACATGAAGTATCCTGGCTAGGGTTGGCAAGAACACATCTTTCGTGTTTTGCCCCAACCTCGCAGAATAGGGATAGATATTAAGAAGCCAACGGATATGGTTTCAAGACTTTGAATGGATGGAAGGGGCTTTTGTGAACAAATGAAAGTAGCCCTACTAGCTCTTCGACCTCCATACTTCATAGATATATTCATTGGATCAAAGTATGCAGGTTGTTTGGTTCATGTGTATTGATGTTAGTGCAAAAGTTAGGTTATGCGACCTAAGGGTATGTAAAGTTAGGTTCTGAGACCTAACTCCTAATACCATGCTTGGGAAGAAGTTGAAAATTAGTCAGTTTATTTTATACTGAGTGATTTTTGTCTCGAAATTGTAAAACGATTTCCAATGTAAACTCGAAAACTAGTTTTAAATCTCCCAAGAAACGTAGCTCTCAATTTTATTTTATTTTTTGATAAGAAAAGAATTTGAAATATTAGACAACATACTCTCTGATAACTCAAGAGGTCGATGAATCGGCAGATGTGTAGAATAGGAGGTCGATGAATCGGCAGATGTGTAGAATAGCGGAATTGATGTAAAGTCCCCCTCGAGGGTTTCCATTCATTGATATAACATATATATAGGTTACAAGGTATTGGGCCTTAACGGGCTTTCAGCCCACTATACAATAGGAGACCTATGTAATCTATCAAGATGAACTATCCGTCATTATACAATACACACAAAAACGCATATCAATTAAGGATGAAAGATAAACTCAACGCTCATAAAAACCGTATGCCAGCGAAGAAGTCGAACATATTGAGAACACCCCATAAAAACGTAGCTCTCAATAGGCGTCCAGTATTTCTCTATACTTATTTTCATTTTTCCCCCCATTTTTCAAAACATATTGAAATAGGGGGGAAAACACATTAGAAAACTGCCCCCTATTTGGCCATTGCACCAAATCACCATTCGTTTTGAAATTTGTAAATCTCTCGTTATTCCAACACAAAAATAACCCATTTCTTTT
Organism: Persicaria tinctoria; assembly: GCA_037127255.1. Taxonomy (NCBI): domain Eukaryota; kingdom Viridiplantae; phylum Streptophyta; class Magnoliopsida; order Caryophyllales; family Polygonaceae; genus Persicaria; species Persicaria tinctoria. Next base: position 22,102,884 of record JBANSL010000007.1, on the reverse strand, counting down.
TTCAAAAGAAATTACACAAAATCATCCAATATTTCCCAAACTTTTGCAAACGATGAGATGTTATTTTTCAAACTTTGAACAAAACTACCTTTTGTTAAAATCAAAAATAACTTATAAAGCTGATTAAAAAAAACTTATAAATTGTTAAAAAAAAAAAAAAAAATAAGGGAAGCTGCATAAAACCTCCTTATTTGCCCTAATTGCACAAAACAGCCTTTATTATTAAAATCTGTTAGATGAAACATTCTAGTCCATGGTTCGAAATAAAGCTCTTCGTGGTTGTCCCGACCTCATACAATAGGATCATAGAAGCCAATGGATATGGTCTGCGAGGCTCAAGAGTGAATGGAAGGGGTTTGTGAACAAATGAACTACTTTTGGGGCTAACTTGATGGTCGTTGGGCATGGTCAAAGGAGGTTGGTTTTGAGTCCATAGTTTTTAGGTAGCACTCTTGATACCAAATATTGGATCATTAAAGAGTATCGAATGTACATTAGCAGTATAAAGTTGTAACTAGTTAACCAAGATTTAGAATTAGAAACCATGCCTTTCTAGCTTCTCACCTTTAAGGACTTCAAACAAGTATGGTTTAGAAATTGACTTGACTATCAATCAATTTATCACCTACACAATACAACCTGTGTAGACTTACATACCTTAAACTTTTGTTTAATTTCTTCTTCTTCTTCTTCATTGGTTAAATATATGACTCTTAAAGATAAAATTTATCTTGTTGAAATACAATTATGTATTTAAGCCTCCATCTTCATCCTATCACTATGGGGCATATAAACGGTTTATTTTGGAGAATTGTTTGTCTTATCGATAAAAACACACTCACAACAACTTTTATAATTTAAAATAAAAACTATTTTAATTCAGTTTTTCATTTTAAACTAGATTATAAACTCGTCCAAGAAAACTCTCAATCTTTGGCTCATGCAATAACTCCTTCCTCTTATCTCTTATAACCCTAGCAAGTAGCAACACAACTTGCCATTTCCGCTAAGCTTATGGACCTAATGAGCTTGACCCGTCTTATTATGAGTTTTGTCATTCACTCTCCAAGCTAGTCTATTTCAGTATTGTTCGATATGGATGATTCAGTTCCTAGTAAGGAAGGAACTAGAGAATATATCCATAGCGGTTTGTTTAGGCTTCACTTGTTGTCTATACCTACCCATTTATGCGGACGGGTGGAGAGGGTCGGGTGGGTCGGCCCGAAATTGGCCAAGTCTAGGGAGTTCCAGTTTCGACATGTCTTCAGGGAACTGAACTGTGTTGCTGACTCCCTCACTACGCTTGCTCGTCCTTTTCCTTTACTTGTACCTATTCTATCGATTCCTCCTATGGAGACCGTCTTGTTCCTGTATAGCCTAGACGTTTCCTTTTTTTTTGACACAAAGAAATACGTTAGAAGAGAACTAGCACAACCTAGTGTAGCTCCATCCTAGGGCATCCTTCTGGATGAGAACACGAAGACCTAAATTCACTTCCAGAGCATCGTCGGTAGGGCTACTGTAAGCCAGATTTGCGATCATATCTGCTACTGCATTAGCTTCCCTGAAAATGTGATGAATCAAAACAAAATTAAAATTACGAAGAATAAGTTGGGTATCTGATTGTAGGAGTTCGACACTCAAAGGGCAAACCCAGTCACCCAGTATGATTTAATAACCATCATGTTGTCTCCTTCGATTAGAAGGTTGTTAATTCCAAATTCTTTTACTTGTAATGCCCCTTTCGAAGGCCTAAGGCTTCTGGATAAACAATAAAATTGAAATGGAAGGTACCATTACCCAAACTAACAATATTAGCATCAGGGTCTCAGATAACAAAACCATAAGCTGCAAGACTAGAGCTTAGGCCCCAGTATAGCCGATTGATAAAGTGATTAACTTGAAGCAATATTTGTTAAATATGTTTTACAATATTTTTTCATAGTAGTTTCATTTGTAAAGCAGTGTTCATAGTTTCGACCTAATATAGGTCTAGTCCACCTGCTAAGCTGTCAGAGCAAATTTTATCCCTACTGATTGGCAGCATGAACCAAGACTCTTTATTCTAGAAGAGAGACTTGTAGAACTTATCAAGCTCCTGCAGGATCGACGATGGTAGCATAAACAATTGCATAAAAAAAAAATTGGTTGAGCACTAAAATTCAATTTGATCAACACTTTATGACCTTCGGCCGACAGTGTAGATGGCTAGATGCCTTCCATCTAGCTAGCTGTTTTCTTGTTTTAATGACCAACTTTGGAAAAGTATCGTTATTAACTCTCACATTGATGATCAGACATCCCAAATAGTTTTCGAGAGATGTTGAGTTTTCAATTCCTAGATGAACTTTTAATGTCCAAATGACGTTGGTATGTGTATTAGAAGAGACTTGAAAAGTGGATTTGTGATAGCTGATTTTTTTGTCCCGATCGGTTGTCAATATCTATGAAGAACGTGTAACATAATTTGGCATGCTAAGATGCTTGTTTTCGCAAAGATCAAGATATCGTCCACAGACGCTAGAAAAGGAATTTTCACTCCGTTATTAGATATACAGAAGCCGTTTAAGTGATCTAGCAAGAACCTCTGTTGACAAAATAAACAAAAGAGGAGACAGAGGGTCTCCTTGTCATAGATCTCTTTGTGTGAAGAACTGATTTGTAGAGGTCCATCGTTAAGGAGGATCGAGTAAGAGACTGTTGAGATACAATTCGATATCCAAGCTATGAAACTTGGGTGGAAACCAAATTTAGAATAAGAACTGCTAGTATATAAGGCCACTCAATGACGTTATAAGCCTTTTTCATATTCAATTTAAGGGTCATCCAACTAGTTTTGCCCTTTTCAGATTTAAAGGAATGATATACTTCGTGGGCGATTAAGATATTGTCGTGTATAGATCTTCGTTTCATAAAAGCTCCATGTAAAGGAAGAATCAACTTATCCACGACCGAACCCAATCTAGCAGTAGTGATCTTAGAGATGGTTTTATAGATTGTTAAACATATGCTAATAGGTCTGAAATGGTTGGTCATTTGAGGGTCGTCAACTTTTGGTATTAAAGTAATAATGTGTGGTTAATTTGTTTCGGGATGAGTCGGTCCTATTCGGGGTTAATTTGTTTCAGGATGAGTCGGTCCTCTTCGGGTCGGGTCAAGGTCTAGTCGGGTATGCATCAAGTCAAGTTCGGGTATCGGCAAAATGGGTCAGGCTCGAGTTTGAGTTGTACATGTTACTAGATTTTTGGGTTTCGATCGGGTCTGGGTTTGCACAAGTCAGGTCAGGTTCTCGGATCGAGTCAGATTTTACCGGTTTTAAGAGCACCCGTATCCCTAGCTTTTAAGTTGAGTGAACATACAAACCTCATTTCGATTTGGGTATCAGTCCTAGCATTAGAGACCAGTCGCTGACTCACCATGAACCCTCCTATCATCAATCAGCTCACAACCTTGAAGCCCAAACACAAACATAGGGAAGATTTGCGTGCACGAGATATAGATGATGAAATGTCTTACCAAAAAATATAGATGATGAATCTAAATTATAATGAAATAAGCAAGTACAGACTAAATCAGTCTAAATCTGAATACAACTGAGTAGGTCATAGATTTGATCTCATGCTTCAGGACAGGGTAAGAATCCTATCATCTTCCTTTCCTGTACTATAGTCGATCAAGAAAAAAAGATACAGCACGAAATGCATAGTTTCAACTCTCTGTTGCATAGTTGAGCAGCTAAACCCATAGTCTGCCATGGTTCAAGCTGAACTGGTGCGGTAAAAATGGAGTTTCTACTTGAATAGCTCACTGTTCAGCCAGTCCCTTGGGAAGAAGTTACACATCATAATTAGATAAATAATTCAATACTGATAGGTAGGCAAATATAGTCATATACTCCGTAAGAAAGTAATCTTACTTGCTTATATCATTAAGGTGGTCATCAAAATCCACAACGTCCACCCACTTTTGTGATGCTATATAATCTAACAGCACGACATTAGCTGAGGGTTCCTTGATAGTGAGCCCAGCACTTCCCTCTGATCCTACTAGCCTCCAGTTTCTGGACGCATCTCTTGTGTATAGCTGCATTGACATAGAAGCAAGCAGAAGATATTATCCAACTTTTATCATATAAGACTTCATCAGCGAAAATTGATGAAAATAAAACAAAGGATAAACAGTCGTGGACAGAGGTCAAGATTTGTGTTTTGACAAGGTGATCTTTAGGATTGAGTAAAAACCTTGAGCATGAAACATTGTAACTCCATTATTTTCACAAAAAGCACAACATTTTTAGGGTCATGACTTGGAAGTTAGAATAATTCAGCAAGTGGGATGATTAATTGATCACCATGAGAATTCATCAAAGTTCACATGGTCTAAATCAACGTTCCATGAATGCATATATAGTTTTCACATCCCACACAGAATGGAGGAATTCATACATAAATTTCACTGTGTATGCAAAAAGTTCCAAGAATCAAAAGATTAACTAGATGATGATTTATATGATGGTATATCCACCAAAACAAGTGAGAAGAAAATTAAGGCAATTGCTAAGGGTATGTGATAAAATTAAAATAAGGAAAAGGGCTACCTGCATCACAGGGCTCCGATCTTTCGCCTTTTGTAAAGCTTCCAGCCTTTTATTATCTAGCTAAGAAGTCAACTAAAGTGAGTAGCAAAAACTGCAACAAACAAAGTAGGTATGGGACCAGAGAACATAGCAAGAGCACACATACCAAAAGAATTGCAGCTTGGGGAAAGTAACGATAGATATGGTCTCCAATGTTCTTTGCCACATTGCTGAGTTCGTGATCCTCAAACCTTTCATTTGCATGAAAATATCCAACCAAGCTCAAACCTTGACTGCCATAATACTCTTCTATCTGATCATCCAACCAGTAAAATTTAGCTCTAGCCCCACAACTAGAATCCATTCAAGAAATCTATTTCAATCAACGGAGTTTTTGTAAAACTAAACCTTTCACTTGAAAATTCACAAAAGTTTTAGCACGGTTAGTTACATGCTTTTTTTTCCAAAGGTTGCCACAACATATTTTCATATGTGACCTGCACATCTTATCGTATAAAGGTTAATTTTGCAAAAGTTAACACTTCGTAAAGTTGCATACTACCATTCCTTCGACAATCAATGGGTGAAGGCTATGGCCCATTAATACTTACTCCTATGTGAAATTCCACCAAGAGCTCGATATGAATGCAGCATATAGGATTTTGTTTCATGTTTGTAGGGTGATTTCAACTAAATCTCAGTGGGTAATACAAAGCTCCATTCGACAACTATGTGAGACGGAAACGTTTCCTAGGGGAAATCAGAAACACTGAATGGCGTATCATATATTCATATGTACAGCTATGAGAACTATAGCTGACATTTCTTACATCAGTATTGTTTCAATTTCTGGTTTCCTTTCCTTTGTGGCGTATCATATGTAAATAACGTTCACAATGGGGATCAGTTCCGATCTTTACAATTTCGAACAATCAAATATTTTCAATCACTTTTGCAACTAATCTACAATCCAAAAAATTCAAGTAATTTAAGCCAGTTCCGATAGAAATAAACTCGAATCTCAGTTCCAGCATCAATAAAACAACGCAGCCATCACAAGAAAAAAAAAACCCTAGATTAGGAATTGGTAGAGAGAGGGAGCGAACCTGCATAAGAGCGATCTCAAGAGAAGGAAGGAGACCGATCTGGTTGGAGTGGGAAAGCGGGACGGCCTCGTGGATCTCAACAACATCGCCGTCGCCGGAACAGCGGCCGACCAAGACGCCATTGACAGGGGAGGACTTGTGCTTGAGAGCGTGCAAGACCAGCTTCAGGTAGGCGTTCTGTCCGAGTTCGTACTTCAACTCACCTGTCATGACTCGGGTGTAACTCGGTCGCCGGAGAGAGGAGGGAAGAGGATCGATGGAGGCAGGGGGAGGGGAGTACTCGGAAGTGCTCACACTTTCGATCCCCAAATAGTCTTAAAGACGGAGTTTTCAATACAGCGCCCTAGTGTTGGTTTATTTCCAAACAATCACCACTTAAAAAACAAATAGGCAAAAATCACCTTGTAATTTTAATTATTGTATAAGATACTCCATCTATTTGGAAATAAACGATTTTGACTTTTGTGCACGTAGTTTTAAGAGCTAAAAACTATATAAAATCTTATTTATCGGGACAAAAACCACCTTGTAATTTTAATTTAGTACTTATTAGTAATAAGTACTCCATCCGATCCACAAAGGATGTCGTTTGACTTTTTAACACGTATTTTAAGAGCTAAAAACTATATAATATATTAACTTTTTTATTTTATTTTTTTATAATCTAATACTTATTACCAACAAATATTAAGTTGTAAAAAAATAATTTTAAAAAAGTTGATATTTACAGACTCAAAAAAAAAGTTGATATTTTATATAGTTTTTGCCTCCTTAAAATACGTGTTAAAAAGTCAAACGACATCCTTTGTGGATCGGATGTAGTACTAAATTGTGGAAAAAAAATAATTAAAAAAAAAGATTTTATATAGTTTTTAACTCCTAAAACCACACCACGTGCACAACAGTCAAACATCATTTATTTACGACCGGATGGAGTATTGACCTATATAGGCTTCGCGATGGATCTGCCTTCCTTTTTTTTTTACAGTGGGTAAGAAGTAGATCGACAAAACAATCTTGAAGCCATTAACAGATGGCTTACATGACCCTACGTAGAGGGTCGCTAGTCAAAAAAGAAAAAATTATCTAAGAATATAATAATTACATAAAATTAAAATTAAAAAGTGTCTAGAAAATTAAAACTCTTGTTTCTTCATATCTAAACTGGCGGTTTAGACGGCTTGCATGAAAGCCAAGGGAGCAGTAGACATAGCATTGTTGGCTTAGAAGACGGTGATTTTACTCATCAATCATGTATTAGGAATTAGATATATGGGATTTGTCATGTAAATATGAGAAAGTCGAGTATTGTGGTATAAATCCCACAAGTTGTATTGTAAGGGCTATCGAAGAATTTACAGACGAACTTTCCCTATCTCCTTCCTCAATCTCTCTTCTTCTCTTTCTTAATCTCTCTTTCTCAGAGCTTCAGCTCGATCTATCCAAGATCCTAACAAATTGGTATCAGAGTGAGCATATTCTCCGACCTATACCTCGATTTTTTTTCAATTTCAATCTCAGTGACCTAAAATCTCAAATTGGGAGACAACCATGGCGGACAGACGACGATTCACGGATTAAGAATGGGAGCGACGGATGGAGGAATCCGATCGACGCTTTTACCGAAATATAAACGAAATCAAGCTTCAATGAGGGCCGCCGCCGATCAACCACCCGTCCTTGCAAGCGGAGAAGGAAGCAAATGACCGCTCCGTGTTCATCAAGATCCATTTCGAGTTGTATTCAATCTCGTGCGAAATTCTTGATCGAGTGTTTTCTGGATTTGGGATTTTGGAGAGCATAGAGAAATTGGCTCCCCCAAATAGGTTTCACTCGAAAATCCGTTTTCATAGCAAGGAATCGGCTATCCGAGCGGTCGATTCGCTCAATGGGAGGAACATCTACGATAGGTGTTGTCAATTAGAGTTGTTTCGTGTGGAAGAGTTCATGGGTGAACTTCCAACTTCAGATCTGACCAACGAAAATGAGGTTTTTACAGAATCTTTTTCACGATGACATTGAAGCCGGTTGTTCTTGACAATTCAGAAGTCGGTCAGTTCGTCGGCGACAGTGAAGAAGTGCAGGCATTGATCAATTGCTTAGATGTTTTTGGTCTGGGTGAAGGCTTGTCTGGGCTTCAAAGGTTCCAAGAAGAGATCGAAAATCCAACAGAAGAGTCAAGCCAAGAAATCAGCGAATTGAAGGAATCACGTCCTGTAGCAGTTGAAGATGGTGGGAAGCTTCACATCAGAACTCTCTCGAACTCCTCTACCCCATTTCCACAGAGGGGTATTAAGGGAAATAAAGAAGAACGGCTAGCCCAACAACCCTATTTCAAGGTAAATCTCAAACGAGCTGAAACTATAAAGTGTGCTGGTACATTCAAGGAATTGGTTGAATTGGTGAATCTCTTGATTGAGTGGATTGAAATTAGGATAGCCAATTGGAAAAAGGTTAGCAAGACTGAGTTTTGGTTGAACTCAATCGATGGTTTTCTTAGTGCACATAATGTGTTTGTGGAAATGTCTATAAGGAAAGTTTGGTCACTGTCATGGTTACCAGGGAAGGATAGGGGCTCAAACCTTAGCAGGTGCAAGCCAAGAGTTACTGAGTTTGGTATTGAAATGGAGAAAAGTGCACTCACTAGGCCTTATGATAGAGGTAAACGATTCTTCTATAATGCAAATGGAAATGCCTAAATGCTTGTTGTGCGAATGGATGAGAACTGGCTTATAATTAGTGAGCTGAGGTCACTACCTTTTGGTAGAGGAAGAGCTTATGCTAGTTCCATTGAAGGCTGGCCTACAAATTCAGAAATAGATAGAAGTGTGAGTTTTGTATTTGATCCAGAAATAACTAAACAAAGGAGCTCTCACAAAATCAGCACTGATGATATAAAATTGGAGATGGTGGTATATGAGTTTACAGGGTGGGAAAACAACCCGCTGATGCAAAGGAGGATTTGGGTGATTGCCTGGCCCTTTGAGATGTCAACTACCAGGATGGGGCAACTTCTTGAGGGCCCAATGAGGAATCCAAAGGTTGGATAGTGATGTAATTGTAGTGTTGCAGGAAGCTGGCTTTGTAAAAGAATGATGTGTTGCATTGAAGTGTACATTGCATGAAACAAAGGGCTGCAATAGACCTTGTTTTCATAGGGGTGCGTTTATAGGTGAGGTCTTGGTGTTTGTTTAGACAACCAATCATGAAGAGTGGGTTGTCTTGCCTTCTTCCATGGTAAAAGTCTACAACCAAAGGGTGGCCATTATGGAGGTGTTATGTACTGCCTACTCGAAGCCTCCACAATTAGGAGGATGGATGCACACTTCATTGTATGGACATGAGTGGACATTGTTGTCTTGCAAATTGATTTTTTTTCCCTTCATTTCAATAAGATAGTTTTGAGGACAAAGCTTTTATAAGAGGTGGGTAATGTTAGGAATTAGATATATGGGATTAGTAATGTAAATATGAGAAAGTCGGGTATTGTGGTATAAATCCCACAATTTGTATTGTAAGGGCAATTGAAGAATTTACAGACGAACTTTCCCTATCTCCTTCCTCAATCTCTCTTCTTCTCTTTCTCAATCTCTCTTTCTCAGAGCTTTGATAGCTCGATCTATCCAAGGTCCTAACATCATGTTGCATGTGATGCCTCGGACTCAAAAACTTGAGATTTGGAGGTTGAACGACAAAAGACATGGATCTTTTGTAAATAGATTTCGTTTGAAGTTTAATGTTAAGAGGTAGGAAAACAGGGATTTGTTGTGGGTGTGTGGAGGGAGGACCCTCCGGTGCTGAGATTTAATTAGGACATTGTTCTTAGATTTAAGATATTTGAGAGGAGGGTAGGTTTGGTTTTCAAATTGAGGGTTTTTCTATTGGTGTGTTAGGATCCTAGTTCTACCATGGCAGGTTGATTGTAATTGTAAGGGAAAGAGATGGAAGAGAGCTTAGGGAGAGAGAGAGAGAGAGGTAGAATAAAGACTATAATTGGAAATCATTTATGAAAGCCCCCAATATAACATATAGGGTGTTTATATACTAATCACCCTTATACCCTAATAGTCTTATTCCTAACAGATTCACCTCAACTCAGATGCGATTGAAACCAGAAAATCTAGTGTCATGCACAACCCGAACCCGAGTTCGAGCCTGACCCACTTTGACCTGATACTCGAATGAACATGAAAATAGAAAAACCCGACTTGACTTATACCCGACCCGTCATTGACTCAACCCGAGCACATGCACGTAACCAGAATTAAATTTGAGGTAGGCTAGGATCGCCTTATACAATTTTTTTTTAAAAAGAGTTATTAATATCCTGGATATAACACATGTATTTTTTATTTTTATTTTTACATAAGTATTAATATCACATATAACACGTTTTTTTTTTCTAAAACAGTGTTTAATATGAAATATAAATTGTTTAAAAAAAATGATAAATAAACACCTAATTAATACAATTTATATGCTATAAAGAGAAATTGGGGAAAAGGGGCTTTGAATGATTCGATCTCAAAAATAAAAAAAAGATCTCAAAAAAAGAATGATTCGAACCTGGGTTGTTTTCATCAACGCCAAAAGGAATAGCCAACTGGGCTAAATTCAACTTGTGTCATGACGTCATGTTACTTCTTCTTATTAAATATATTCTGGATTTTTGGGGTGGGCTGCAGCAAAGCCCAGTCCACCCCTGGATCTGTGCCTGCCCGAGCAAGACCCGATTCATTCTTATAATTACTCTAATTTTTTTCGTTTAAAACACTTAAATAACGTAAATTACATATAATTAAATAAATGAAGTTTAACAGTCAATAATTAAGATAAATAAAAAATAATCATTATTTTATAATAAAATTAAATGTATCTCAACTTGACCCAACCCAACCCAAAATCTATTTACTTAACCCAAAAACATACCTGATCCGATATGAACCCGACCGAACATATAATATACTCGATATTTGACCCAGGGGCAGACGGAGGGGTGGGCTGAGCTTTGCTACAACCCACCCCATTTTTCATTCAGAATATCAACAATATTGTGAAGTATTGGGAACACAAAGTAAGAAGTGTCCATGTGGTGTAAGCCTTCCACTGTAAGCGGTGCAACGCAGGTTCGAATCTCATCAACGTAACGTTTCCTTTTCCCAACTATCAATGAATTAATATATGTCAATCTAGTTTTGTCTATTTTTATAACTATATTTCTCTATTTTTGGTCAAAATTTTTCACAATAGTTTTTTTTATTATCTACCCAATAAATTATATACGAGATAGTAAATCTAATTCTACCAATTTTATCATTGTTTTTCTCTATTTTCATTCAAACTTTTCCACAATAATTTTTCTTCATTACATAAGATAATCCAGCACACCCAAACTTTAATTTCTGGTTCCGTCTCTGATTTGACCTAACCCGACCTATAATCGAAAGATAAATCTGAACTCGACCGGAACAACACGATTGCCAACTCTAGGTGTATCTATTAACCCCTTAATTAAGGATTAAAAGTAGGGCTGTGCATAACCGTGTATCCGACACGACACGACACGACACGACAAAAAACACGACACGATAAGGGGGAAAGTGCCGATCCGAACACGACACGATAACTACCGTGTATCCGACACGATAACACGACACGATTTCGTGTCGGATACCCGTATAACACGACACGACACGATTAGTACAAAAAACACCTGTTTTTTTTTTCCCTAATGTAGCTGTACAATAGACTGTAAATTACAGTTAAAAAAAATAAAAACATAGTTAACATATTCCAAAGTCCAAACATAGTTCAAAGTACAAACATAGACTACAATAGTTCAAAGTACAAACATAGTTAACATATTCCAAAGTCCAAACCAAACCTTAAAAAATAATAGTTCAAATACAACCAAACCTGCAAAAAAATAAAAACACCCACAAAAGTTCAACACTAGTTCACTAGTTCATACATCCTCCATTCAACTAGAGAAGCTTAAAAAACAGTACATATAAGATAAGTAGCAATAAAGGTACTCCGTCTCCAAGACTCCGAGTAGACAACATCGCATATGCACTTGCTCCATTGCCTACAAGTGTTGATATGTATCACACAAAATAAATAGTAATCTTATTGAAATCGAAGAGGAAACATAAGTATATAAAATGACAAGTAGCATAAATTACCTTCCTTCATTTCATTTTTCACCGGATGCTAATACTCAAAAACCTCATCAATCATGAATTGTGGTTGCTCAATACTTAACTCCTTCATCCCTAATGAAGCCGGAAATATAAAATGTGCACAAAAGATATTAGATAAATAATATGAAGTTAAAGAGAAAATATGAACAAAAGATATTAGATAACGAATAGAATATTACCTTCTTCTATTTCTTCCAATGCTAATAAGTTTTCCTCAATTACTACCGAAGAATTAGTGCGGCGTTGCCAATCTTGAGTGCATAGAATGCTCCATTTGACTTTCACCTTCCCCAAATTCTGGATCGGTCATAGTGTCACCACTAGGACACTCTCCACTTGAGACATCAACATTCTCCATATCAACGGATTGAGCAACACTATAAGATAATCAATGACAACAAGTGAGATATCAAACCACCAAATGAAAACAAATAATTTTAGGTCATTCTGTAAAAAAATTTGTTCATACAGTAAAATCTACCAAATGAAAACAAATTAAAACCCTAGACAACAGACGGATTAGAAATTTAGAAGTGAGCCAATGAAAACAAATTTGGTCATACCGGATTTGAAGTGAGCTTTGAGTGAGCCAGTGAGGTCGAGAACGAGGTCGGATCTGACGACGACGAGCGTAACCTAGACAACAGGCGGCGAGAGAGCCTCTTGACGACGGCGAGGGTGACGAGTGACGACTGACGACGGCGAGCGAGGAGAGGAACCGAGATTCGAGAGGGTGAGGAGAGGAGAGGCGATGGTGAGTCGTGGGCTGGCTAGGGAGAGCCGTGGGCTGGCTAGGGAGAGCCGGCGACGGCGAGCAGGCGGCGAGAGAGAGGGTGAGGTTGCGAGCAGGCGGCGAGAGAGAGGGTGAGGCGGCGACTGTGAGTCGTCCGTGACTCTGTGAGAAATGAGAATGAAGAAAGATGAAAGGCGGCTTGTGCTTGTGCGTAACCTAGACAACATCAACCGGAAAAAAAATAAAAAATAAATGAAAACGAATGTGAAAATAAAATGGGTTGGGATTCGAACCCGGGTCCTGAGGTTTCCTAAGAAACGGGGGCAGGAGAGCTACCAACTGGGCTACCGGTGCTTTCTGTTACCTTAAGACAATTGTAATATTTGTATTATAACCATATATTAATATTTAAAAAAAAAAAATTCTTATCGTGTCGTGTCGGATACCCGATTAGGGGAAAATGCCGATACGAACACGACACGATTATAGTCGTGTTTTACTGTTTCGTGTCATAATCGTGTCGTATCGATATCGTTTCGTGTTTTTTCGTATCGTTTTGTTGCGGTTTCGTGTCGTGTCAACCGTGCCGTATATTTCTACACAACCCTAATTAAAAGTGTGTAAAGGAGTGAAAGGAACCATTCAGAAATCAAAATGGTGGCTCGCATGAATATTCAACTTTTATGACAAAGAAATAGAAAAAAAAAAAAATACTGTAAGAATCAAAATGGTGGCAACTGGCAAGTGGTCATTTGGGGATTCTTCCTTGCTGTACACATCTTTAGTCTTCTGACCAAGAAAAACAGCAATAAATATACGGAGTGATTCGTTACATCCAGCAAAGCAACGCCCCGGAATTCTGGCAGCTCCAATCCTACAATCTTACCCGAATACGGTTTCATCTACACAACTCAAAAAAAGAAACTATCGAAGTCAATAATTGTTCAGAATATTACGGATATCTCTTTGGCATCTCTCCAAAGTCCACTCCGTTCTTCAACAAACCCCCAATTTCCTATTTAATCAACTCAGATTCTGGCAACTCCAGCAAGGGAGTAGCCCAATACCCAATTTCAATTCCCATTCCCAAAGGAAGCAACGCCATAAAAAATGGCGGTGGTGGGTAGCTGCAGCTATTTGCCCTTCTTATTTAAGCTTCTTCTCCCATGGATGCTTCTATTGATGATCAGTATCTGCTGGGCGGACGCCCATTCCCTTGTTGGGGAGCAGCCTTTGTCGAAGATCAATATTCTCTCAGTCTCACTAGCACTCCGCGATGATGCCTCCATCAGAGCCCACCCTCTCGTTCTCGGCCTGAAGGTGATATGATTTCCCAAAATCAAACCTTTGTATTACTGCCTTATTTGTGTAGCTCTTTTCATTTGGGCATTTCATCGAACACCTTATGGGCAGACAACGTAATCGGGCCATTAACTCTTTGTGACAATTTGTATATATTTATATTTTAGGGCGAGGATCAAGAATGGGTTACTGTGAGCCTGCAATCACCCACTCCATCTTCAGATGATTGGATTGGAGTCTTTTCTCCTGCAAAGTTCAAGTACATTCCGTTTCTCTGCTCACCTTTTTGTTCTGTTAACTAATATCAGATGCTGCGTAGAATAATGAAATTTGTAGGAAAATCAGCTCTTAGGTAATCTTGATTGGCTCTTTTCAATTTACATTAGATTATTTCTTTGAAAATAAAACTATTTGCTTCAAGTATTGATGAATATCCTATATGCATTTAATTGAAATGGTTCTTGTGCTGTAGTGCTTCGTCGTGCTACTCAGCAACCGATACAAGGGATGAGACCCCGTATATATGTTCCTCACCTATTAAGGTTAATAGTATGAATTATTTTAGTACATTGAACCTAATTTTTTTATTATAGAATTTAGAGTTTAGACTTGGATCGGACTGATGCTGAATTGACCATATTGAATTGCAGTATTCATATGCTAACTCATCCGGTTCAGGCTATGGAAAGAATGGGAAAGCTACTTTGAAGTTCTTGCTGATCAATCAACGTGCAGACTTTTCATTCGCTTTATTTTCAGGCGGGTTGTCTAATGTATGAGAGAAAAATGACTTCCCAATCTCAGTTGAATTCATTTATGTGAATCAGCTCATCACTATTTTTGTTTTGTGCTTCTTCTCATTGCAGCCGAAGCTTGTAGCCGTTTCAAACTCCATATCATTTGTGAATCCGAAAGCACCACTTTATCCACGTCTTGCTTTAGGGAAATCTTGGAATGAGGTATTTTGATAGGGATATATGAATTTGTTCGTCTAGATTTACGTTTTCCCTTTTCTTGCACGTTTAATCTGAAACAAGAAAGGTTAGAGGAGGGAGAAATGGGATGCAATCCCTGTTTGGATGAATGGGAGGAATTTGGCAGACTGTTCCCCGAAAGGCGAAAGCTACATCAAGATTTGAAGCAAAGAATTTGAAGACATATCTGTTTCTGCATTTTATTTTATTTTTAAAGCAGTTCACTTGGAATGCTTTCAAATTTTCTACACAAACAATCAAGAAGTTTAATTATGTGAATATTTTTTTAAGTGTACAATTTGTTTCCACGCAGATGACAGTAACCTGGACAAGTGGGTATAACATTGATGAAGCTTACCCTGTTGTTGAGTGGGGACTTGATGGCTCTTCCTTGAAGCAATCACCAGCTGGAACATTGACCTTCACTCGTGACACCGTCTGTGGTAGGATAGCATCGGTGAAAAATAATTGTGGCTAGTTTAACTAATTAAGGCATGTTGAGCTCATAGCGAGTTGTTTTTCCCTTTACATAGGAGCACCTGCGCGAACAGTTGGATGGCGTGATCCTGGTTATATACACACCAGCTTCTTGAAAGATTTGTGGCCAAACAGATTGTATGATTCTCCGAATTTCATTCCTCATGTCCTAACATTGTTTCAGCCATCCGTGTCCTATTTGAGAATGAGCTCAAGAAACTCTACTCTTGCATTTATCTCTACTCTTGCATTTATTTTTATTTTTTTCCAGGTACATATATAGGATGGGCCACCTGTTATCTAATGGTTCATATATTTGGAGCAAAGATTACAAATTCAGATCATCTCCGTACCCAGGGCAGGATTCCTTACAACGGGTCATAGTCTTTGGTGACATGGGAAAGGTACCAATTCCTGCTATTTGTATTAATGCACTTAACAGCTTAAGGTGATGAAATCAGATAGAGAAAAAAAAGAAGAAGGAATGATACCTGATCACTATGTGTCTTACACATTTATTCCTTACCCATAGGGTTGTTATATATTTGAGCCGAACGAACAGAGCATTGGTTGCTCATGTTCAACTCATTTAGAAACGAGTTGAGCTTGAGCGGAGCTATGTTTGGACCCGAGTTTAAAAATGTGCTCATAATCAGCTTGTGTAGTAAATGAACAAGCTTGATCCGGGCTTTTCAAGCTGAGTCCAAGCCGAGCTCAAGCTACTTGGCTCACAGAGCAGCCTTGCTTACAAATACACCATTTACAGTGCATTTTATTGAAAAGAAGAAATTAAGGGCATCAAGAAATCGGTGTACTTATTGAATTTTTTTCGTTGAATGTTTAGGCAGAACGTGATGGTTCAAATGAGTACAATGACTATCAACCAGGGTCTCTGAACACTACAGACCAGCTTATCAAGGATATTGATAACATTGACACAGTATTTCATATTGGGGACCTTTCATATGCAAATGGATACCTTTCACAATGGGATCAATTTACGTCCCAAATTGAACCAATTGCATCAACTGTACCATATATGGTCGGAAGGTCTGTATGGTTACTTTTATTTAGCTTATTCTTTCTCTTTTTATTTTCTAGATAGTTATGTTGTACGCACTTTCACATTATAGTCACTAAACCAATTGTTTTTGCTTCTGGCTCAGCGGTAATCATGAACGTGATTGGCCTAACACTGGATCCTTTTACAACAAAACTGATTCGGGTGGTGAATGTGGTGTGCTAGCTGAAACAATGTTTTATGTTCCTGCCGAGAATAGAGCCAAATTCTGGTATGTCCTACATAGAATTGTATAAGGGATCTCCATTGATTGATCATGTTATTCACTTAACCTTTCTGATTATGCATCTTATATTTTTCCAACACTTGACATCATACAATCCGCCAATAGGTACTCAGCGGATTATGGAATGTTCCACTTCTGTATAGCAGATACAGAGCGTGACTGGAGAGAAGGAACTGAGCAATACAAATTCATTGAGAAATGCCTTGCATCTGCAGATAGGCAGAAGCAGCCTTGGTTAATCTTTGCAGCTCACCGTGTTCTCGGCTATTCATCTGACTACTACTATGGTCTGGAGGGTTCCTTCGAGGAGCCAATGGGAAGGGAAAGCCTTCAAAAACTTTGGCAGAAGTACAAAGTTGATTTAGCGTTCTATGGTCATGTCCACAACTATGAGAGAACCTGCCCCATTTACCAGGTAATTCCTCTCTGTGTGCGCGCATATCTGAAATGCAGTTCGTTGCTTCTCTAGATCTTATCTGCAGCATCCATCATTCATGGTTATACTGTTTTTTCTCAAATGTATTTCGGCTAATGCAGAACCAATGTATGAGCTCAGAGAAGTCTCACTACTCTGGCACATTCAACGCCACCATCCATGTCGTGGCTGGTGGAGGTGGGAGCCATCTATCGACTTTCAGCCAGGTGAACACGAGCTGGAGTCTCCACAAAGACTACGACTTTGGGTTCGTGAAGCTAACCGCATTCAATCACACCTCCCTCCTCTTCGAATACAAGAAGAGTAGCGACGGAAACGTGTATGATTCCTTCACTGTCTCTAGGGATTACAGTAATGTCCTGGCTTGTATACATGATGGGTGCGAACCAACCACCTTGGCATCTTAGACTCTTCAACAGTACAGCAAAAATAGGAAGTGGGGATTAAGTGGAGATAACAAAAGAATAAAAAGTAGAGAAAGGGAAGGTGGCATATGTATTTACAAAAAGGGCAACATACAAGCAATCATTGATTTAAAAAACATTATGATTGTGTTGTAATTTGATTCTATCAAATGGTGTATGGGATGTAAATAGCATGCACTGTTTCCTTCTCATGAATAAATAAAACATTGGAAACAGGGGGAGGGATTTATGCTTGTGGTGGTGTGGCTCAATGATAAGGAGTGAGAGGGTTAATAGGAGGTCCCGTTCGATCATTATGACAAACTTGATGTCATCAGTACAATCAACTACTAGAAATTCTAGAAGATTATCATATACCGATTAGAGATAATATCTTCTTCTCCTTCACAAAAGAAAAATAATTCGACACTCAAAAGGCCGGAAAAATGACAAACAATCAAACCGTTGTGAAACATATTGAAAAATACAAAGATCAAAAATAAAAAAGAAATCAACCCATGAGAACCCAAGTGCCAACATTGAGATTGAGACTAGAGAAGCATGGGGGAAAGCAAGGAGGTCAAACTCAAGAATTACTAGGGTTTGCGAATAAAGTGCACAAGAAAACACCTAGGCAGCAATGGTGAAGGATGATTCTAACGTGGGTCTTGTTATACACATGGTCAAATTATCGTCAAATCCACGGTTATTCACTAGATTCCGGTGACAGTAAGCTTTGTTTTGCTTGAAAAAAAGCTTGCTGACATGGAAAGTCGGTGTTGGTAAAATTGACTGTCATCTTGTCTGAAACCGGTGACCACATTTGTATATAGCAAACGGATATATATTATTATTGTTGTAGCCCACTATAAACTATAAAGTTAAAACAATTGTCTGCTAGTTCCTGGTTTGGTATTTGAAAATTGTCATTATGAAGACCTCCTCCCATTCTCTACCAGATCTTCTATAGATATATCTCAAATACATCCTTTGAAATTTCGACTCTTGAATTGATCGAATGAAGAAAAAAAAAATATATTCCGAGTCCCAGTTGAAAAGAAAGAGATAGAGGAGATGCAGTTTGAATTGGTGCCATCAAGAGGTAATTCTTTTTTGCTTGGATCTGTTATTCGAATGTCGACTCCTTAATCGATGTTTTCATTTTTGTTTTGCTTCAATAGGTAGTTGTCGATCATAAAAGTTGAGAGATGGACGATTCAAGTCAGTTCGATCTAAACATCGACTATAGTAGATATTCTGATGAGAAAGAAACCTTTTGTTAATTAATTTAGATGACGAACTTTTAGCTTTAAATAGCGTGTCGATGATGGAGTTGTGGCATTTGAATCATCGACGGGAGTGCTCGTGCAACAATGAACCGAGTTGTGATGTCGAAGGCCACTAGTGCTGGGCTGCCCCTTCAAGGTAAATGCATAGCGTTACCATTACAAAGAACCCAAGGCAAACCTCTCTTGCAACCAAAAGCACCTGCCTCCAAAGACTATCCAAGATTCCAAGTTATGCAACAGAAACGGACGTTATTTCAATCCTGCCAATTTACAACAGAATGAAACTTAAGAGAGAGAGATTTACTAAAGCCAGTTTTTTGACATCCGAGGAGGGAATCAAATTCGTTACCTCTCCAAAGGGAGGGCATTCAAGTCGTGATCTCTCAAGTCTCAACATAATTTACAAAGGCTCTTTATGCCAAATTTCTGTCATTTATCATAATCTACTAACTACCCAGTTAGGCTAAGTGACAGGAGTTGAGTTGGTATCAAACAAGTTCAAAGGAGAATGTGTTTAAAGAGCAGCAACTAGTGGAACAAACAGAGCATTGGAAACCACCTTATCCCATCCAGTTTGGCGCGTATCCGTCAAAGAAGTCTCCAAAGTAGTTACGTGGCTCGTGGACGAGCTTTGAGATGATGTCCCTGAGGGAGATCACTCCTTCTAGGTTCCCCTCGTCATCCACCACATAAATGCGATGGATCTGCTTTGCGTCAAGTGTTCGGATTGTTTCTTTCAGTGGGGTGTTCTTCTTGCAGGTGATCAGATGCATCCCACTCGCTGTGGGTAGGAACTCGCCGTGCTTCTCCCTGTACTTCCTAGCAGCTACCAAGAAGTCCTTGACTGTGATGGATCTGAATTTAAAGAGGTTAGTTAGAAACTAGTAGCAAGGATTGATTTCTAGAGATAATTGCAGAAAACACTCATTCAGGGTGATTGAGAAGAGTAAAATATCCAAAAGTTCTATTTCAAGAAAATGTCGTTAATTCTATGTCAAGAAAATGCAGTCCTATGATGAAAAAGTACCAGGATGGGGCTTCCGAAATCTGCTGTGTAGACAAGTCTTATAAACAAACAGTACGTTCTCATGGAATCGCCCATAAAGGATAATTACAAAGGACACAACAAATGCATGCCTTTATGTAGTTTAGTACTAACTTTCCATGTAAGCAATACAAGTGAGCTAATCAAATAATGAGGTCACTAAACGCTACAGTAGATTTTATAGTACGGAGTATATAATTTTCAACTTAATGCACAGAAGCTGTACACAGACCTATAGTCCTTGTAGATATCTGGAGCAGTTAGAAGGAATTGGACATCTCTTATGCTTATATTACCAACTGCTTTTCCACCATCACTGTCTACAACTGGGACTCCACCTATTCCATTCAACCTCATGAGCTTGAACGCCTGCAGCACGGGTTCATCCTGATGAATCTGGCAAGATAATGCAGACAAATTAGTTAATCATATGCAACTACATCTTGAAAATCGATAAAGAGATAAAAAGATTGAAGTTGAACCAATCATTTTTCACAGATAAAATATTCTGGTATCTGTTGTAATAGAATGTTAGGAAATGGGAATCCTAAACCAATCAGATACCTCGATCATTTGTTTACGGCTCATCACTGGTAGACCAAGTTCAGATAGTGTCTTGTTGCCCCAGTTTTCAAACCAACGAAGCTCAGCACACTCAGCTAGCATGTGGATAACAGCGGGCTGAGTAATAATGTTGTCAATGTTAGTATAGCCTGACTCAACAACAGGAACACTCTTCATCTTATATTTTGACAAAAGCAGCAGCACTGTCAACATGGAGTTTGTATTCTGCAGTGCAAGGAAAGGAGCCCAGCGGAATGAACCTGAAATGTCTTTAACCTGTAAACTGAAAGGTCAGTAGAAGTTTGAGTGTGCTTCATGTGATCAAATATGTAGTTCACAAGCTTAACCTTTGCATTCTTATAGAACTCTGATGAAGTAAGAGCTCCAAAAAAGTTCCCAGAAATCACTGCAGCTGCTCTGGGACTTAAACTTCCTAGTCTCTGAAGTCGGGTTCCTCCACATACCGAAACAGCTGTTGGGCTATTAGCTCGTGGACTAAAAAAAGCCTTTGAACTTTCCCGTGTTGTTGGACTAAAATCTCTTGGACTTTCTGCTCTTGGACTGCTATCATCCCCTGAAGTCAGTGCGGCACCTAGAGCTTCATCTGCTTCGGCCTGTAAAAGACATGATTGATTTGAATACTGCTAATAAAATTGACGAGTAGAAAAAATAGATATAAAAGAAATTTCTGATATATTCTAGTGAAAGAATGATTGCTCTATCACTTTTCCTTGACCCCAGAGGATATGAAACTTCACAAATTCTAAGCTCCAATTTTCAACCAAATAACTAATTGCACTTCCAACAGAAGAACTGCCATGGCGATATTATTGGACAAATCCTTGAGCAATCAAGAAGACACCACATCCAAAGAAAGGTAAGTATCCAATGGTCAACTATGATATCAGAAGATCCCAATATATATGCGGAAGCGGAATCTATTGGCAGAATGTTTATATTTTAAAAACAAACCCTTTTTCATCAGAGAAATAGAATTAGCTTTGTAGTTATCATTTTTCAATGTAACAGAAAGTATCTTCAGAACCAGCATCATGCCTTCAAAACTTATAGTTTATAAAATAAGATTGCTAACCTGTTGCAGGATCCAAACAACAATCCCAGCGAACTCCACAACCCCAATATATCGCTCAACCCATGTGGCATCCTTTGGAGCATCAGCATCCACAACAGGGGCGCTGAGAAGCTTATGCTTAACAAGTAGTCGAACAGCTTCCGGTAAACTGCTATCTGAGTCTATCTTAACTACATAGAGAAACCAGAAGGAAACAACTCAGCAAGTTATCACCAGCCTAGAATGAAACCTTTTTAAATTCTGATCAGAGATTACACAAAGTAATTCCCTAGAACCAAATTGTATCTCAAAAGAATATCTTAAAAACCAGGAATTGTAAATGTTCTTATGATAAAAGGTTCAATAATTACATATTACAATTCTAATATGGTATAAACCCTTCCAAACAATAGAAATAAATATCCTAAGAATGATTCAAATAATAGATTCTAAGAATCCAACTTTTGAGCAGATATAAGATATTCTAATCAGTTGCCGGATTTGACTTTCTCCAAAAAGTAGTAATACTACAAACCATCTCTATCATCTATCAGACAGCAGTGTGTAAAATTTATCAGTAAATGTGTTTCAAACAATCAGCAGATACAAAATCAAATTATGAATCCGAGTAAAAACATATTGCATTTCCTACGATGTACTTTATAAACGGTTACAAGTTCGATCAAATTGCAACTTTCACGAGCGATTCCGAATCAATCAACTAATCAATTGATAAAAACGAAATCAAGAAGCAGCAGTGAATTACCAGAGGAAAACGAAGCCTTAGGAAAGGAAGAAACGGGGATTTCCTCGAAGCAGGCGTTGAGCTTCTCAGACGGGGAAAGCTGCGCCTCTTGAACGTCCCAGAGATCGTCGACTCGCAATCCGAGCCTGGCCTCGGGGCTGGTCAAAACTCCTCTTTCTCCCTTCCCCTCCTTCGTACTCGCTTTCTCTATCGTCAGCTGAGGCTCCATGATTGATCGCTACACAGAGCTGTGAAAATGACAGGAAAAAGGAAAAGGAAGAAAGAGATGAAGATCAAAAGATGATAAAATCAAACACTCGGAAGAGCACTGGAATGGAACAGGGTTAATTTATACAGAAACGGACAAAGAGGGGAGATCGGGTACGACGACAGTAGGGAAGGAGAAAACAGTGATAATCGTGACCGTTGAGTGATTTCGATCTGGAAGGTGGTCTGACGTGGGCGGCTATGATTTAGTTTCAAGGTTGGCCGTTTGTTTTGATTCGAGTACGGGATTAGGAGAGAGGCGTTCTTATCCGGTTTTTTGTGGGGGCCACTAGTAATTGGGGATGGATAGACAAGTGGAGTTCTTGGCGCGCCCAATGGGAAACCCGCTTGACCGTTGCTCTCTCCGCTTCTCCCTCCTTTTTGTCTTTGTCTCCAAAGATTTTTTTGATCAAATTATAGTACTACATACTACAACACCTATAAACTTGCACATGTTCACTAAATTTAGATTACAAAAAAATAAAATAAACTGAATGTATTTCACATAATCAAGGGGAAAAAAAAAGACAGAAGGTGAACACGTAGAATAGGGTCGATGAGTAAATTCTGGGAAAATGTTGAATGGAAAAATCCTAATGGATATTTGTTATGTGGTTCCAACTTCCAACAAGGGTGAATGAGTTCAAGAATGATGTAAGAGACATAAATTTCTTTCACCTTAAAGAAATGAATTGAAATAAGCGAAATAAAATCTAGAGATTAGTGGACGGGGATGAAAATACATTGACATCTTTTTTTTTTGTATATATAAATCATGAATAGTAATAGAATATTCTACAAATCTTTTAGAGTATGATACAAGAGCCTCTCTTGTGCCAACTTCTCAAGGAATTTTGACTAAAATGTTGAACTTGATACTTGTTCATGATGTTCTTAATGGAAATGAGTTCTCAAGTGAACTCAATCATACTTTCATTAATTTTATCGTGACCCATGCAAAATGAAAGATCTTGAACCAGTTAGTCTTTGTTATGTGTTATACAAAATAGTGTCCAAAATATTGATTAACAAGTTGAAGGATGTGCTTTAAAGTTGATTACACCAATGTTAGAGTTATAGAGTACATTTTGTACATGGCGGGGTGATTATAATTTAAATAACGGAAATTTCACGAGGTAACCCTGAGGTTTCGCGTAATTCGAGTGGTAAACAAGGGTTTCAGATATTTTGCTTGGTAACTGTTGTTGCGGGAGAATGGTCAAGTATGAAATATAAATAAATATAAAAGCAAATTGACTCCATATCTCAGCAAATAAATACAAGACTTCCCCCCGTTGTAGTAGAAGGCAGTCAGGATCGATCCATGAGGAAACGTGTCAGCGCCCGCCTTTTCAGTTCAGAAACTCAGCAAAAAATAAACCAAACAGACAGAAATAACAGAGAAAAGCAGAAACAAAACGAAAGCAGAAAACTTTGGTCGATATCGACCACTGTTGCTCGATATCGAGTTGAGAAATCGACTAACAGTGCTCAATTTCGACTCAAAACAGAAAAATAATCACAAGGCAAAACTTGGTCGATATCGACAAGTGCTACTCGATATTGACTAAAAAAAATCGACTTGCAGAAACTCGAAATCGGGTAAGACGGTAATTTAAAATCCAAAATTTTAGGAAATAAATCAATAAAATAAAAGACTTCCAAGATCGGAGATTCAAAACCATAACGATAACCATGCAAAGTAACACACACGTAAAGGCATAAAAGATCATGTTTTTCATCAAATAACTTTCGTTATTAACAAATAGGAAGATAGAGGTTTTCGTATAAACCCTAATTGTTACTAACCCTTTTCACATAATTAATCCGAGTTGCATTAAGATCACTTTCGCTTCAATAACACAAACAAGGATCACCTTCAACTTTTGCAAAAGAATCATGCTCATAGATATACAAGACGAAATCGAATAAAAAGCTTGTACCTTTACCGCGTCACATCACATGACTTACCGTCGGGCTCACCCCAACCCTAGAAGTTGGGTGACTACTCGCTCTTCATCATCAATAGACTCATCAATAATAAAAGGAAATAACTTTGCATTAAATAAACTAAAGAGAGCTTACAACCAATCGAAGCCAAATCCCGCTCTCGCCTTCTCCAACCTCAATCACCACAAACTCTCTCTCTCTCTCTCTCTCTCTCTCTCTCTCTCTCTCTCTCTCTCTCTCTCTCTCTCTCTCTCTGTACTACCTCTTCTCCTTCTCTAGAATTGAATGACTAGAAATCAGCCCCTAAGGCTTCATTCCAAGCTAATCTAGGAAAGAAAATCTATCTATATCTATATCTATCTATCTATCTATCACTTACTTAAAGATTAAATAATGGAAATAAAGAAATAAATCAACTAGGACTATATATAATGTTGGTAAATATCTTCTCTTGACTTGATAGATCTTGATAGAATTTGATCTTGTGGATATCTCCATTGGACTCGGGATAGAACCTTAACAAGAACTCGGACTAGCTCGAAATCGGCCACTGGTGCCAAGTCGATATCGACTACAGTCACTCGATATCGACCTGTGATTTTCAGCTTCTTCTTCCCTTGACTCGATTTCGGCCTAAGGAGTGAACATCGACTTGGTTTTACTCGATATCGAGTAGGTGAACTCGATATCGACTTGAACCTTCTGCTCCCAGCTTCTCTGGTCGATGTCTGGATTCTACTCGATTTTTGGGTTTACTCGATATCGAGTTGATGTACTCGATATCGACCAACTTCTTTCATCTTTGCTCGATTCTTGGCTTCTTCAATGGAAATCGACTTGCTTTACTCGAAATCGATTAGGCTTGGTCGAAATCGACCAAATGGTGTCAAGTCGATTTTCTCGGTTCCAGCTCGATTTGTCCTGGTTCCGCTACTCCTTGACCTCGGACTTTTTGTAGTTGACTTCGAGCTTTTCCTCTTTTCTCAGAATTGCTGTAAATTGCCTCGATTTCTGTGAAATTAAACAGAAACTGGTGTAGATTCCATAATTTGGCAAATAAGCATAAACTACATAGATTCTGTACTATTTTAACCCAAATGCATGAAATGTATGCAGAAAACGATATAAAAGTAGGTATAAAACATGGCAAATTAGGCTCACAACAAACACCCCATACTTAAGCTTGCTTGTCCTCAAGCAATACTTTTAATTGTCATACATGGGAAGAAATCAAAACTCTCAACATATTAGATTCATTGCCATATAACCCTGCAATCAATTACCATGCTCGAAAAGGTACTAGTGTCACAAATTCATGCACGTGCAATTAAAAAGCAACATCTACTCACAAAAGGAGGGTTATGCAAAACGATTCATAAGTGACAAAGCATTAATAATCAAGATGACTTTAATTTAAGCTCAAATAAGGAGTAGATTGGAAAAAGGCTAAAAGTGGGCAATTTTTGGTCATGTGGTGCTAATGATCCGGGGAAATGGAGTATTTTCCAAACTTTCATACCACATCCCTTCTTCATAAGATTCATCACCTTTCTCTCATCGCTCATTGCTTTTTTCAATATTATGCTTTTACCTCTCTAACCTCAGCACTGCCTTCTCGCGAGTCACAAACATGGGTGTCATGAATGGCCCCGGATACTTAGTGCTTTGGACTCCTCACCTGTGTCCCATCTCGCCGAACTATTATCTCAGCGAGCAGGGTTAATCTACCTTTATCTCTTAAGGTGACCGAATTTTCTTTCACTCATTAAATTTTCCATATATTTCAAATAATTTCCCACCTTACTCCAATAATAATAACAACAGAACAACCATATAGTAATCTCCATAATGTAACACCATTCTCAACATAACCCCTGGATAAGGTAAAGAATGGGCAATATTTGGAACATGTGGAGCAAAATATGAAATAAGGCTCAATATGGCTTTTGTGATGCATAAGCATAGGTAAGGCTAAGGAATATAAACATATGAGAATTATATGGAAATATAAAGTCCTCCATCCTTTTATCATGTAACATGTCAAAAGCAACATCAAATTTTACCTCCTTTCATGGTTTTGAATAAAAATACGCACTTCATTGTGATCGACTTCCCTTTACTAGGCAATTTCATGCTATATCTCTAATGAATCCAATTTTGCATTGTCGAGTTCACTAAAGCTTCCATGACACTTATCAAAATTTTCAATGGGGGTCATTTTTTTAGGCCTTGAAAACATGCATGTAAGCACATAAATATATAATGATTTCCAAAATAGACATGTATAAGCAATTCAAGAATTAAGCTTTAAATATCCACACATAATGTCAAATAAAATCAAATATACACAAAGTAAGCTCTTCCCCCACCCCGTACTTAAACATTACAGTGTCCTCATTGTATAAAAAATAAGGGTAAAGAAAGAAATTCACTAGACAGATGTGCAGAGCTTCAAAATCGAGTGTAAAGGCCCTTCCTTGTCCCTGAAAAATTTAGAAGAGAAATACCCACAATAGAAAATAATGTCCAAAACCAAAAACAAAAGCAACAATGTCCAAAAATCCCAAAAAATAAATGTCTTATTTACAAGCTCTAGACTTTATAGCCGCTAGGCCGACTTTCTCCATTAAGCTCAAGGTGGCATTTGCATGGCCCATGTAGCTTGGGTCTCAAATAGGACTCCATTCTTGTCCATCGGTTGCAGTCCTCCGGAATAGATCTTGTTCAAAGTGAAAGGGCCCATCTTCTTCTGTTTTAACTTTGTAGGAAACCAATGATCATTTGATTTGGCAACATAGACTTTGTCACCAACTTCATACTCCTTAGGCTCATCATTGGAAATCCTACATAGGCGCACATACCAAGGCAAACCTCTCTCATGTATAGATAAATTATTTATTGAAATAGGAGAAGAAAGATCCATACCTTGGCTTACCTTTGTAGAATCGGAGGTCGGAAGCTCCCGAGGGTCTGGTCGATATCGAGTAGTCACTCGATATCGAGCTCTGCTGCGCTTCTAGTGGAATCTCAGTCGAATTCGAGGAGGATGGGTCAATTTTTCCAGGTCGATATCGAGTAGAGTCACTCGATATCGAGTGCTTCTGCTCAAAATCGGCTTGGCTTGGCTCAATATGTGGAATCAACTTGGCATGGGTAGGTCGATATCGACCAGGCTGGGTCGATATCGAGTGCTCTGGCTCGATTTTCCTCTGCTCGATTTCTGGTGGGGTCAACTCGACATGGGTGGGTCAATTTCGAATTGGCGAGGTCGATATCAAGTCATTTCCTGGGCCCGTCGATTTCTCCTAGTCGATATAGACCCCATACTTAAGACCTGACAAAGCATCCGAAAAACAGTTAGTCCAGATTGACGTACCTTGATCTATGTCGAGTGGATTCTCTGCTTCTTCGTTCAGGATTGCCATGATCTCCTCCACCTGGGCCTCCATATCCCTTTTTTCCAGCTTTTCGGGAGTCATATTTCTTACCTTAGGCTCCCCGCAAGTGATGTATCCGGCTGATATAGACTTTACCTCTTCCATGAGACATGTATGCCTTTCACTTTTATTGAAGGAATACTTAGTTACCTCATCGCTGGTGTTGAAAGTGAGCACTCCCTTCCTTACGCTTATGTTGGCATCCACCGCCGCGAAGAAGGGCCTTCCTAGAATAATTGGACAAGCAGGGACCTCCGCCATATCAATAGCTAGGAAATCAGCAGGGACGAAGAACTTACCTACTTGTACTGGCACATTGTCCACCATGCATGTTAGGATGACCATCGTGTTGTTCTCCATGTATAGCTTTGCATCCACAGGCTCTAGGACACCTATCTTAATCTTGGAACATATTGATAGAGGCATTATACTCACACTGGCTCCAAGATCACATAATGCATTAAATCTATATCGACCAAATCCAATGGTTATAGCAAACTTACCTAGATCTGACATTTTCTCAAGAACGTCCATTTGGCTGCACTCCTCTGCGATCTCAGCCATTGACCGCTTTTTGCTTAAAATCTCCTTTAGGAACTTGACGTAGGATGACATTTCATTAAGAGATTCTGTGAAGGGTATGGTGACATTGAGCCTCTGAAGCATTTTGATGAAGCGTTGGAATTTCTTTTCTGTTGGATCCTTTGGAGATTTCGTCGGGAAAGACAACTTTTTCTTCGTCGGAGGTGCTGAAGGTTGGTTGAGGTCGAGTACAGGCTGGTCGACATCGAGTTAGTGCTGGTCGATATTGACTACAGTGGTCGACTTCGGCTTGGGTTGCACGTTCTGGTCGACATCGAGTTGATGCTGGTCGATGTCGACTGGCTGGCTTGCTCGATGTCGAGTTGTCTGCTGCTTCCTCTGTATTCTGATCGGCTGTTTGTATCTGTCGCCCAGTCCTTAGATTCATTGCAGCTACTTGCCCCACAGATTTGCCTTTAGGGTTCGGCTCAGAAGATCAGGGAGCGTACCTGACTGTTTGGGGACGCCCGCTGCTAGCTGGCCAATCTGTGTGTCAAACGATTTCCTCAAGATATCGATTTCCCCAAGCCTAGAGTTGACACCATGCATATGAGTGTAGATGGAATTGATGGACTGCTTGGTGTCTGAATGATTCCTCCGCATCTCTTCAAGGATGGTCTGCAAGTCATCCTTCTTACCTTCTTTGTCAGGGTGAACAGGGGCTCTGTAGGGAGGGGGATTCTGATGTTGGGGTTGGCGATAGTAGCTCTAGTTTTGATTCTGGTGTGGCCCTGAGTAGTGTCCCGCTGCATACCTTACCTCCTCGCGGGTCTCTCCTTGATGTACTTGATCGACGTGTGGGCACGCAGTAGTGTTGTGCCTCACAGACCCACATTCCAAGCAAGGTTTATCCTTTGACAGAAACTTAACTTGCTTGGTGAGACGACGCACCTGATTGCTGTGGAATTGCTCCCTGACGTCTGGATAACCCTCCTTAGGTGGCAGATACAACGACATAGATGGGGCATGCCTTTCATATCTTTCGTCAGAGGCGGCCTTAGAAGTCCCATAGGTGTTGTCGTAGTTTGCCAGTGTCTCAAATACCTCCCATGCTTAGTGTGGAGTGTATTCAAGATACTCGTAGTCGGTGTAGTTATTGATCATATCTTTAGTAGGCGCATCCAAGCAGTTGAAGATGATCTTCTGGATGACGTAGGGCGGTTGGTCATTAGTAGGACATGATTTCAGAAGCCTCTTCTAGCGCTCCCAGATTTATGCTAGTGGTTCCCCTGGCTTTTTTTTGAAAGTCGTGATTTGTTGTCTGAGGGTAGTTGTCTTTGCAGGAGGAAAGAACTTGTTGAGGAACAGGTCTTGTAGCTCGTTCCAAGTGCGAATTGATCGTGCATGAAAGTTGATTACACCAATGTCAGAGTTATAGAGTACATTTTGTACATGGCGGGGTGATTATAATATAAATAACTCAAATTTTGTGAGGTAACCCTCAGGTTTCGCGTAATTCGAGTGGTAAACAAGGGTTTCAGATATTTCGCTTGGTAACTGTTGTTGCAGGAGGATGGTCAAGTATGAAATATAAATAAATATAAAAGCAAACTGACTCCCTGTCTCAGCAAATAAATACAAGACTTCCTCCCTCTGTAGTAGAAGGCAGTCAGGATCGATCCATGAGAAAGCGTGTCAGCGCCCGCCTTTTCAATTCAGAAACTCAGCAGAAAATAAACCAGACAGACAAAAATAACAGAGAAAAGCATAAACAAAATGAAAGCAGAAAACTTTGGTCAATATCGACCACTGTTGCTCGATATCGAGTTGAGAAATCGACTAACAGTTCTCAATTTCGACTCAAAACAGAAAAATAATCACAAGGCAAAACTTGGTCGATATCGACAAGTGCTACTCGATATCATCTAAAAAAAACCGACTTGCAAAAAATCGAAATCGGGTAAGACAGTAATTTAAAATCCGAAATTTTAGGAAATAAATCAATAAAATAAAAGACTTCCAAGATCGGGGATTCAACACCATAACGATAACCATGCAAATTAACACGTAAAGGCATAAAAGATCATGCTTTTCATCAAATAACTTTCATTATTAACAAATAGGAAGATAGAGGCTTTCGCATAAACCCTAATTGTTACTAACCCTTTTCTGATAATTAATCCGAGTTTCATTAAGATCACTTTCTCTTCAATAGCACAAACAAGGATCACCTTCAACTTTCGCAAAAGAATCATGCTCATAGAGATAGAAGACGAAATCGCATAAAAAGCTTGTACCTTTACCGCGTCAACTCACATGGCTTACCGTCGGGCTCACCTAGACCCTAGAAGTTGGGTGACTACTCGCTCTTCATCATCAATAGACTCATCAATAATAAAAGTAAATAACTTTGCATTAAACAAACTAAATAGAGCTTACAACGAATCGAAGCCAAATCCCGCTCTCGCCTTCTCTAACCTCAATCGCCACAAACTCTCTCGCTCTCTCTCTCTCTCTCTCTCTCTCTCTCTCTCTCTCTCTCTCTCTCTCTCTCTCCCCCCTCTCTCTCTCTCTCTCTGTACTACCTCTTCTCCTTCTCTAGATTTGAATGACTAGAAATCAGCCCCTAAGGCTTTATTTATAGGCTTCATTCCAAGCTAATCTAGGAAACAAACTCTCTCTCTCTCTCTCTCTCTCTCTCTCTCTCTCTCTCTATATATATATATATATATATATATATATATATATATATATATATATATATCCACTTACTTAAAGATTAAATAATGGAAATAAAGAAATAAATCAACTAGGACTATATCTAATGTTGGTAAATATCTTCTTTTGACTTGATCGATCTTGATAGAATTTGATCTTGTGGATATCTCCATTGGACTCGGATAGAACCTTAACAAGAACTCGCACTAGCTCGAAATCGGCCATTGGTGCCAAGTCGATATCGACTACAGTCACTCGATATCGATCTATGATTTTCAGCTTCTTCTTCCCTTGACTCGATTTTGGCCTAAGGAGTGAACATCGACTTGGTTTTAGTCGATATCGAGTAGGTGAACTCGATGTCTGGATTCTGCTCGATTTTTGGGTTTACTCGATATCGAGTTGATGTACTCGATATCGACCAACTTCTTTCAGCTTTGCTCGATTCTTGGCTTCTTCAGTGGACATCGACTTGCTTTACTCGAAATCGACTAGGCTTGGTCGAAATCGACCATATGGCGTCGAGTCGATTTTCTCGTTTCCAGCTCGATTTGTCCTA
Organism: Persicaria tinctoria; assembly: GCA_037127255.1. Taxonomy (NCBI): domain Eukaryota; kingdom Viridiplantae; phylum Streptophyta; class Magnoliopsida; order Caryophyllales; family Polygonaceae; genus Persicaria; species Persicaria tinctoria. The sequence goes on along the minus strand of JBANSL010000007.1, from coordinate 22,071,198 downwards.
GTTCCGCAACTCCTTGACCTCGGACTTTCTGTAGTTGACTTCGAGCTTTTTCTCCTTTCCCAGAACTGTTGTAAATTGCCTCGATTTCTGCGAAATTAAACAGAAACTGGTGTAGATTCCATAATTTGGTAAATAAGCATAAACTACATAGATTCTGTACTATTTTAACGCAAATGCACGAAATGTATGCAGGAAATGATATAAAAGTAGGTATAAAACATGGAAAATTAGGCTCACAACAGTAACCTAGGGGTTTTGAATTTTTTTGCCTCGCGCTCAGAAGTTTTACTTTGTTCAATAATCTTGATTTTAAAGTTATGGGCGGGTGAGTATTGTAATATTAACAAAATTTGTGGTTTATTTTTGCAAATACCAACATTGAAACTTGAAAGACAAAGCGTTCGAAGGATCAAAGAAGATGGAGTTTCACAATGGGAGGAGAAGTCGTTTGCATAGACATGTCGAGGAGCTCAGGGTGGTGGTCGCGACGGGTGTGAGAGGGCCGGTGGTGGTGCAGGCTCAGGTGGTGGCTGGCGGCGGTGTGGAGATTCGGTTGGTATCCCTGTGTTGCGATTTAAGGTTAAAGTGTTAAGGTTTCAAAAAATTTGAATCGCATCCCTCCAATGTTCTATCTATCAATTAATTTAGGTCTTATTGAGTGGGATTAGTGATCTAGGGTGTGAAATTGATCTGGTTTGAACTTTGAATATCGAATTATGAATTTTAGGGTTAAGGGGTCTGAAAATTTTGGGTTTTTTTTGTTGTTGTTGTTTGTAGGGTCCGAAAATTTTAGGGAATGGGGCTGTAATAGCTCAGATTATATGGTCTTACACTTGAACTAATCTACATCAACAACTAATGCTCTTCAAGTTGAAAATTTGTTTCTTTTGGGGCTATGAAAATTTTGTTCGATTTTAGGTTATTCCTTGATTAGTTGCTGATTTTTTTTTATAGGTTATTCCTTCATTTGTTGATTGAATTTTGTGCATGTTGCTAAAAAAGAAAGAAGTGTAATGCAATTTAATTTATCATGCTCATAAGCTATTGACTGATGATGAGGAATCAAGCTTGATTGCATATGTGTTTGAGTGCCTGAACTACTCGGGTGCTTACTGGCTACTCCTTTTATCATGCTTTCTACCTGTATTGGTATTCGTTTTTATAGCATGATGATGCATTGAACTTGACTACCCAGGCTGAAATTCAATTTTATTCCAAAGCCGTTTCTTTTGATTCTCCTATATTGATAGTATTTATGTGGCTTTGTGCTTCATCCTGGCATTTAATGTGCACTAATAGCAACCATCTCTCTTAAATACCTAAACCACATTTGAGGATTAGGACTGTACTAGTCGTGGTGTGTTCTAGTCTCTGTCAGGTTCATATTAGAGCATAATATAATGTGTCAATCATGACGTCGCAACATGGTAATGTTGAGAATAATCCATGTGGTGATTTTCTTGTAAAAGTCAAGGTTCTTAATCCATTAATCTAAACTTGTCATTCTGTAGATTATAGCTTCAGGTCCTTTCACTACAATAGATAACTTATGGGTTACTGATTTGGGGGATTTAATTTTCCTAAAAATTTAGGGTATGGAAATTGTAACCAATTTAATGAATTGCTTGGCTTAGTTAACAATGAATGCCATCACCTACACACTACAAAGATCGTCAATGATATTGGCAAACTGATAATGGCAACATCTGTATGAAACCTTATTTAAGAAGTATTCATGTGTATAATTGTAACCAATTTAATGAATTGCTTTGTCTTGGCTTAGTTAACACTTAACAATGAATGCTTTAATTTTAGTGTAAGCGATATGTTTGTGCACATTGATGTGTTTGTAAGATCACATTGATCAGTCTATACGGTGTAATAGTCTTATATGCTTTTATAAGTAGCCTATTAGCTCAATTGGTAGAGCAATGTGTTTGTGCAGATTGATGTGGGTTCGACTCCTACATATGCTAATACATTCTATTAAAAATCTGATTTACCTACCATTTCTTTAGGCAATGTTTGTGAAGATTGGATGATTATTTGAGAGTAAATGCCTATGTGGGAGTCGAACCCACATCTTTGTGTGGAATACACATCGCTCCGCCGGTTGAGCTAATAGGCTACATAGGAAAATATCAAAATTTAGATCAATTTCATGCCTACTTAGATCGGATTGTCTTAGAGAACAGATTCGAATTCAGATACCTTATAAACTAACTTCACTCCATCTAGTTAATTCATCCAACAAGCAACAAATCTCGTTAAAAGTAGGGTGGGATCTATAGGAAGCAGCAAACTGATGAACTTCACGTTCCAATTCAATCCAACTAGATCCCGACCAATCCTCCATGCCTTGCTCTTTAATTGTTACTAGGACTCTAAGAACCTTAGTCCACCTATTTGTTTCAGCATACATGTTGATTAATAGACCGTAGTAACTTCACGTTCCAATTCAATCCAAATAAAAACCGACATCAAAGCAAGCAGATGTCACTAGGAGATATAGATAAAGAAAAATCTTACAAAATATGATTTTTAATTGTGCAAGCTATAATCACTATTAAATCTCCAATTTGAGCATTGTGACATAAGTTTGTCCTGATTCCATCATGAAGACCTTCTCCCCTTGTGTTGATGCCATCTATCCACATAAATACAAGCGAGAGTTGTTCTAATAAGAAAGAGCTCTCATATTAAAATTTAGCAAACTAAACCAACAGAACAATGAGCAAGGTTGCGCAATCTTCGCAAGTGCTAGACCACAAAAATCCAGCAAACATAATCAAAATTATTACATGAAGAAAGGGGGTAGCTGTAGTATAATTTTGATCAGTTAAACACAGAAATTGGGCATACGATAAGAGGGAAGGGTAAAAGAAGTTCATAATTTGTGATTTAATCTTTCAAATATCACCCGAATAGAATTTTGGGGCTGAAATTTGCAATAAGACTAGTTTTTTGAAACCTTAACACTTTAACCTTAAATCGCAACAAAGGGATATCGACCGAATCTCCACACTGCCGCCAGCCACCGCCTGAGCCTGCGCCACCACCGTCCCTCTCACACCCGTCATCGGCCACCGCCCTGAGGTCCTCGACCTGTCTCTGCAAACGACTTCTACTCCCACTGTGAAACCCTTCTCTTGTTCTCCATCTTCTCAATCCTTCGAACGATTTATCTTTCAAGTTTCAATGTTGGTATTTGTGAAAACAAACCACAAAGTTTGTTAATATTACAATACTCACTCGCCCATAACTTTACAATCACAGTTATAGAACAAAGTAAAACTTATGGGCGCGAGGCAAAATAATTCGAAACCCCAAGGTTACCAGGCAAAATATCCGAAACCCTAGGTTACCACGTGAATCACGCGAAACCTCAGGGTTACCACGCGAAATTTCCGTTTAAATAATGTCCTGAAAACATCAAAGTGTTCCATAAAATTTTTAGTCATGAACACAAAGGGAGAAGGGCTTCATGATGGGCTTCATGGCATTGAATCGAATATGGAGAAGGCATGATAAAGTTAAATGGAGTTTTTCGGAACATTGTATGTGTAGATAGGGCCATATAGGGGTTTGTAGAGGAGTGTGCGAGGGACTAATTATGAAATGTGTCTTAACGGCGTTGTTAGTTGTTTGGATTTGGTTACAATTTCTTCAAAGGTAGTGTTATTCACTTTATCGTTAATTATGAGCTGAGATATTCAAGGTACTTTTGAAGAAGATTTGATTTGAAACAATTTTTTTAAATATGGAAAAAGATTTGTAGAGATTATTTTTCGCCGAAAAATTGAGCAATACTTGTTAAGGATAAAAATTTCAAAAAAATACAAGATGTTTGATTTGTGGTAGAAATATCATCATAAGTGAACTACTTGTGTTTTGTGCTTCTATATATTCCACTTGGTTATCTACAAATAAGACCATATTTTGTAGGAAGCATCCTTTTAATTTCTAATTACATATATTAGCTATGTTTATAATTACATCTGTCACCACTCTTTCGGTTGTATTACTTCTCTTGAATTTCTTAAATAGGGGAACATGCCTAGCAGAAATAAGGACATCTTGATTATGTTAACTAGAAGGACTAGTGTGATTGGAAATATTGAGAAGAGGTCATGGAATAGAGGTAAGCTTCTCTCCTGTCTCAGCAAAACAAAGATTTGTCAGAGCCCCAGCAAACCCCCTCTAGGTTGTATGGTGGCAAGTGTTGTGAGTTGAATTTGCCATGTTTTACAGTAACTTTTATATCGATTTCTGCATGCATTTCATTCATTTGGGCTAAGATAGTACATAACCTATGTAGTTTATGTTTATTTGCCAAATTATGGAATCTACACCAGTTTCTGTTTAATTCGCAGAATTCGAGGCGTTTTACAGCAATTCTAAGGAAGGTCGGAAAAACTCGGAAAACAGCTACAGAAGTCCAGGGTCAAAGCAGCAACGCAACCAGTCGAATCGAGCCGAGAAACCAGACTACTCGATCTCGAGTAGACCGTACTTGATCTCGACGAACATGTCCGAGCACAGACTTGGTCGACAGAGCCTGATCGAGAAAGCCAGACCAACCCAGCTCCGGAGGTTACTCGATCTCGACAAGACCCTAGTCGAGATCGACAAAGACCAGAGCCACACCCGGAGTCGAGGAGAGAAGCTGACCGAGAAGCCGAGGACGAGGATGCCGAGCAACCTTACTCGATCTCGACAAGCCCTAGTGGAGATCGACAAGCCCCACAACGCCAGTCCGAGTCCGTGCCGAGGAGAAGCTTCTCGACCAGAGAAGGCCACACCCTAGTCGATCTCGAGGAGCCCTAGTCGAGATCGACGACGCCCAGAGCCCAGATCCGAGCTTGTCGAGCACACCTACCCGAGAAGACCTAGTCGGCAAGACTTTCCTACTCGAGGTCGACTACGCTTACTCGAGGTCGACGAGCACCGTGAGCCAAGACCGAGCCACATCGAGCACCAGTTAGCCAAGACAACGAGTCCTAGTCGATGTCGACAAGGCTTTGTCGAGGTCGAGTAGACCCGATTCCAGAAACGTGTCGTCGAGAGCTGTCCTAGTCGAGCTGGGATTCCTTGGGGCCGAAGGAGGAAGATTCTTTCCGATTTTGAGCAAGTTCTATCTATGGAAGGAGATCTATCAACATCATGAAGACTTACCTTATTTAGATTTATCTTTTCCCTTATTGATTTATTTCCTTAAAACAATTTATTTATCTTTTAGCACATTAGATATAGATTTAGATATAGAGATAGATGATTATTTCCTTGATTAGCAAGGTTTGATCACTATAAATAAGGCCCTAGGGGCTGGTTTTTCATTCATTCCAATTCACACACAATTCAATTTCAGAGAGAAACAAGTAGTTCCACAGAGAAGTTTAGGAGTTCTAAGGTTTTTAGGGTTTTGGCTTTCTGCGAAAGTTGATTGCCAGGATTGTAAAGGCTTTTGAATTTAGTTTTAATGCAAGTTATTTCTTTTCATTCAATGTATGCGATTGCAATGAGGCATGAGTAGTCCACCCACTTCTGGGGCTGGGGTGAGCCCGACGGTGGCCATGTGAGGCGATGCGATAAAGGTCAGATCTTTTTGTGCAATTCATCTTCTATCCCTATGAGCATGATTCTTTTGCGAGAGTTGAAGGTGATCCTTGTTTGTATTATTGAAGCGAAAGTGATCTTAATGCAACTTGGGTTAATTATGTGAAAAAGGGTTAGTAACAATTAGGGTTTATGCGAAAGCCTCTATTTGCCTATTTGTTAACAACGAAAGTTGTTTGATGGAAAGCATGATCTTTTATGCCTTTATGTGTTACTTTGCATGGTTATCGTTGTGGTGTTGAAACCCTGGTCTTGGAAGTCTTTTAGCATATTGAATTTATTTCTGTCGAATTTTGAGTGCTGTGTTCGGAATTTGCCTCTTAAAGTTTCTGTCTTTTACTCGATCTAGAGTTACTGTTGTCGATCTAGAGGAAGCCTTAGTTGATCTCGAGTAGGCTTTGTCGAGATCGAGTAGCTGTTGGTCTTGATCGAGTTGTTGTCGTCGATTTCTGTTTTCTGTCACCCTGCCTTTGTCGATCTCGAGGAGCTTGTGGTCGAGATCGACGAGCCTTTGTCTTTGCTTTATTTCCTGTTTTGCTTTGTTCTTTGCTTTTGTTTGTTATTTTCTGTTTCTTTCCTTCTTTCTGTGTTCCTGTCTTTCTGCTGGCTTGTCTGTGAGAATTTACAGCTACCTAAGAACTGCTGACGTGCTTCCTCGTAGATTCGATCCTGACTATTCTGTTTCTACAACGGGAGGAAGTCTTGTATTTATTTGCTGAGACAGGGAAGTCAGTCTGAACTTTATTTTATATTTATTTCATACTTGACCATCCTCCTGCAACAACAAATTGGCGCCGTTGTCGGGGAGGCTATCAATCGCGCCTTAGGTAGTCAGTTCTCACTGTTTCTTTGAGTTACTTTTCAGGTGTATGCGCCGTTCTGGTCAAACACCTGAGTTTGACGCCTTAGACGAACCGGAACGCCTATTTCACATCCGAGCTAAACTACAAAGAGCCATGGCAGCTGCGGAGACACAGGAACAGCTGATTGCTAGGCTTACAAGGGAATTAGCCGCTAAGGATGCTGCTATCGTCGCTGAGAAAGCAGCAAGGGAACAAGCACATGCTGAGCTTGCCCAATATCCAACCACGGCAGAGGACTCCATGCACCCAACTCTCGTCGTGCCTGAATCGGCGATTCTTATCCCTGATAACTCTTTTGAAATTCGCACTCAATTTCTTATAGAGCTTAAAAATAATGCCTTTTATGGTAGATTTAATGAGTGTCCTCTTGAACATATTACAAACTTTTCTGACATGTGCCGTACTCTTGCTGAAGGTACAACCCTGGAATATGTCAAGATGAAATCTTTCCGCTGGTCTCTCGCTGGGCCTGCACTGAAATGGCTGGAAGGGATGAAAGCAAGATCACTCACAACCTGGGCCCACGTAGAGCAAGAGTTTCTGAACAAATTCTTCCTACCCGCCAAAACAGCACATCTCCGCTAGAGAATCACCGCCTTCAAACAGAAGCAAGGGGAACCGCTGGCAAAGGCATAAGAGCGCTACAAGGAACTTCTGCGATCTTGCCCTACTCATGGACATCCACCCTACGTCATTCAGGAGGTCTTCTTCAACTCTCTTGATCAAGTCACTAAGGACAGAATCAACCATTATACTTGCTATGAGTATCTGACAATGCCGCCAAGTGACGCATGGGGTGTGCTAGAGAAGCTCACTAACTACGACAACAAGTATGGGTCTACTGCAACCTATGAAGAGAACCCATACGCCAGGCCAGCACCATCCATGCCCCTCTAAGAGCCACCTACGGAGATTGATCCTGATGTTAGGGAGCAGTACTACAGAGACCAGAATAAGAAGCTCATCAAGCAAGTAAAGTATCTCTCCGTCAACCAGCCTTGCATAGAATGCGGATCGCAAAGGCACACCACTCCTGAGTGCCCACACACAGAGCAAGTCAAGCTGGCAGAGTACCATGAGGATGCAGCTTACGCAGGGGGTCCCAATCGCTACACGGGGGACCAAAGGTTTCATCAACCACAATGGAACCAAGGTGTCCCTAGGAACCCCCCGCCCTACAGAGCTCCAGGACATCCGGAAAGGGACCAGAAGAAAGATGATATACAGACAGTCCTGGAGGAAATAAGGAGGAATCACTCAGAAACTAGGCAATCCTTTAACTCAGTCTATACTCAGATGCAAGGTGTCAACTCTAGGCTTGGGGAAATTGATATATGGCGAAAATCAGTTGATACACAGATTGGTCAGCTAGCAGCAGGAATCCCCAGACAGTCAGGTTCGCTCCCTGGATCTTCAGAACCAAATCCTAAAGGAAAGACTGGACATATCGCTGCTGTAAAACTCAGAAGCGGCCATCAATTGCAAGAGCCAGAGGTCGGAAAGCAGCAAAACGACGAGGAACAACAAGTCGATCTCGACAAACCTGTAGCCGATCTCGAGAAGGGCCTCGTCGATCTCGAGGAGAATCTGCAAAAATCTTCGTCTGCACCACACAGCAACTCGACTGCGCCCAACCTGGTCGAGATCGACAAGAACCTAGTCGATGTCGAGGAGCCATTAGTCGACGTAGAGCAACCTGCAGCATCTCCGACGTCTGTTCTGGCTCCGAATCAGAAAAAGAAGCTGTCTTTCCCCACAAAATCTCTAAAGGACCCGGCAGAAAAGAAATTTCAGCGCTTCATCAAGATGCTTCAGAAACTCAACGTCACCATCCCCTTCACAGAAGCTCTCAATGAAATGCCATCTTATGTCAAATTCCTGAAGGAGATTCTGAGCAAAAAGCGATCAATGGCTGAAATCACAGAGGAGTGCAGCCATCTGGACATATTGGAGAAAAGGCCGGATCCAGGTAAGTTTGCTATAACTATTGGGTTTGGTCCATACAAAATAAATGCTTTATGTGATCTTGGAGCTAGTGTGAGTATAATGCCTTTAACGATTTGGTCCAAGATTAAGATAGGTGCCCTAGAGCCTGTGGATGCTAGACTTTACATGGCCAACAACACGGTGGTCATCCCAACAGACATGGTGGATAATGTCCCAGTACAAGTAGGTAAATTCTTTGTCCCTGCTGATTTCCTAGTTGTTGATATGCAAGAGGATCCTGCTTGTCCAATTATCTTAGGAAGACCATTCTTGGCGACGGTGGATGCCAACATAAGCGTAAGGAAAGGAGTGCTCACCTTCAACATCAGCGATGAGGTAATTGAGTATTCCTTTAATAAAACTGAAAGGCATACAAGTCCAATGGAAGAGGTCAAATCTATCTCAGCTGGCTACATCACCTGCAGGGAACCCAAGGTCAGAAATATGACCCCTGAGGAGCTGGAAAAGAGGGACATGGAAGCCCAAGTGGAGGAGATCATGGCAATCCTCAAGGAGAATACAGAGAATCCAATCGACACGGATCAAGGTAAGTCATTGTGGATTAATTATTTTTCGGATGCCTTGACAGGAACTAAGTATGGGGTCAAGATCGACCAAGACTCCTCGACATCGAGGACCCTAGTCGACCTCGACCAAACCAAGGAGCCTCCACCCGCACCAGCATCGTCGAGCAGCAACACTGAAGGGCCAGGCTCGTCGAGATCGAGTAGCCTTGTCGAGATCGACAAGACTTGCCCTACATCGACTTCGCCATCCTCGACACAGACTCCACCAGATGGACCAAGCTCGTCGATCTCGACTAAGCTTGTCGAGATCGACCACCACTCGGGGAGCCCAGACCCTGCTTCCTCAACGCTGAGACCACCAGAGCCAGGATCGTCCTCGATCTCGAAGAGCCTTGTCGAGATCGACCACCACCCGACTCCACCAGTTTCTCCTTCCTCGACGCTGGAGCCACCAGGAGCGGAGCCCTACTCGATGTCGAGTAGGCTACTCGAGGTCGACAAGACATGCCCTTCGTCGACTTCTGCATCTGCGAGCAGACCACCACCAGAACCTGCAGACTCGTCGAGATCGACTAGCCCTAGTCAAGATCGACCAAACACAGTGGTCCCCAATTCCGTCTCTGCAAAGGTAAGCCAAGGTATGGATCTTTCTTCTCCTATTTCCATTAAAGATTTATCTATACATGGAAGAGGTCTGCCTTGGTATGTGAGATTGTGCAGGATATCCAATGATGAGCCTAAGGAATATGAAGTTCGGGACAAGCTCTATGTCTCTAAATCAAAGGATCATTGCTTTCCCAACAAATTCAACAAGAAGCGGATGTGACCTTTCGTGGTGAACAAGATCCATTCTGGAGGATTGCAGCTGATGGACAAAAATGGAGTATTATTTGAGGCCCAAGCTACATGGGCCCTGCAAATGCCACCTTGAGCTAAATGAAAAGTCGGCCTAGCGACTATAAAATCTAGAGCTTGTAAATAGACATTTACTTTTTGGGACTTTTTGGACATTGTTTTGTTTGTTTTTGGTTTTGAACACTTTTAGTTTTTCTATTATGGCTATATGTCTTCTGCACTTTTCAGGTCCATGGATAGAAGCAAGCCATATTCAGACTCGGCCTAGGCAGTTCTTTCATTCGATATTAAAAAGCCCTGCACACCTGTCTAGTGAGTTTCTTTCTTTACCCTTGTTTTTATACAGCGAGGACACTGTAATGTTTAAGTATGGGGTGGGGGAAGGGCTTACTTTGTGCATATTTTCCATATTTGACATTATGTGTGCATATTTAGAATTTATTTCTTTAAATTTCTACATGGCTATTTTGGAATGCATTATTGATTTATGTGCATATATGCATGTTTTCCAAAATTTGAGAATAATGTCATGGAAGCTTATATTGGACTCGACGATGCAAAATTTCCTAGTAAAGGGAAGTCACAATGAAGTGCATTATTTATTAAAAACTATGGAAGGAGGTAAAATTTGAAGTTGCTTTTGACATGTTGCATGATAAAAGGATTGAGGACTTTATATTTCCATATAATGCTCATATTGTTATAATCCTAGCCTTACCTATGCTTATGCATCACAAAAGTCATAATATGCCTTATTTCAAATATTTGCTCCACATGATCTAAATATTGCCCATTCTTTACCTTATCCGGGGATTATGTTGAGAATGATGTTACATTATGGAGATTGTTATATGGTTGTCGTGTTATTATCATTATTGGAGTTTGGCGGGAAATTGTTTGAAATATATGGAAAATTTAATGAGTGAAAGAAAATCCAATCACCTCAGAAGATAAAGGTAGATTGACCCTGCTCTCTGAGATAATAGTTTGGAGAGATGGGACACATTGTGAGGAGTCCAAAGCACTAAGTGATGTGATCCGAGCTCTTTCTACACATGCTCGGTATTTTAGTCATAACAGGAGCTATATTTGTCCGATGAAGGTCCATGAGTACTTGATGGAAAGCTTATTCGAAGGGCCACATCTTTCATGAAGACCAAAATGCCGAAATCATCCAAAAAGAGGTCGGAAATTAGCAATAATCCAGCAGTTCGAAATCTGGACAGTTTTCCCGACGCATTGAATGAAGTCGGAATAGATGAAGAGACGTTGAACGGGATTCATTCAATGAAACTTGATGGGTTTTACACTCCATGATGACATCCAACCCTCCATTTTCCATTAGGGAGTTGGCCAACTTTCTCCATCAATTCCCGAGAGACTTTTCATATTTTCCGTCTTTAATTTATTGTTTAATTGTTGCTTGGTTTATGGCTATAAAATGCCTCAACCTTTGTCATGAGAAATAAGATATGAGTTGAGAATTTTTGGAAAAAGTGTGTGTGTCTTGTTGATTTGGTGAGATGCCATTTTGACACCCCGTTCCGGAGTGAGAGGCCGAGGAATGGTTCCGTTTGTTTAACTCCTTCCGGTGAGATGCTTGTTAGAGTTGTTCAAACAAAGGCTTGATTGCTCGGGAGTGAGATGCCGACGAGTGAGAGAGCGAGTTTGGTAAATCTATGGGTGAGATGCTCATAGATTTAGCCATCCATATCTTGTTTTTATTTTCCCATAAATCTAGAAAAATCCAAATAAAAGAGTAGCGTGTGTCAAATTTTGTTCTCGTGCTCGGTTGAAGCTTTGTAACTTGTTGGATCGATCCTTCGGGGCACATCACTAAGTATCCGGGGCCATTCATGACACCCATGTTTGCGACTCGCGAGAAGGCAGTGCTAAGGTCAGAGAGGTAAAAGCATTATTATGAATAAAAGCATTATGAAAGGTGATGAATCATATGACAAAGAATGTGGTATGAAAGTTTGGAAAATACTCCATTTCCCCGGATCATTAGCACCACATTGCCAAAAATTGCCCACCTTTAGCCTTTTACCATTCTACTCCTTATTGAGCTTAAATTAAAGTCTTCTTGATTATCAATGTTTTGTCACTTATGAATGTTTTTGCATAACCCTCCTTTTGTGAGTAGATGTTGCTTTTGCATGGATTTGAGACACTAGTACCTTTTCGATGATGGAAATTGATTGCAGTGTTATATGAAAATGAATCTAAGATGTTGAGAGTTTTGATTTCTTCCCCTGAATGACAAATAAAAGTATTGCTTGAGGACAAGCAAGCTTAAGTATGGGGTGTTTGTTGTGAGCTGAATTTGCCATGTTTTACAGTAACTTTTATATCGATTGCTGCATGCATTTCATTCATTTGGGCTAAGATAGTACATAACCTATGTAGTTTATGTTTATTTGCCAAATTATGGAATCTACACCAGTTTCTGTTTAATTCGCAGAATTCGAGGCGTTTTACAGCAATTCTAAGGAAGGTCGGAAAAACTCGGAAAACAGCTACAGAAGTCCAGGGTCAAAGCAGCAACGGAACCAGTCGAATCGAGCCGAGAAACCAGACTACTCGATCTCGAGTAGACCGCACTTGATCTCGACGAACATGTCCGAGCACAGACTTGGTCGACAGAGCCTGATCGAGAAAGCCAGACCAACCCAGCTCCGGAGGTTACTCGATCTCGATAAGACCCTAGTCGAGATCGATAAAGACCAGAGCCCCACCCGGAGTCGAGGAGAGAAGCTGACCGAGAAGCCGAGGACGAGGATGCCGAGCAACCCTACTCGATCTCGACAAGCCCTAGTGGAGATCGACAAGCCCCACAACGCCAGTCCGAGTCCGTGCCGAGGAGAAGCTTCTCGACCAGAGAAGGCCACACCCTAGTCGATCTCGAGGAGCCCTAGTCGAGATCGACGACGCCCAGAGCCCAGATCCGAGCTTGTCGAGCACACCTACCCGAGAAGACCTAGTCGGCAAGACTTTCCTACTCGAGGTCGACTACGCTTACTCGAGGTCGACGAGCACCGTGAGCCAAGACCGAGCCACATCGAGCACCAGTTAGCCAAGACAACGAGTCCTAGTCGATGTCGACAAGGCTTTGTCGAGGTCGAGTAGACCCGATTCCAGAAACGTGTCGTCGAGAGCTGTCCTAGTCGAGCTGGGATTCCTTGGGGCCGAAGGAGGAAGATTCTTTCCGATTTTGAGCAAGTTCTATCTATGGAAGGAGATCTATCAACATCATGAAGACTTACCTTATTTAGATTTATCTTTTCCCTTATTGATTTATTTCCTTAAAACAATTTATTTATCTTTTAGCACATTAGATATAGATTTAGATATAGAGATAGATGATTATTTCCTTGATTAGCAAGGTTTGATCACTATAAATAAGGCCCTAGGGGCTGGTTTTTCATTCATTCCAATTCACACACAATTCAATTTCAGAGAGAAACAAGTAGTTCCACAGAGAAGTTTAGGAGTTCTAAGGTTTTTAGGGTTTTGGCTTTCTGCGAAAGTTGATTGCCAGGATTGTAAAGGCTTTTGAATTTAGTTTTAATGCAAGTTATTTCTTTTCATTCAATGTCTGCGATTGCAATGAGGCATGAGTAGTCCACCCACTTCTGGGGCTGGGGTGAGCCCGACGGTGGCCATGTGAGGCGATGCGATAAAGGTCAGATCTTTTTGTGCAATTCATCTTCTATCCCTATGAGCATGATTCTTTTGCGAGAGTTGAAGGTGATCCTTGTTTGTATTATTGAAGCGAAAGTGATCTTAATGCAACTTGGGTTAATTATGTGAAAAAGGGTTAGTAACAATTAGGGTTTATCCGAAAGCCTCTATTTGCCTATTTGTTAACAACGAAAGTTGTTTGATGGAAAGCATGATCTTTTATGCCTTTATGTGTTACTTTGCATGGTTATCGTTGTGGTGTTGAAACCCTGGTCTTGGAAGTCTTTTAGCATATTGAATTTATTTCTGTCGAATTTTGAGTGCTGTGTTCGGAATTTTCCCCTTAAAGTTTTTGTCTTTTACTCGATCTAGAGTTACTGTTGTCGATCTAGAGGAAGCCTTAGTCGATCTCGAGTAGGCTTTGTCGAGATCGAGTAGCTGTTGGTCTTGATCGAGTTGTTGTCGTCGATTTCTGTTTTCTGTCACCCTGCCTTTGTCGATCTCGAGGAGCTTGTGGTCGAGATCGACGAGCCTTTGTCTTTGCTTTATTTCCTGTTTTGCTTTGTTCTTTGCTTTTGTTTGTTATTTTCTATTTCTTTCCTTCTTTCCGTGTTTCTGTCTTTCTGCTGGCTTGTCTGTGAGAATTTACAGCTACCTAAGAACTGCTGACGTGCTTCCTCGTGGATTCGATCCTGACTATTCTCTTACTACAACGGGAGGAAGTCTTGTATTTATTTGCTGAGACAGGGAAGTCAGTCTGAACTTTATTTTATATTTATTTCATACTTGACCATCCTCCTGCAACAACAGCAAGCCACAACAACCATCTCCATAAACAAGTTCAAACAAAACCTTTGATCAAACCTTGGTTCGATAACAATTTTCTTAAAATCACAATTATACATAGCTAATGGAACTATTTACAGCTCCATCAACAATCCACTCTACACAAGAATCAGACTCCTCCAAGCATGTGAGAACAACCTGCTCATCATCACAGTCATGCAGAACTGACGTTGTACTCTTTTGATTTTTCTCTTCATCCATTTTCTTCTTCCACACATTTCAATTCCTCTTCATATGCCCTTCCTTGCTACAATGATAGCAAACAAAGCTCCCCTAGTCTGAGATATCCCTCTAGACCTGCTCCCTGAAACATGTCACGAGAGCATGTGACGAATCCGTGACCATATCCTTCCTCCTAGTCTCCTCGTTGTAGAGATTATCCTTCATTGCAGATAAGGCACAACCCCACCTAAGACAGAGTTGTTAATTAACATCACTAGAGTCTCCCAACTATCAGGCAAAGAGCTCAAGAGCAACAACGCTTGCAACTCATCATCAAAGACTAACTTCATGGTGTTCAACTGATTCACCAATTCCTGAAACTCACTCAGATGCTCTGCAATAGGCTTTCCATCTCTATACTTGAGATTCACCAGCTTTCTTATCACAAAAGCTTTACTGAAGGCTGACTTCCTTTCATACATATCCTCCAATTTTTTCCACAATACTTGTGTGTCTGTCTCATTGCTTATCTGGTGATAGACACTATTATCCACCCATATTCTGATGGTTCCAACCGCCTTCCTGTGAAATTTCTTCCAATCATTATCGATCCCAAATCATTCAGATAAAAAAGGTCTTTGCAATACAAAACATCCTCCATCTTTGTCTTCTAGATAGAGACATTCGAAGTCGTTAGCTTTATCATTGTACCCGCAAATTCCTCGGCCTTTGTCGTCGTCTCTACTCCTATTACCCAAAAACAACACAGTTAAAGATCAACCAAAGGCTTTGATACCACTTGATGGGATCGGCAAGACCCAAATGCGGAGATGAATCAGGAACCTAGCAGCTGAAGCTACAATCCCACTGATAACCAAGCTCACAAATTTGCGAAACCACAAACACAATCAAACCAAGCAACACAAGCAAGAACATGACGATTTAAGTGGAAAACCCTCCTTAATCCGGAGGATAAAAAACCACTGTTGCCCGCCACAAGCACTAAAATCCTCTAATGAACAAAATGGATACAAGTGTTCACCACTTGTAAATCTCACACAAGGAGACCACCATCAATTTGACTCAAATCGGTACAACACCATTTTCACCAAGAACAGGGATTCTAAACGAGAGAGCAAAAAACTGACAAACACGAGTAGGCTTACCGAGAACTCGAGGTGAAAGAACTCGGATGAGACAAGGAAGATCTACTCACTTTCTCACCACTTTTCGCCTCTTTCTCCTTTCTCCCTCCTCACTTTTATGCTCCTAAAATGGGGATTTCAAAGTTGTAGGGCTGCTGGCGGCACTGCACTCTTGGAGTTTTCAGCTCCTTGTTTGGCCTACTTTTTTAGCCAAATGATGAATTATTTGGCTGGACCTTTATGGGCCACTTGACCCAACGGGTAAGGGTACATGGCCAGGTTTCCGGTTCTTGTGGCCTTTTGAAGACTCTCTTTGTGAAAACAATAGTGCTAAACTTTGGTAATCTGGATTCTGGATCCTCTCGAATATTATTGTCGACTCTTGATCTAAGATAAACAAGTATGAGTACTTTTTTTTTTAGGGAAACCCATTTATTACCTTAGTTATTTGTGTACAAATTATCCATGACAACCGAGTTATATTACCAATCTGGTACTGATAGGTACTATCATTCCGAAAAATCAAGATACTGCATCAAACACCCACATAGAAAGATCTAGCACTCAAATGATTATATTTGAGACACCTAAATATACCACAAGATGCGACTTGCAAATTTGACATGAAATTCACAACTTTCAATCGCTCTTTCATCATCTTTGCTTCTTGATGCTTATCAGTTTGGGATTGCTTTTGATCTCTACAATGAGGCCTAAATTGTAAGCCAAAAAAAAAGAGGAAAGAAAATGAAAACACTACTTTGAATGATTTGGATGGTTTCCTGGGTAGCCTTCCCTTCTTGTCCTTGGTCTCCAAGGCAAGGTTTAGGTTTTGAGAAAAAAAAAAAGAAAAAAGAAAAAAGAATTGAATGACTTTTTTTATTAGGTAAGAATGAAATGACTTGTTCCAGAAAAGAAAGCATTGATTTGTATAGTTACACAGCCCTGCGGAGTCTTTGAGAATAAAACCATACGCTGTCTTACTGTCTAGGTGTATCGAGCCATTGAAGTTTAATTTAACAAAATTCTTCGGGAGCTTATCCTATATGCCAAATATTCTATGGGTGATAATGTGTATTCACTTGGTAGTTGTTCATGAGTTTGGATTTGCCTTTTTGATTGGTACCATTAAAGTCAAGAAAGCAAGCATGCTCCCATGTCTGGAACGAAGTTTGGTAGAAGAGCTTCATCTCCGTCAAGGACATCGAGTTCACATGGTCGAAAGATAGTTGATTTCTAAAAAACCAGACGACCCACCAACAAGTATAAAATTACCCATTTGTTTCTTACCGATCATATTCCTAATTAGATTAAGTTGAATGGAAGACCCGTGAGAGATAGTAGCTCTGTTGGGGGATGGTAGCGGGATGTTTAGGTCGTTGCACAAGGAAGACGTCGTCTTGCAGCCAATAAACAAGTGGGAGGCTGATTCGTTAGTACTATCGCAAAAGACACAGCTAGAAGGTACGAACGCACATGCTTTCTATAGTCGCTCTTTCGTAGGTAGTCCGTCTCAGGAGATTTTCCACAGGATGTGCCTAATTTTGTTCGATATATCTAAATCCCAGTTCCAGGCATCCAGCCACAGTCAAAGGTTTCTAATCCATGATTTTTGGTGAGAAGAGAAGTTGCAGATTTCGTCGAAAAACAACCGTCCTTACTCGAACTCCAATAAAGACGGTTCATTATTACATTCGTCGGCAATACTAGATTAGCAATATGATTGATATCTTGTTGAGATAAGAAGGTGTGTAGTTCCGCCTGAAGCCGATGAATATCCCATTGTCCATTTTGATTGATAAAAAAAAAACTAACCTTATAAGAGGTGCTATTAGTTGGTAAGGGTTTTAGAATTTTGTCCATCAAAGGAACCTAGAAAGCCCAACAGTTTGACCAGAAATTAACCGAGTCACCATTCCCAATGCTCTAATGAAGCCCCGATTTAAACAGATGTCGGATTGACATTAACTTTCCCCATTACCAGGACATGTTATTTTGTTTTTGTACGACATAACAGGTGAATTTTAAGGTATTTTTCCGAAATAACACGAAACCAGATGTTATTTGGTTTCGAAATGATCTTTCATAGGAGTTTCATCTGTAGAGCGATGTTCATAGTTTCTACCTTGTGAATGCCCAAACCTCCTTTCAAGGTGTCCGAGCAAATCTTGTCCTAGCTGATAAGTGGGGTAGCCTGCAACTCCTTATTCCAGAAGAAACGGAGATAAACTTTATCCAACTCGTGTAGAATGCTCGTTGGTAGTAGAAAAGCTTGCATAAGGTAAATTGGTTGTGTACTCAGGTTTGCTTTAATAAGGACTTAGCGGCCTTCCGCCGATAAAGCCGACGCTTTCCACTTAGTCAGTTGATTCTTTTTTTCAGAATAATGTCATTGAAAGTATCTCGGTTAACCTTACCACTAACGATAGGACAACCGAGATATTTATCGAAATTTTTCGCATATGGGATCCCTATGGTTGAAATAATTGAATTAATAGTTTGTTGAGAAGTATTAGGGGAGACCTGAAAACTAGACTTGTGTGGATTTACTTTTTGGCCTAATACTAGACAAAATCGATTGATGATCGAAGAGATTGTGGAGCAAGCAGAAGGAGCTGCTTTGCAGAAAATGATAATGTTGTCTGCGAAAGCAAGAAAAGGTATCTTTACTCCTGGTCTGCCAAAGACCATACCGATATCCTTGTTGTTAGCAAATTCAATTTGTAAATTCCTTGCGAGGACTTCAGAAGCCAGTATGAAAAGGAAATGTGATAAGGGATCACCTTGGCGTGATCCTCTGGTTGGGTGAAAAACAGTGGCAGGCTCATCATTAACCTATACTGAGTAAGATATGGAAGAAACACATTCTTTAATCCAGCTAATAAATATGGTGCGAAACCAAATTTGTCCATGATCTGGAACAAAAAAGGTTATTCCACCCTATCGTAGGCTTTTGGGAGACTTTTCTGGGTTATT
Source organism: Persicaria tinctoria (assembly GCA_037127255.1). Lineage (NCBI taxonomy): Eukaryota > Viridiplantae > Streptophyta > Magnoliopsida > Caryophyllales > Polygonaceae > Persicaria > Persicaria tinctoria. The sequence goes on along the minus strand of JBANSL010000007.1, from coordinate 22,052,538 downwards.
GAACAATTTAGGTCATGTGGTTCTCATAATCCGGGAACTAAGGAAACAACCAAATCATAACACCGCTCATAAACTCATACCATAACTCTCCAATGTAACACAACTTCAATATCAAGCATATAACTTTACAAACCATACTCAACTCAATCTTTTATTCTTTTCCTTTTTCTTTTTTTTTGTTTCTGTTTTTTTTTTCATGCTATAGCAAGAATCAAACTCTCATAAGGATACCTCAAACATACAATCCACCAATAAAAACCATCATCCACAATATAAATATTCACCTACTATTCCTGAATTCTCGGATGGGGTTAGGCTATAATTGGCTATGGAAAAATCTTGTGGAGCTACAAAAAAATAGGCAATCAGGCTCAAATTGGATTCAAGCAGAGGATAATATGTAAGGGGGAATAGAGTCAAATAAGGCTAATAAAGGTGCCTCAGTCATGTTTAAGTCATGTGTAGAAATCATAATATGCAGCCTTGAAAAAGATATCTAAATGCAAACCTAAGAGGAAGCAAATATAGAGAGTACACTCAACAAGCACGAGTACTAAATCAAGTGCAGTCCTGAATAGGCCAAAATAAGCTCAGCAGGTCATGTCTAGAACTTCAAGATCACCCAAAATTCCAAGATCTTATGTGCTGAATCATTAACCAATCATGTTCACCAAATAGTATAGAAAACATATATCGAAGGTTTCAATAATCCAAGCACATCACGGGACATAAATCTCAATATAGATAGAATAGAGGACAAGCGGTATCCATATGGGGAAATAAGACCTAAACCTAACTAATGCATAAAACATAAATATTTTTTTTCCATTTTTGATATTTTTTTTTGAAGTAACATGTTGATATGCATGCAATGTAAACTAAAAACAAATATACAAGTGCAACTGAAAATAAACATGCAATCCTATTATGCCATGTAATTCTTCCTCCCACACTTAAATCAGGCATTGTTCTCAATGACATAAAAGACAACAAAAGATAAAAATATGAAGGAAATAAAGAAAAACTGACTTGCTCACTGCGGCGGTGATAGATAAGGTGGAAAATAAAGGGAAATATCTCAGTCATGTGAAAGGCAGCGGGGCGGCTGAGGACATCTAGTCGTGGGGCGGCCTTTCCTCTATGTCCTTCTCTCCTCGTCTTTTCATCCCTGCGATGTTTGTGCCCCACGAGAACAAACAAAAACCCAAACTACTACAAATTAACTTAATGCAATTAATAGAATCTAAATCTAATGACCTTGGGTTGCCTTACAAGCAGCGCCTTTGGTTAATGTCGTTGGCTCGATAGTTTATTCGTATCCACTCATTCAAGACTTAAGCGGACATCGTCAGTGCCCTAAAAAGCAAATCAAACTCTCGTGCCCAACCGATATTTGAATGCACACTAAAGATGAAACAACTGGTAACTAAAAATATAGCAATGGGAACCGTTACAAACTTACCATTCATTCGAGCTTGATTCTCCCTCAAGAGTATATAGGACCACCAACATAGTTCTGTTTGTTGTTTGTTGAAGTAGTGACTCCTTGGATCGACATATTCACCAAAATCTCCCAATTTGCAAAAAGTACTAGTTTCTTGTTCGGGAACTACAGAAATCGGTTCCGGACTTGGTTCCTTGATAGGCGAGTTGGGGATGATTTCTACGAATGAAGGGAGCATCGAAATATACTCAATCTCTAGGGGCGTTTCTTGAGATTTCGTGTCGATAACCACTAGATGCTCTTTTTCATTATCGTAGAATTCATCGTTGCTTACATCTTGGCTTTCCTCAATCTCAGGAATAGAACATTGCTCAACTGCCAACTCCTTCAATGTGTGTGTGTGTGTGTGTGTGTGGAATGTTTCATATGAGAACTAGTTATTTTAGTGTGAACTACAAACTATAAATATTAGTCATTTGATGAAAATAAAAGCTCCAAATCAACGGTTGATATTAAAATAGCAAAAAGTGACCTGATAATTGTGCCACCATCATATAGTATATAATAATGAATATGGGCAAGTCTCTTCGCGGTTTTAGTTTTATGCGCCTAAGTTGGCACGAAAAATTCATAAATTGGCACGTAAATAAACGTTAGTGGCACGACGACCATATTGAGTGGCATGTAATTGACTATCATAATAAATGTTAAGATAATTGTTATATTCGAACTTGGGTTTATCTATCAGAGTCAAAAGAGTTGGCACATGATATACCTATACTGGCACATAAATATACGTTAGTGGCACGAAGAACGTGACAAGAGGAAAACCGTCATTGCTCCTGCGAAAGAATACTCGAACTCACAACTAGTATAGTTGGTAAGAAAGAGGTTGATCCATGGGAAAATCTATTCAATTCAAGTACAAGTCTAATCGCTAAAAGAGAAATTGGGGGGTTTCTAGTGAGAAAAAGATCCGCCTTTTATCAAAGTGGAAGCAATGCAAACAAAGTAAATTGTGTTTAGAATGCAGTGGAGAGAATTAGGCTCACCTACAATTTATCACTTCGATTGATGAATTCGATTCTTGTTTCAGCCTCTAGTTCTTGTCTTTTCCAATCAATGTCCTTGTCCAGATCTTAGGTAGATTACTAATCCTACGAGTCCTAGCAACCCTTATCTCTAAATAATCCTAAAACGGTTAAGATTCAACCTAAGGATAGCATTAAGAGTATGAATTAACCAAGGTACATATAATATCAAGCTACGAGTCGATATTCAACATGTATTCAACTTCCTACACATCCAATTAGTCCTACGAGTCCTAAAGGGATATGATTGTCACTTGGGTTAAGGTTCGCTACGAGGAATCTACAAAACCCTAGCAATTGAATGAATCTACTTTAACTAGTTGATTAAGCCAGAGAGAATAAAACACATTCAGGGAATTAAGAGCAAAGAAGTCAAAACATTGGAATAGGAATAAGAACTAGATTAAGAAACTTATAATTCAACAATCAAAGATCCAAATTGTAGGCGAAACCTCGAGAGTTTAGTTGCTCATGCTCAACGGTGCTCTCAACAATTCTCTAAAGTGCATAAGGTAAATGAAAGAATAACCTAAAATGTATCTTAAAAGCCTTTAGAAAGTCGGCCAAGAAATAACATAAAAAACCCTAATTAACGTCCAAATCTGATTCAGCGTTTCTGCGAAGGCCGCGGGGCAGCCAACCTAGGCCGCGGGGCGGCAAGGCGATTGCAAAGTTGCTCATCAAAGGCTTTCCAACGCATGGTTATAATAGTCAATCGGACCACCGAGGCCTTTGGAAAGTGCGAAACAAGTTCAGCTTGTCTGGCGACAATTTCTGCTAAGACTCTCAAAATTCAACTCCGCTCCCGTGCTCTTTACTTTTCTTCCTCAACTTGAATCTTCCTTAATCCAAGAGTTTCCTCATTCCTCGTCGGATCCATATATATTTACTTGAAATTAACCATAAACACGTGTAGATTCCGACTCTTCAAACACCACAAGTAAACATGTGATTGTAACTAAAATATGCAATATTCACAACTAAACTATGCTAACTGTAATCTATTATGCAATACTAATTATGCTCTATCAGAACGTATTAACTGTTACGTAAGTAATGTATTTCTCTCTGTCCATAAAATAATCTCACTTCGAATTTTTTTCCATAAACATATATAAAGTGGATGTCTATAGATAGGTAAAATTAAACTAAGTTCAAAAACAAATTTATTTTTTAGTTTTAACAAATGAAGATGGTTGAAAATGAGTTTAAAACAATTAAAATTTAAGACTTGTCACATGAATAGTAAACGACAAGTTTTGCCGAACGGAGGGAGTATTTAGTTTCTACATACTTATTATAATATATTTGATGTGAGTTTACAAAAATTATAATAATTCATAAGAGATAGAATTTTTTTTTATGTTTTTAAAAGATGTGAGTTTACTATATATTTTTTTTAAAAAATTATAATTCGATTTTTTAAGATTTCTTTTTCAAATATGTTATAATAAATATGTAGAAGCTAAATACATTTTTTGTTAATTTTTAATATTAATTTAATGATAAAATAATTTTGTGGACCGGAGTTTTATAACATACTAGTCTCATGCCCCCACCATGACACTTTTTAGAAAAAATCATATTTATACTTGTATAACCCGATAATAGTGGATAGAAAACACTTGTAGTGTACTTGTTATTCATGATAGTGTTACTAATATTATTATGTAAAATCAACTAAACACAATCCGGGAGGGTAGAGCAGAGCACCAAAGAGAAATCGTTAATCAACATACAACTCATGTAGCTGTCTCTCACAAACAAACAACTAAATGCGAACAAAACAAAAAGTGATGCATATGCTGGATTCTGGAGGAACACCTTAGAATCGAAGCTTGGTTCGGCGCCAGTCAATGCACTTCGCATTGTACCTGAAACCCCCAAAAAATGAATCGCACACTAAATTCAGTTCCCAATAATCTCTTCGAATCGCAACAACATACACCTACATTGAAGGTAAAAAAAAATGAGGCTAAAATATAACAAAGCTAAATCCTAATTAAACGTCAAACAGAACACACTCTCTTCTAGCATGATGTTATCCTATTAGAGAAACTTGAGGTTACTAAATGAGATAAACTTACCAATGGTTGAAATAGTGGTGACAATATCTCCTAAAATTCCTCACTTTCACCAGAAAGCATAAGTCGTAATCAACACCTATAGCTAAAACCTGAACATATAACATCAATAAGAAAAAGATGTCACCTGAATCTTGATTGACCTGAAAATCACAAATTTATTTCTACAAAACTAAATGAGAGTAAAGCAAGCAAAGTCCTCATATTTGCTTAGATTCTATCTATGGTCTGATGCTAGGATTGAGAAACTACATGATGGATCATTAAGATTTCAAAACTCAAAGAAATGGACATCAAACATATTAATAGCATGGTAATTCACATATTTGGCATCCTATTAATAGGCTAAGGAAATACTAAAAAAGAGTAGTTGCTCTGCTGGTATTTTATTAGGAATCCAGCTATTTTATTATGTAAAATTCATTTTGCCTTAAAATTGGTGGGAAAGTAGTTTCTCTGTTGAAGGCTCAATGAAAATTGTGGCTCGGCTGAAGGCTTAGTGAAAATTGGGAGGCCAAGTGCGTGGATCCTGTGATCTATATTACAACAACAGTCATATCAAACACTACCATGGTATGTAATCAGATGAAGATTTTTCTATTTAAGCTTGAAAATAGAGCATACCAACAAAGGAGAAGTGGTACGCTTTTCAACGGCGAGGACAACACCTTCCTTGGTCTTAATTCCAATTGCAATTGAACCCAACTGCAGCACAAATCCAATTAAATCATTAAAACGATCAAATTCCAATTGCAGGTTCAATTTCGAGCACTTGGTTAACTACACTGGCAAAAGCATATTACCTTGATCGCTTCAATGACATATTCGACCTGAAACAACCTCCCTTCAGGAGAGAAGGTAATAACTCCTCTGCCATACTCAGACAGTGGGTACCTGAGATGCAACATCGACTCCAAAAATTTCACCAACAACTCATGCTCAGAATTAAAGAAGATCTTGAAATGAAAAAGACAGAGAGGTTGATTTACAAATCCAAAATCAATATCAATTATAGCACTTGACACAACATATGTTGAAAAAAAAAGTGAAATCATTCAGGAGAAACTTTATCCAGAAAGAATTAAGAAAGGTCAAACTCTAGACAGTTAGACGCACCTTTAAGAAGTTAGCATTTATTTCGCTTGCTATACCACAGAACACCCTAAATCAAACAAAGTTCTACCAAATCAATCAACAATTTATAATGCCCACAAAAAAGAACAATTAGCATTAACAAATGCATTCATAGTTAACAATGTCATGAAATGTTGACTCTATATATTATTACCTTGGGAGGTTTGATGCCCACCCTCAGGAAGAGCTTAGGATTCATCAAATGAAGTTTAATAGGTTCCCAGAGTTCTCAAATCTGATCAGAAAGACCACCAACAACTGAGTTGCTCACAGTACTAGGATCTTCATGAAGCATATTCACCTCAAAAAAGATGAATCAAGAACTTGAGCAATTGCGAATTGATTGATTAACCAACAAAACCATCAAGGCTCCAATCAAGTGCTAAATCTAACTAATTCCAATCCATTTCCAGCACATAGAGAAAAAAAAGAAAGCAAAATCTAAAAAGATGAATCGAGAACTTGAGCAATTGCGAATCGACTGATTAACCAGCAAAATCATCAAAGCTCCAATCAAGTGCTAAATCTAACTAATTCCAATCGATTTCTAGCACATAGAGAAAAAAAAAAAAAGCAAAATCTAAAAAGATGAATCGAGAACTTGAGCAATTGCGAATCGACTGATTAACCAACAAAATCATCAAAGCTCCAATCAAGTGCTAAATCTAACTAATTTCAATCGATTTCCAGCACATAGAGAAAAAAAAAAGAAAGCAGAATCTAAAAAAGAAGAATCGAGAATGACAATATATACCTCGGCAGCAATTGCGAATCCCCGATCTGAAAGTCGATGAATCTGAGAAGCAAAGATGGCGAATCCCCAATATGAAAGCGGAAAAAAAAAGATACGTTATGCGATGGGACAAAGATGGCGAGCGAAATAAGCAAAAAAGAGGTGTCTGCAACTGCAAGAAAGAGGCGACTGAAATTCTAAGGTCTTTGGAGAAGGAGGTGTCTGCAGGAAGGAGGCTACTAAAATTCCTTTTCTTGTGAATTAGGGTTTTGGTTTGGAAAAAGAAAAAAAAAAGAAAAGAAAAAAAAAAGTGATTGGTCAAAAAATGTGATTTGTAAATGAAAGCTAAAATTATAAATACATAAAATAGATGTTGCCAAAAATGTAGATGTCTCATAATAGGAAGTTAAAAAAATGTGAGTTGTAAATGAAAAATAAAATTATAAATAAATAAATATAAATATATAAAATAGATGTTGTCAAAAAATACCGGCTCGTGAGGAAGCGACACGTGGCCAAAAGACTTTAGTTTTAAGTAATACGGAGTATATAGATATATATATATAGATGATTTGCACCGGTCTAACTGTTGGTGATGACATTGATTGAAAACTGGAAAAGACTTGTTAATCTGAAATGATATCGATCGCTTATTCTCTTATTGCATCGATTTGAGTTAGTATTTTCTTTTATTGTTTTTTCTTGTTTTAGTTATTTGATCGAACTCAATAGTTTCAGACATCTTTAACCATGATGCTCGTGTTGAGCACTCCCTCTGTAATAAAATAATTGGCTCTTTGGAGGTTTTCATACTTCTTAAGAAATAGTTAAAAATTTAGCAAATAAATAATGTGGAAAAAAATGTAGCAATTGAAAAAAAAAAATTGTATAGGAAGTTAGAGTATTAATAGAATATCTTGAAAATCAAATACAATTAATGAGATAAATTGATAAAATTAGAAATTTTTGTTATAATTAGGTTCAAAGGGACAAATATTTTGTTTCAAGAAAAAGTGGGCAAAAGGCCAATTATTTCGTTACGGAGGGAGTATATTATTGTATAATTTGCTTTTTATCATCTCTTCCTCCTCCGCCTTATTTTAAGATTTGGTACTCTCCAAACATGGTGCTTGCCATGAGTATCTTATTTCACTTTTTTCATCATATTCCTTTTTTTTTTTACAAAATTATAAACTTTTGTATATAACTTATACATTTTGTTTTTAAATATTCTATAGTTACTAAATTAATATAGATAGATAAAAATATTAAAAACAAAAAGCAACATTTTTCTTCAGCTATAACTAACAAGAAAATTTAAAAAACACATATTTTAAACCGTTGCCAATTATATAATACGGAGTACTACGTATTGTACAAAATATTATATATAATAATGATAAAGTAGTATGTACATATAATACAATAGGAGTCACGTCCGTTCACCGCCGCCTTGAAAACACCTCTTCGGAGGACCTTAACCCCTCTTCGGAGGCCCTTAATCTCTCCTCGGAGGCCCTTAACCCCTCTTCGGAGGGTCGAAATTGCTCTCTCGTCTACAAAGCTTCTCGTCGGAGGATCGTAGCCTCCTCTTCGGTGGTCGATTCTGGTTTCACCGGACCATGGCCGGCTACCCAATCCTCTCGATTTGGCTCCCTCTGGTCGGAGCTTTTGAGATTTGTCTTTGCTGTACTTCGTACCCATCTCATATCTTGTCTTTTGGGTTATGCCGGACCATCTTTTTCTATCTATTGGCGTGAGACTTGCCTGGAATTTCAGATCGAGGGTGTCTGTTTCACCTTCCTAGAATTCCGGCCCTTATCCACCGCGATTGGTGTCTCTCGCCGCCGATCTCCGTTCCGGGGGTTCGGTGTGGTGTCGATTCACTTCCCCACCTCAGCGTGGCCCGTCTCGCTTCACCTCTACCGGATTCCGGGTTGTCATCACAAGTAGCTTATTTTTTAAACACAAATTTTAGCTGATTAATGCTTATTTTGGTTTGTCATACACACATTTTAGCTGTTAATTTTTTTAACAGCAAAAACTCTTTCAATATAGTAGTATGATTAGTTGTAGTATACTACAGTAGTATTTATATACAATATATATTTTTCACAATACGAAGGGGTTCAGACTTCAGACGTTCAGTAACTTTTTTTTTCAAATTAAGTAAGGCTAATTTGCATGGATATACCATTTTATGGGCAACTTTGCAAAAATAACCTACACCCAAAAAATTGGCAAAGGAATGATAAATTGTCATTCTTGCAAATTAATCCCAACAGGTTGCCGGTTACACTTTGCACAAACTGGAAAGATGGTGTGAAAATTTTGGACACGTGTCGAATGGAAAGAGGGTGAGATAGAGAGAGAGGGGGGGGGGGGGGGAGAAAGAGACCTATTTAATTGCTATAAACTAAATTTCAGGCATTTTCATTTGTTAAAATTAAAAAATAAATTTATTTTTGAACTTAATTTAATTTTATCTATCTATAGACACCCACTTTGTATATGTTTATGGAAAAAAATATTTTGAAGTAAAGTTTGGTCTATATCGCATCTTGATCTCAATTTGGAGTATGGCATGGATAACCATTTGGATGGCAAATACAACAATTCAGCTGGCACAGAAATTCACACAACTGGCAAGATAAACCAGAAAATCTGGGCAGAACCGACAATCGTTGCTCCGGAGATGAAAGGTAAGCTCCCGACGTGGAAACGATTAAACAATTAAGACCTAAACCAAAAACAACAAAGTACTAAAGTTCCTAACCAATACATAACAAGTTAAGTACAAACAACATAATGGGTAGAACCGACAATCGTTGCTCCGGAGATGAAAGGTAAAGCTCCCGACATGGACATGGAGGAGGGGGCAATGCTCATAGAGGAGAGCATGTCGTTTGGGTCCGTCAGGAGCAAGATAATGGAGACAAGCAGATACCCGTCTTGGGGAGATTCCCTTCGCCGGAAGCGTCGGAGGATATAAGCAAGCGCGGCGTGGCAAGGTGAAGAAATTGATGTCTAGTTGGGTAACTCTTCTTTTGCGTAGTCGAATGTAGTATTTTGTTAGTTTGCTTGTAACTCAATGACACTTTGAGGTTTTGGTGGTTTTAAATGTACATAACTGGCCGGTTAGTTTGTCGACGAAGCAAAAGACAAATGTATGCGATTTTTTGTTTACTAGCCGGTATATGATTTTCCCTAGCCAATAAAATCAAAGTCTATGCCAATAAGATACTAACCCCTGACACATCTTATTTATCTCATAAACTTCTCATCCTAAGTATATCGATCATTAAACTCAAAGGGACGAAACGCTTTAGACCTAAAACAAACACAACGAAGTACTAAAGCTAAAGTCGATTGATGGATCTCTCAACAAACCTACATTACTCTCAAACCTACATTACTCTCAAATGACATCATCCAGTGTAACATTTTGGGGTTTTGGTGGTTTTGAATGTACATAACTGATCCTAGAAACAAACCTACATTACTCTCAAATGACATCGTCCAGTGTAACATTAATGGTTTCAATCACAACATACTTCAAGACATAGAAAGAAATTTACAACGATGTATTAGTATAACCCATTGCGATGTATGCTTACTAGCCAGTAAATACTATTATCTAGCCAGTGACAATGATCTCTTAGACAATGTAGAAGTAACCCCTGCTGGATCTCTCAAGATGATAAAATCAAACACAAGTCCTCTAAAAGGTGGAAACGATTAAACAATTAAGACCTAAACCAAACACTACGAAGTACTAAAGTTCTTAACCAATACAATCCTGTCGGATGCGAAGCCCGAATATTTGCGATCTATACTTACTAGCCAGCAAATACTATTATCTAGCCAGTGACAACGATGTGTTAGCCAGTGAAGACGATGTGTTAGCCAATACATATGTCTAGCCAATCAAAATAATATTTCTACCAAAACATTTAACCTTACACAAATGGCACAATCGAGAGCTGAAGCAGTCTGATGCCAGCTAGTAGTGCAGCATTGAAGGTTTTGCTAGTGATGGCTCAAGTGGCTATTTTAGGCTACCCTTCTTCATCGATTACACTTTGCCTTTGATGGGCATTGACTTCGTGCATCATCTGATCATACGTACAATATGTATCTAATCTCTCTCCATAAGGCAGCAAATAAATAAACCCAAAGACTTTTCCCCATGTTTGGGAATCAGATTGCACACATAGTCCGATTATTGCTTACAGTCACATGTTACAACAGAAGCCGAATGTAAAGATAACCCAAATTTCCTGATCAAATTGCCATACCCACCCCCACAAGCCACAACCCCACTTATATGCCCACCAACACTCACAGTAGGGCAAATCGCAGCAAGAAAACCAAGAACCCTACTTTTTTCCCCAAATTGCATTGTAAACCTCTCCCAAAGTGGCACCTGTTGTTGTTGCTCGATTGTTGTTTCTCGATTAGAATATCGAATACCAATTGCTCGATGTACTGATTTTCGATTGCTGTTGCTCGATTCGAATACCGATTTGCAGATTGGGTAACCAGTCGATCTCCTCCAGAAATCTCAGCGACAGAGTCGATAGCCCAATCCTGTCGGTGTCAATAGAACGGGCTCACCATGTAAAGGCTCGAGTTTTTATTTATTAATTTTTAAATCCTAATTTTTGCGGAAAAAGAATAATTTAACGGAAAATTCACTAACTCGGATTTCATAACTCTTAAAGCGGGTTTCAGCCTAATTTTGAGTTTTTGACAAACGATTCCGTCTTTTCAACTCGAGAATTGCAAATTAATTTCGGATGTCGATATACTCACGATTTTAAAACATTAATTTGATTGAGTCGGGATTAGATCGAGAGAGCGGGTTCTGAAATTTCATCTCGGGTAAATTTTGAATTGTGTTGGGACCACACCACTTTACCTTTCCCCAATGTGCATCCGAAATTCAGTCAAATTTATCCTCTTCTTGTGAGGTTTGAATGGAGGAAATTTCCTCCCCCTTTCCTCTTTCTAATTGTGGCTAAAACACACTACACCCTCCTCCTCACTCGTGACCCTACCTCCCCTAATTGTGGCAAAGAGCCCAAACCTACAGCTATAGCCTCCTCCAATCCTCCTCATCTCTCCAAATTTCTTTAATTTCTCTGATTTCTTTCAGGTTGAAACCCAAACACTTCTCCCCATTTCCTCCATTGCACCACCACCAATGCAGCTTCTCCTCCTCCCAGCTGCGTCGCCAGCAGCCAACACCACCGTCGCTGCCACCAAAGCCGCCCTCACCTCCATCTTCTCCCCCATCTCCACTGCAACCCCGCCTCCAATCCCCCCTGCCTTGCCGAGAAGCCCACCGCGCCACTCCACTCCTCTTTCTTCATCCTTCTTCTCCGACCAGCTTCCTGGAGCAGCCTCCCTGGAGTTCCGCATCCCGAGCCTCCGGAGTGTCACTGGCGCCGCCGCTGCAGCCCCGGTTCCTCTCTTCTCCTGTTTTCCGATTTGCAAACGGTAAGTGGTCATCTCCGCTCCTTTCGTCTCCCTTTGATGTAAAGCTTCGGCTTTAATGTTCCCACACCCTCCCCAGGTCCTTCTGATCGAATAATCCGCCTCGACGCACCCGGATGTCGCCTCCCCGAGCTCCGTTTCCGGCGAGACGACTCCCTCGGTGAGCACTCCTTTTCTCTCCTTTCTCTTGTCGATTCTCTGTTGCTTGTGTCGGGTTGGATGGTCGGAGCTCGATGTCGACACCGGCGAGCCCCTACCCTCCCTCTCTTTTCCTTCGTTCTCGGGCAGCTCTTCGCGTGGGGGAGAAGATGAACAGTGTTCATCTGGCCGGTTTTGGCTCTAATAAAAAAAAGGGGGTTCGGTTCAACATTTTTTTTAAAGCAAAAACCGGTTCAGTCCTGATAAATGGGAGTTGGGCCTAATTTTGTTCAGAAGGTATTTGGGCCTGTTTTCCAATGGATCCAATTTTTGGGAGTTTTACAAAAAGGGCTAGATTTTGGGGTTTTGTTAAATAAGGGCTGTTTTGGTAAATTAAAAGGGGCTGTTTTTATAAGATGCAATTGGTTGGGCCTATTTTTATAATAATATATTTACATTAAAGGTATTTAAAAATATATTATTGCTTTGTAAAATATGGAGATTTAACATGTAATATTGGACTATATAATATCATGAGACATTTTGGATGAAATTTAAAAGAAAAATATATGTATATATATTACTTGTGATTTAGATAATATAATATTATGAGACTTGGATTTTAGAAAAAAGATATTTGACGAACATTTTCCAATATCGGAATTTCTATCTAGTTAACTCGGGTTTCGAAACGATTTGCGGGACTAACTCTGGGATTATGTGATCGATGACTAACTAGCATGATTAATGTGAATGATTGTCTAATATCATGATTGGTGTGTACTAATGGCATGATTGATTGACTAATGGCATGGTGAAGTGTTAGACTTGTGTAGCGTTAATTTATGCTTTCGAGATATGATGAACTTGATATATGTGATATGCGGATTATTTTGCGGATATATTATGGCAAATACATGAATGTGGTTGAATGGAATGATGAGAATGATATGGTCTTGCATGTGGAATGTGGCAATATGATGAATGGTTGAACTTGATGGAACGATGATTGTGATATGGTTGCTATTCTCGTTGAATGATATGCTTGAGTGCTTGGATGATTAGACATAGACTTATATATGTGTTCTGATATGTATCTAGGTGATCTTTAATCTATTATAATGCTTGCCTTGCTGTTCTGCACCTCCAGGTAAGTCTCTTCGGAGCTTACTCAGATTGAATAGAGCTATTCTCTGCTTTAGGTGCATGATATACTAGGTGCTTGCATTCATGATCAGCATGTCATGTAGTACCATGCTAGGTTGCATCGACCGTGAGCATTCTATTTCTTTATGCGTATGTAAACAGAACGGCCGTTATCTGTGAAGTAACTAGAGTCATTGCTAGGGTCATACGGTAGCCCAGCCTCATCGGGTACCCTGAGTCAATCGAGTCATGCACTTCCTTATATTATGAGATGCCTGCGGGCTTTATTGTGGAGCGGGTTAGGCATGCGTGCCGCCCTATTATGAATGAATGCATTCACGAGCTGGCCAGTCTCCACCTATCGGAAGGGGTGGAGGTAGGAGAGGGATATACCACTTGGTATTCTGTGCTAAGGCCTTATTATTATTATGTACTTGATCTTAGGAGCATGTTAGTGTGTTAATATTCCGCCATGCATCTAGAAGCATCTTTATTAGGTATAGCGTATATGTGTGCTTATGGTTGGGATGCAGAGTTAAGTGGGTATCGATCTGATCCTGCCCTAAATCAATTTTTTTTAGGTATCTGTTATGCTTACTACTATTGATGCTGATTTGAGTCCATGACCGTTGGGTCTAACATGGCGGAAAAGAGAGAGCTGAGATTCTAACTTCACCAATTTAATTACGGCTCGAATTTGAATGGTTGATCACATTTTGACCCGGCTCTGCCGTGGCACCCCTATGTATTATGCTTTACTTCCGTTATTTGTGTGACCTTTGGTTTTCCACACTTAGACTTATGACAGGTACAGGGGACTTCCCCGGGGATTCCAACGATCCCTTCAGATTTTGGGTATGAATTCCCACTTGAAAACGTTAGAGTAGAATTTCAAACGTTCAACCTGTACTCGGGGCGCAAGATCCTAACGAGGGGTTTTATCCCTCGAAACGTAACTCGGGAATCATAATCCCGGGCCGTTACAAAGATGGTATCAGAGCCGAGGTTGTGCAAACCGAGTATGATAGGTTGAAGTGGTTTTGAAAATGGCCAATGTTTTCAGATGGTTTTTCAAAATGTTTTGGAAAGGGCAAAATGAATTTAATATGGATAACTCAATCGGACTAAATATGAACTTGGACTAAGAAATAGATTGGAACCAACTAAGGGAAACGAAGGGGTAGTAAAGGCGCTAGACCATCCCTAATGGATGTAGTTGGGAATGGGTAGGCAAAATATAGCTTGTTCTTTTACAGGTGGATTTGAAGACTCCAAGGAACCTGAAGGTTGGAGGAACATGGGTTAGGAGGCTGTGAGGTATTTGCCCCTCCGGTTGGCCGTCCCTCGAAGGACGGCATAGATCGTCTCTGTGATTGTGTGCGTCATATCCAATTGGGCCCGAGGGCGATCCTCCTCGAAGAGGATCATATTAATCTTGCTAATTGTTTCCGTGTTGAGTGCTATTGTGCGTAGGATAGCGAACTAATCGGTGTGCCTTAACTTGAATCATGTGTTGAATGTGTAAACGGGATAGCGGGAGGAAACCTTGTCCTTATGTTGTCGGAATTCCCTTCTTGTTAGGATAGCTCTTCCCTTATTCAAGCCCCTTGATGATTATGACTCCGTCAATCGTCCCACCAAGACATTTAGGCATGCTAGCAAGGGTTGAGGAGCATCCGCTCTCCCTGTTTCGAGTCTTGTACTTTGATGCCCCACCATTTATGGTTCTATCGAGTCTCGTACCCAAGGTTGGTATATTTCAGCACGACTTATCTGATAACTTGCATGATCGCACTTATGAACGAATATATATATATATATATCGAATCTATGAATTCCCATCATTGTTACTCTCCTTTGAATTAGGTCCATGATAGTGTGGTCAACCCTCTTTGTATGAGTGCCATGAGAAATGAATTTCTGAGCATGTTAAGTTAATCAAATTGAACCTCATTGACTATGTATTGTCTTAATGAGTGTTGGTAGTATCATGTCGGATATACATCTCCTAATTATCGACCATCATGCATCTATGTGTCATACTTGTCATACTACATGTATATGGTTGTATGGGATTTGATGGTTGTTATGCCCAAATGACTTAACCATACCCCTTGACACGATTATTAGAGTGCTTCTTAACATGCTTACCTAGAACCCACGTTGTTTTGACCTACTTATGTGTACACTAAGTGAGTAATGAATCATGCATGTGATATCCTATAACGCTCGCTATGTCATATATAACTTTTGCTGTATATGTCTATTGTCATTTTGTGCATACATGATATTAATATGTCAAGCATGATTAGTGCATGAGATGATAAGTTTTAGCATGCCCCGTGTGCATGTAAAGTTGATTATGTGAAATGTTATGGATGCATAGGACGCTATTCCTTTAATAGGTACATGATAGTGTGAAATGATATGATTGAAATATTTTGTGATTGTTATGTGCACCTGTAACCTTATAGAATACCTTAAGGGGGTTGTTGTAACTCTCGAGTCTGTGTCTTGTCTTGAGTCTCGTCATCTCTAGTCCTGGTTTGTGTCCGAATTCTTAAGAAAGTCGTTTTGTCCTCCCTTGCCCTCCCCTATCTCCGTGACTTCTAACCCCTCGCAATCCCCTTAATGGACGTCGACATGGAAGAGAAGACGAGCGATCGAATGGCACCAGAGTGGAGCAACGGAAGTGTGGTGGGCCCATGGCCCATGGACCCTAGGATCGACGTCGCCAAAGGAAGGACGCCTTTCGAAGATGGCGGTTGCAGACGTAATCCTCCTAGATGACTCAAGGAATGACGTTCTTCGTCCGAATTGTGATCTCTCCTATGCGATCTGGAACCGGTGTCGTACGATAGGCTTGGAACTAACTAAATTGAGGTGTGATGACTAATAAGCTGAACTGGTAGTGAATGATTGCCTGACTAACCTGTGTTGTGATGATGTGCCTATATGCTTAAGTGTACTGACCTGCTAGTAAATCGGTTATGGGTTATATATGTGGTGGCGTATTCTTCTTGGGAATGAGTCGAGTGTTTTCCTTGGTGAGATGGATCAGGAAATCGCATGTAGATTGAGGTCTTCGAGTTGGTCATTGGTTATGCGAGATGGAATGCATGAAGGATGTGTTAGTTTGAGTAGAGTCGAGTGAGTTATGGCTTGTCGAAGATAGTGTTCAGTGAGTATATTTGAGCTTCCAGGTAGGTCTTAGGTGAAGAGTGGAGTTAGCATGGTGAGATTTCTAGGAAGAGGTCCTAGCTAGAAGTGTCGGTAGGTAGTGGGTGCAAGTATAGGTGGTTAGTGTAGTTCTAGAGGTGGATGAGTGAGCTAAGAATGGATCGGAGGGATTCTCAAAGGGATGTGTTGATAGACGGGTTAGTATACTGGGAGAGAGTGTCTAAGTAGTCTTCGAGTGAATCGTGGGCGGCATTGAGGATGGTCGGTTAACGAATGTCTAAAGGAATTGCAGAATTGGGGACTAGGTTCTACGTGCGGTGATTGGGAACTGTTTATGGTAAAGGATGAGATTGAGGAATCGCTAAGAAAGAGTAGTAGCAGGTTGTATCTGGGATGAGTGCTTGGGGTTTCTTAAATAGGGTTAGTGATGCTTGGAGGATTCCTGAGGGAAGGATTTCTAGATGCTTGTTTGGAGGATTTTAGTATAGGAAGGGAATCGAGGGTGATGTGTGGAGATTGTTTGGGCTATTGAGGTATTTGGGGATGTGAGATGATTGTTCGAAAGAAGGCTGGTAGTTAGGCAAGGATGTCGTTGAGATTATAGTAAGACTGTGGGCTTGAGATTGAGATAGGGAGATCTTGAGCATGGATTTGGGTACTACTGTACCAGGTAAGGCAGAATGCATTGAGAACGTTAGAGGAATTGGTTTTAGAAGGTTTGGTGAAGTTGCGGTACTTGAGAAATTCGGATGAGGATGATTTAGGGATTTACGGAAATGATGGTCGGTAAAAGAGGGCTTTGGACGGTAATGTCTCGTGGTTAAGAAGTAGGAGCTTGAGGCAATTTATGAATATGAAGGGATGAGGAACTGGAGTAGGACAACTTGAGGGTTTCGAATGGTTAAGGTTAGTAAGGGTTGGAATGAGGAAATTTGGAAATATACTGAGACGAGAATCTAGAATAGGTCGGCTGAGGAGTCATGGATGTTTAGGTTTTGTGAGATTCGGAATGGGACGAGTAGGTAGAATCTGGGTTTGGTCATTGAGGATAGACGCGGGTGATGAGGAACTCGGTGATTCGTGGTTATGAGTTAGCACTGGCTGAGTTTCGGCGTTGGAGTTGGTCGGGAGTGACAGGTGTGAGATGGTTAGTATGAGTTGAGTTCTTAGAGGTGGATGGTTAGTAAGAATGGTTAGTGGTGTGGGAAGTATGATCAGGTTAGCGAGATGATTTGATACGTCCCTTTGAGAGGTGATGGTCAGGCGGAGTCTTGAGAGCTTAGGAAGAATCAGCAAGATTGTTAAGAGGTGCCTAGATTGATCGTGAGAGCGGTTTCATCGAGGACTTGAGATTTCTCTTAGAAGGTGAATATGAGACTGGTAGAGGACCTCTAGGATGAGGATATGCTTTATAGAGAGTATTGGTAATCGGTCGAGTTGTTAAGCTTGCCAGAATAAGGAAATTGTGTGATCGAGAACTCCGAGGTATGGTTTTAGGTAGTCGAGTAGGGTTTGAGGTCGGGATGTCGAAGTAGGTTGGTTCTTAGATGACTTGAAGGCACAAGAGTTGGGATACCTAGTAATTCGACTTGGGATGTAGGCCTTGAAGTGCGGATGATTATGAGCCTATAGAGATTGTCTATGAGTGGGACATATGATAAGCGGGATGCAATGATGCCTAGAACTAGTGTTGGATTGAGTTGGTAGACCGAGGTAATGATGATCTTTTGCGAGAGGTAGGGAATGGTGGTCGAGTCTTTTTTTGGTTGGTAATGGTAGACATATTTTCTTGAGGATGTGACTTAGTGTATGCTTTACTTGAGGCTGGATGTGGTGCGAATTCTCTGCTTAGACGATGTTGATTCCTTGATGTATTGTCATAGACAATAGTGAATTGTTAGTGCTAACATAGTTGCCCCCTGAACTCGATAAAATGCTAGTGTACGGAAGTATTTGTTTGCCTCTAATGCGATGACGCTTGATAGTTAACATGAGTATGATATGGTTATGTAATTGATATGATGTGCTCATCCGACGGATATGACGTGCTTATCTGATTAATACGATGTGTAGTTTTGTGAGATGATGTGATAAATCCTACCTTGTACGATAAGATGCTAGATATGCTATGGTATGTAACTGTCCGTGACATGAGTATGACCTAGTTATGAATGAGTGATACAATTGCTATGTTAGACAATTGTTATGATATATGGTGCCTTGAATTGGAATTGCTAGGATGTTAGAATTGAATTTATGAAATGTGATTCTAACTTGGAACCTAGGAAGGAAATATTGGATTAGCCTTAGAGGTGGATGATTCCACCTCCTGAAATTTGAAAATTTGCTCAACTAATGTCAGTTTTAAGGGATTTGAACGGTGTTTAAAAAGGACTAACTTAGATTTTGAGCGACCTAACGCGATCGAGTATTTTAATGATCTGAGACCAATCCGTTCTAAATTAAGGACCCCTTTTTGAAATTTTATAGCCGAGCTTGCGTTATGACGTCCCACAAAGTGGATACATGCATTTTATAGGGGCCCTTATAGAATGCTTGCTAAGACCAAGTGAAGATGTCATAGTGCCTTTTGAGTTATGATATGACCGAGAAGTCGGGATAAGGATGTGGTAAGGGCCCATATCACACTCTCACTACGACCTATTGGGGATATTATGATCATAACGACGATACTGTGAGAATCTCATAGGGGCACTTATGAGGCACTTACGGGATCACCGGAATGATCCTTGGACTCACCTATTCCAACTTCATCCCCCACCTTGTTTTGGTTTTAGTCTCGGGGACGAGACTTGTTTTTATAGGTGGATGATGTAAAGGCTCGGGTTTTTATTTATTAATTTTTAAATCCTAATTTTTGCGGAAAAAGAATAATTTAACGGAAAATTCACTAACTCGGATTTCATAACTCTTAAAGCGGGTTTCAGCCTAATTTTGAGTTTTTGACAAACGATTCCGTCTTTTCAACTCGAGAATTGCAAATTGATTTCGGATGTCGATATACTCACGATTTTAAAACATTAATTTGATTGAGTCGGGATTAGATCGAGAGAGCGGGTTCTGAAATTTCATCTCGGGTAAATTTTGAATTGTGTTGGGACCACACCACTTTACCTTTCCCCAATGTGCATCCGAATTTCAGTCAAATTTATCCTCTTCTTGTGAGGTTTGAATGGAGGAAATTTTCTCCCCCTTTCCTCTTTCTAATTGTGGCTAAAACACACTACACCCTCCTCCTCACTCGTGACCCTACCTCCCCTAATTGTGGCAAAGAGCCCAAACCTACAGCTATAGCCTCCTCCAATCCTCCTCATCTCTCCAAATTTCTTTAATTTCTCTGATTTCTTTCAGGTTGAAACCCAAACACTTCTCCCCATTTCCTCCATTGCACCACCACCAATGCAGCTTCTCCTCCTCCCAGCTGCGTCGCCAGCAGCCAACACCACCGTCGCTGCCACCAAAGCCGCCCTCACCTCCATCTTCTCCCCCATCTCCACTGCAACCCCGCCTCCAATCCCCCCTGCCTTGCCGAGAAGCCCACCGCGCCACTCCACTCCTATTTCTTCATCCTTCTTCTCCGACCAGCTTCCTGGAGCAGCCTCCCTGGAGTTCCGCATCCCGAGCCTCCGGAGTGTCACTGGCGCCGCCGCTGCAGCCCCGGTTCCTCTCTTCTCCTGTTTTCCGATTTGCAAACGGTAAGTGGTCGTCTCCGCTCCTTTCGCCTCCCTTTGATGTAAAGCTTCGGCTTTAATGTTCCCACACCCTCCCCAGGTCCTTCTGATCGAAGAATCCGCCTCGACGCACCCGGATGTCGCCTCCCCGAGCTCCGTTTCCGGCGAGACGACTCCCTCGGTGAGCACTCCTTTTCTCTCCTTTCTCTTGTCGATTCTCTGTTGCTTGTGTCGGGTTGGATGGTCGGAGCTCGATGTCGACACCGGCGAGCCCCTACCCTCCCTCTCTTTTCCTTCGTTCTCGGGCAGCTCTTCGCGTGGGGGAGAAGATGAACAGTGTTCATCTGGCCGGTTTTGGCTCTAATAAAAAAAAGGGGGTTCGGTTCAACATTTTTTTTAAAGCAAAAACCGGTTCAGTCCTGATAAATGGGAGTTGGGCCTAATTTTGTTCAGAAGGTATTTGGGCCTGTTTTCCAATGGATCCAATTTTTGGGAGTTTTACAAAAAGGGCTAGATTTTGGGGTTTTGTTAAATAAGGGCTGTTTTGGTAAATTAAAAGGGGCTGTTTTTATAAGATGCAATTGGTTGGGCCTATTTTTATAATAATATATTTACATTAAAGGTATTTAAAAATATATTATTGCTTTGTAAAGTATGGAGATTTAACATGTAATATTGGACTATATAATATCATGAGACATTTTGGATGAAATTTAAAAGAAAAATATATGTATATATATTACTTGTGATTTAGAAAATATAATATTATGAGACTTGGATTTTAGAAAAAAGATATTTGACGAACATTTTCCAATATCGGAATTTCTATCTAGTTAACTCGGGTTTCGAAACGGTTTGCGGGACTAACTCTGGGATTATGTGATCGATGACTAACTAGCATGATTAATGTGAATGATTGTCTAATATCATGATTGGTGTGTACTAATGGCATGATTGATTGACTAATTTCATGGTGAAGTGTTAGACTTGTGTAGCGTTAATTTATGCTTTCGAGATATGATGAACTTGATATATGTGATATGCGGATTATTTTGCGGATATATTATGGCAAATACATGAATGTGGTTGAATGGAATGATGAGAATGATATGGTCTTGCATGTGGAATGTGGCAATATGATGAATGGTTGAACTTGATGGAACGATGATTGTGATATGGTTGCTATTCTCGTTGAATGATATGCTTGAGTGCTTGGATGATTAGACATAGACTTATATATGTGTTCTGATATGTATCTAGGTGATCTTTAATCTATTATAGTGCTTGCCTTGCTGTTCTGCACCGCCAGGTAAGTCTCTTCGGAGCTTACTCAGATTGAATAGAGCTATTCTCTGCTTTAGGTGCATGATATACTAGGTGCTTGCATTCATGATCAGCATGTCATGTAGTACCATGCTAGGTTGCATCGACCGTGAGCATTCTATTTCTTTATGCGTATGTAAACAGAACGGCCGTTATCTGTGAAGTAACTAGAGTCATTGCTAGGGTCATAGGGTAGCCCAGCCTCATCGGGTACCCTGAGTCAATTGAGTCATGCACTTCCTTATATTATGAGATGCATGCGGGCTTTATTGTGGAGCGGGTTAGGCATGCGTGCCGCCCTATTATGAATGAATGCATTCACGAGCTGGCCAGTCTCCACCTATCGGAAGGGGTGGAGGTAGGAGAGGGATATACCACTTGGTATTCTGTGTTAAGGCCTTATTATTATTATGTACTTGATCTTAGGAGCATGTTAGTGTGTTAATATTCCGCCATGCATCTAGAAGCATCTTTATTAGGTATAGCGTATATGTGTGCTTATGGTTGGGATGCAGAGTTAAGTGGGCATCGATCTGATCCCGCCCCAAATCAATTTTTTTTAGGTATCTGTTATGCTTACTACTATTGATGCTGATTTGAGTCCATGACCGTTGGGTCTAACATGGCGGAAAAGAGAGAGCTGAGATTCTAACTTCACCAATTTAATTACGGCTCGAATTTGAATGGTTGATCACATTTTGACCCGGCTCTGCCGTGGCACCCCTATGTATTATGCTTTACTTCCGTTATTTGTGTGACCTTTGGTTTTCCACGCTTAGACTTATGACAGGTACAGGGGACTTCCCCGGGGATTCCAACGATCCCTTCGGATTTTGGGTATGAATTCCCACTTGAAAACGTTAGAGTAGAATTTCAAACCTTCAACCTGTACTCGGGGCGCAAGATCCTAACGAGGGGTTTTATCCCTCGAAACGTAACTCGGGAATCATAATCACGGGCCGTTACACACCAAGTGCCAAACCATGAAGACTCAAGACATTCTGGCGTATCTCCCCACCTCCTCCGCGTCTCCTCTCTACTTGGGGCTCGGTTATCCCTTCATCCCCCCGCTTCCCGCGCCCCTTCGTTCAACCATAACCCCACCAAAATCGACGTCACTCTGCCGCTCTGTGTCGAATCCATGCCGCTGTCGCCGCCTCATTTTGGTGGTTCAATTACTGCAGAAGAGAGAGGGGGAGAGGATTCGTCATCGCTTCACCTTCTGTGGTGTTGAGATTTAACCGGCCAGAGGAGGTTGAGGTTACCGGTTATTTTTGCAAAAAAATAGGTCATTGTGTTATTTTTGCAAAATTGGGCCGGATGTGTCATTTTTGCAAACAACCCACTCTTTTGGTATATTGAGTACCATTTACTGATTAAGTAATGGTTTGTTGTTTGGTGCTTCTGGGTGGGTTTTGGTTTTCTTCGGGTCCAACTTTGTAAAATCCTGGTTCGAGGTATTGGATAGGTCAATCGATTCGTTTATCTAGTGTTAATTGTCGTAGACTCGGCTCTAGACTGAACCGAATCTAGATAAAATAGAAAAAAATCAGGACACGTTGTTTGTTTACGAGGTTCGGGAAAATTCCCTACGTCCCCGGCTCAAGAGAGCGTTCCACTATGCTTAAAGGCAAAAACAGTAACGAGAGTACAAAAATCTCAAGAGTGCAATCTAGACGAAGAACACAACCAGACACAAGAACTAAACATGCTGATATCTAATCTGAACTATTAGACAAGAAGAAAATAGATTTGGAAGAGGAAGTCCCTGTTTGAGGCATCGTTGTGAACTCATCGAAGTCGCAGCCGAGTAGCCGTTCATCGAAACAACCATCCTTCAAATTCCTCATTCTTTCTTCTTCGTACGTTCTTTGGTTGTGGATCGGGACCTTCCTCGCAGTTATCCGCAACCACTCTTTCGATCAGATCAGGATCGAGTCCCTCGATCTTCCACCGGTCTTCATCTCCTCTTGCTTGAACGGATCTGCGATGTCTCCGCAGTCATTTTCCGATCTTGCATTGTCAAGCTTTATCTTCTTCCCAAAGTATCGCTCAAGAGAAGGTCCCAGAGATCGCTCGCCCTCGAGCTCTCTCACTCTCGATGGATCTCCCTCACCTCTCGAGCACTCAAGCACTTCATAAATTGGTGCCGCTCTCTTCTTCTTTCGGTTTTTCTCTCACCGTAGAACCTTGCACCTCTTCATCACCGGATAAGCCATGGGAGAAGCTCCCAAGCTCTCTCGACGGTGCAGAGGGAATCTCGTTGAAAACCCTAACCCTCGCTCTCTCTCTCCTCTGATATAGTGTCAAGCCCTTTTTTTGTTGAACCAGGAAGAAGCCTTTTATATGATGCTTTTTCAATAGCAAAACGCTGGATCGAACCACAAGAATGAGCTTGAAGTTGCTGCTACGTACAAAGGCTGAAGAAGAGTGTGTTGGAGCTGTGTTGGGCTATCAAGAGCTGCTGAAGGAGGGTTGGAGTAGCTGGGCCATTACCAAGACTAATGGGTTGCAGGTCCAAAGAACTTAAGGCTACAACACTTGTATAATACATGATATATATGAGTAAACTAGAGTTATAAACTCTACAATTCGCCCTCTTAAATCTAGTTTACGAAAGGAAACAAGGAAGAGTAAACCTATGAGCACAATGAAACGACGTCTGTCATCGTTGTACTTGCACTTTCTACACAAACGGTTAGCAATAACAAGTATTAAGCATAACAAAGAAGATAGAAATTAAGAATTTCAACATTTTTTTTTCATAGCAAACTCTAGCGTATAAAGCATAAACTCAGCATATAATAGATACATAGAAATTTATAGCAAGCTAGACGGGTAACCATGAAAGCATGCCTCATATAGACTACACCAAGACACAAAAGTCTCTAAGGGAATGAGTCCCTCTAGCCAATGAGACGTATGAGAGGCAATATCACACATAATTCCCTCTCGAGGCCAATACCACAAGCAAAACAGAAAAAAATAGCAAGCATTTATACAACTAACAAATAGCAAGTATAAGCAAACTGATTTTTTATGCAAGTGAAAGGCCAAAGCACATACTCTAACATACTTAGACATGTAGGCAAATCAAATACTTTAACAAAGATAATACAAGAATTCATAAAAGTGGACAAAGCACTCAAGAACATGTACACCAAGTCAATAAATAAAGTAGTGCACAACCAGGTAACACGGACATGAAAGACATGTTGCATAACACCACACACAAGGAGGGAAGCTTGGTTAACAAGCTGTCAGACCTCCACATACAAGGGAAAATTAAAAGAGTCCCATAAGAAGAAACAAGCACGAAGGGAAAACAAGCCAACATAGGAAGCCAACAGATTCAAACGATCAATCACCCAAATTATGAAGCAAGAGCTAGCAAGTATCTATCATCTATTTATCCTCTAAAGGTAGGCAAGCCATTTTGAAACATGACATGTGAATAAAGCACATATAGGCATGTCGGAAGACAACACCATATGCATATAATCACATGTTTAGTATGGCTTGTGATTTATCCTTTATACATTAAAATAGGATTAGGATACTTACCTTTTTTCCCCCTTATTTTGGAGAGTGAGTCTTCAAATCTCGTAGTTGCAGTTTGACGTTAGTAATGCCTGCAGATTGTTGCTGGTTCAGGCTCCTTATGAGCTTCCGAACTCCTAGAACACTTGGACTTTTTTTTATTTTCCTTTTACTTTTCTTCTTTTGTGGTGGAGAAGTTCCTCAGATTGGTTTTTCTCCTTTACTCGATCTACTATCCTCCAACTTCTAGAAGAGTATGACAGATGGGAAAGGTTGCATCGAGCAATCTGGAATCCTTTAGCTGCTTGGCTGACATCATTTGCATACATATATTACATATTGGTCATCGTTAATATGTTATGTTGTATGATTGATTCCTTATAGGCCTGGTAAAACCCATGAGCTCGGCACAACTCCATAAGCTTTTCCGGAGAGTGTTGCTTTGTTGAAACGCAGTGTTCCACTTAGAGCTCGTCTATATAAGGGTGTGCCCTCTAGGGTTTGCTCATTCATCAGTTGCAGCTCAAGGTAAGCCAGAGAAGAGAGAGAGAGAGAGAGATAGAGAGAGAGAGAGAGAGAGAGAGAGAGAGAGAGAGAGAGAGAGAGAGAGAGAGAAGTTCCAACGGCGCGAGCTAGGGTTTCTTTGTGAAGGCTCTCCAACGATGATCAGCGACGAAGATCTTCGATCTAAAGCTCATCCTCTACCAAGGACTCTAGATATGGGGTTGAAGACGACAAAGAAGGTCGAGGCTCCGAGTCTCTTGGCCTTCTTGTGATTCCCAACGATAGATCTGGCTTCCAACAACCAGATCTGAGGGAGTTCTTCGTTTCTTTCCTTCTAGATTGTTTCTTCTCTTGCATTCACCTTGTATCTGCTTGTTATGCTTCGATCTATATTCTAGAGTCTGTACTTGCAACCTATCTGTAATCGCTAAAAAGAACAAGTGGATTCAGGCCTGAGTCTCTCCTTCTTGAGACTCCGAGGATGTAGAGTTTTAACACTCGAACCGCGTAAAGAATCTTGCTTTGTTCTTTTGCTTCCATTACTGATATTGCATGCGCTCTAGCCGACATTTGAGTTTACAAACTTGCAGCTGGTTCTCATGGAGACTTGATGCATGTTTAGATCAATTTCTTACAAACAAATGCTACACTTTCAAAATTAAACCTTTAACCCTAGTTTCTTGGTACAAATATTCAACAACGTTTCAAAATTGTGGACTATCCCTCTCCACAATTTACTCAAACTACACCCCTTCTATATTGAATGTGGCTAAGCTGCATATTCAGGATGGCATAGGCGTGATTACAACTTAATGGTGAACAGATGGTATTTATTAAAATTTCTGAGTTCCGAGAACAAGCACAACTTTCTTGGCTAAGCAAAGCTCACCAAAACTCTCTCAAAATCAAATCTAGCTCAAAACCAAATCTTTATGAAAAACCATTCTGATTATACTAACCCTCAAGCTAACTATACGATTTTCTGCAGATTAAGAAATAATGATGAGCATGCAGGTCAGGTGATTGGGCAACTCTGGGCAGTGGGGTGGCATTTAGGCGCCTCTCCCCCTAATTCTAGCTCAATCATTGCCTTGGGAGATCTCACAAAGAAGGGAAAAATTGGGCTTTCCCAAATATACAATGAGGATAATTTCAAGACATTGAATCTGGCCTACTCAACTCACGCTATCGAAGCGTCGGGCGCTGCTCTCGGAGGAAAAAGTGTGATTACCCCTATCAAAAATCTCTCCTAAAATTGTGTAGAGTTGCAATGCAGTAGATGTGCTTATGGTGGGAGGAATATCGTTAAATTTCCACCACCCCAATAGTAATAATAACCCAAACTAGCAAACTAACTAGTAAACTAGTATAGCGGATAAGTAAGGGCCGGTTGGACCCACAGAGAAACAAGTACATCAATGCAATGTGTATTTATCAATTTTGACAATAAAGATGGAATAAGAATATGAATGAAGATAGATAATGCAAATAAACTAAGATAAAGCACTACTCGAATTCTGTTATTTAACATCGGTTGATTAACATCGGTTAGAAAAACCTGCCATGTAAAACAGCTTTTTAACATCGGTTAAAAAATTTGTGATGTTAAAAATAAAACAGACATCACATTATTTTTTGACTGATGTTAAAAAAAAAGTTCTTGGAAACAAAATAAACACGGGATAATTCCCGCCCATATGAAATACACACGAAAATGCAAAATAATTCAACACTTAAGAAAATTTTTAAGAAAATAGAAACACACCCCAGTAAGAAAATCCTTTTCATTCCCTCTTCCAAACCCTCTTCCCGCTCCAGTGAAATCCTCTAGATCTGAACACTCTCCTCCATTCTTCATTCATACGCTCAGAAGGAAACCCGACTCCGACGTCCTTCATAGCTTCACTCGCCCATGGAAGCCAGGAACTCTAACCTCTCTGTTGGCCAGATCCCATCTCCGGCTCCATTCTCTAGCAAACAACCCTCTTTGCTCGATCTGCAACAGGTTAATTTGTATCCTTCTTCTCTTCTCTTCTCTTTCTTTCCTTCTCTTGTTTCTCTTCTCTTTTGCTTCGCTTGCTCGAATCTATGGCCAATTCCGATTTGGATATCTAGGATTCTTGGCTGTGCGATTTTTTTTGGTAGATCTAGGGTTTGTTGTGTTTTGGGGTCAAACCGGTCCTTAGCTACTTAGCAGCTAGCCCTGCAGAAGACCGTGCTTGAGGAAGATGGGGGAGACCAGACAAGCGGCATCTGCAGAAGACCGTGCTCGAGAAGATGGGGGAGACCAGACAAGGCACGCGGCATCCCGATTCGCGCAAGACAAGTTTCAGTTTTCACTTCCTTTTATCAGGTAAACCACATTTAAAAACCTAGAAATCCTTCTTTCAATTCTAATCGAATTTCAATCCTCCTTTCAGTCGTCTTCTTTCATATTTGTTTTTTTTTTCTTAAATATTTCATTGTTGATTTAATTTTCCTTGTCGAATCGAAGTTGGAGGGAGATGTTGAGCATCATGGATGCCTAAATGTCTGACTGTATTTCTTTATTTCATCGGAGATTGGCTGGTTGCACTTGCATATGTATAATAGATGGGTGAAAATATTCTGATCTCTATATTGTGGTGCCTTTGTGCCATTTGCATCAATATTACAATGTACTATACTATCTTCACTGTTATATTGATTTCCTTACTTGCAGGCTTGCTTGGCAAAGCTTCCAAAAAGCCTTCTTGAAAAGACGGAAACTATCAAGAACAATGGACAAGTATATAGCCTATTTATGAGATTGGGATTACTCCTATTCACCTTTGGTAAAATGATATCATTTTGAATTACAAGAGGTAATACTGATACAGATATTAGAGCAGATGCCTCCAGTGATATCATCCTTGGATGCTCATATGGAACTGGGGTTGCATAGGTTCTACACTATGCACTCCTTTTCTTTGTTCTTTTTGTTATATAATTAGATTACACCATTTTCTTTGTCTTTATATGCTGTCATGAGAATTGGTTGAGCAGGAGGACTTCACTTTTTTTTACTGCTTGAATTTGCTCAAATGTTTGTAGTGTTCCTCACCCGAAAACGGTTACTCAGCTGCTTACAAACCTGGAAAACTGCCAGCTTAACCTCCTTATCTGAGGCTCAAGTCTATATGTCATCCAAGGTACTCTCTCCCTCTCCCTGTAGAGCGTGTTGCCCTCAAATTCCAAATTACTGAAACAATGCTAAATTAATTATTACTATGAAATCTCCACAAGCTTAGTGTCTACATTTTTCACTCTCTCAAGTGCTCTTTCTGTTTATGCTTCAGGGAAAGCCTAAGATCAGCATGGTGAAACATAGGGTTCAACTAGATAATATGATTTCATAAGCTAGTCCGAGTCTCTTTTACTAGATTAATAGCAAAGATATGCGATTTTCATAAGCCAATGATTTTGTTTTCATTCATATTTCGAAATACAGCAAGATAATAGGCTTACCTCCCCTCAGACGCCACTTACATCGCAGAGACGGCCTGGAGGCTAGCAGTTGGTTGTTTCCAGTGAATTACCATGATTTTTGATGGAGCTGCTTTCTTAGTTGACCACGGTAAATCAATGTTCTGCTACTTCCCAACCCAGTGTGAGCCATTCGATTACCCTATAACCTATACAACTCCTTGTATCAAATTTTTTGGTTTCAAAAATCTATAACGAAGCTATCAATGTGAATACCAATAAAAGGAAATGGGCAAGTAATTCTTTGGTTTTGTGTTGTTTTGATCTTTTCCTTTTGTGATTCCAATGGATTTAGTTATCTTTGTTTAGTTCAGTTTTTGTTGATGCTGCCTCAGCTAGTTTGTATAAAGAAGGCTTCATATTAGCATTGTCTCTTGACGATGGCAGCACAGGATATGACGAGGTTTATTAAACAGAATTTGATGAAGAAATCAACATTTGGCTCTTGTAGAAATAAAGTATACATATTCTGATTGATGATGATATTATAACATTTCTGCTTTGTGGGTTTCTTGAATTAGGTTCCACCTTTTGAAGCTAAAGAAGAAGACTTGTAGTATTTAGAAGACCAGTTGTAGTTTCTTATTTATGCATTGAAAGGAGTTGTAGTTAGTTATCACTTTTCTCTTCTTAGAGGATCATTTTCTAGTTGGATGAAGAAAAGCTTAGGCTTTCCGATAGGAGGTATTCAGACATCCCCATTTCTCATCATGCATCCTCTTAAGTGTTTTAGCTTCCCTGCATCTATCAGTAATATATACTCACCTTATATAGGTTCACTCGATCTCTGCAAGACTGCAAGTATTAGATGTGGACTTGAGATGGCTATATCAAATGCAATAGCTGCAAGGCAGCACTCCAACTTATTTAGCATCCTCTGCCCCTATAACTACACTGAAAAGAATTTTGTAGAGCACACATCCAACATTCGGATCTGTGCCCTCATTGATCACAAGGGAACCCCAAAAGAGATTGCTGGTGTTGCTTACAAACTTGTTCAAGACGGATTTTATGCACTAAAACTCAAAGTAAGACTCCACACTATTTGGCATGTTCTATAAAAACATGCACCACCATTTCAAAAAACATTTATGATCCTCTCTCTCTCCCCCTTCAACCTCACGAAAGGATTACTTATTAGTTATAATATTCTGCAGGTAGCTCGTAGAGAAGATCCTAGAGAAGATGTTGCAGTTGTGCAGGAAGTAACTTGTAGTATATTGAGGTACGATCTCTAGGGGGAAAAATGCTCTGAAAGATTAATTTGCAGTAATTGATACTTGAATGACGTTGTTTGCTCTATTATATAACTTGTATATGTTCTGTTGAGGAAGTAGCCTGGGTCATGAACAGATAGAGCATATTTATTATAGTGTTGGCAGACCATCTAAACACCAAATGCTGAACTTTACAGGAGCCTGTTCGAAATGAAAATGATATCTTGTATTATATTGTGGCTGTTGTAAGTTAGCAAATTTTATGCTCCCATTATTGTATAGTCTTACTGTACCTATTTTATTGAGATGAGCTTGATATGCTAATCAGTCAGTTTACATTTTTTTTAATGTAAATCCCTCATTCATTGATACTATATACCTAGACCTTCCAAGTCGGCAATCTCAGTCTAGAAATAGGAAATAATGCAAGAATTTCCTGAGGAAACTTCATCTGAATATAGTTGTTGCTATCATCTGTACCTATCTTTCTTATAATTCCCAGTATAATTTCTTTGGCCCCCGTTCTGGCTTAGTTAGTTTTCTGGGTAATCAATATTCAGGAATCACAAAGAGGTGATTTTCTAGTGGATATTTTGAGGATTAGTAGGATATTTCCAATACAGTAGATTGTTTTTATTAGAATTCTTTGGTGGAAAGTTTAGGAGATTTCCTAGGAGAAAATTTTGGAGAAGATTTGGAGCAATGACAATTTTATTCTTGGAATTATTGTATGGTTCCTTGGATACGAAGAGTAGAAACAAAAGAAAGCAAAATTTGTCTCATAAAAATAATATTTTCTCTTTATGTGGATGAGATGGCAGTGGCCATGGCTGGGACAGGAGTTCCCAGTTCAATGTTTGACCCAAGGCACAGTCCAATGACATGAACTTGAATCTGCTACTCATAACGTTTCTTTGTTCTTGTTGTTATATAATTAGTATTTTGAAGATTGCTCAATTTATATGAATGTCCAATTTCAGATTATAAAGCCAAGCTTTGTTGGTGGACTTGAAACTGCTGCATTAATTGCAAGATGGGCTCATTTGCATGGGAAAATGCCAATTTAGTGCTGCTTTTGAAAGCAATCTCAGTTTTTCTTGATATGTTCAGTTTGCACGTTATCTGGAGTTGCAAAATGATGAGGTTTGCAGCATATTGAGTGGCAAAGTGGCTTCTTAGCACATGGTCTTGGAACTTATAATTGTGTATGTGTAAATATGTAGGTGTATGTGTATATATATAGAGGTTCTCTTTGGTTGGTCTGGTCTATGTGTATATATAGACAGGATATTAGGTTTATGTAATGAACCAAATTGCTTCGATTCATAAGCTAGCACATCGTGTTTACGGGCAAAAGACATCGGTTATTGTAACGAAAGACATCGCATGTATGAACTAAACACATCAGTCTTACGTACTTAAAACATCAGTTTTACAAATTAAACACATCAGCTTTACGTACAACAAACATCAATTTTACGAACCAAACACATCACTTTTATGAACTAAAAACATCATTTTTACAATCTAAACACATCTGATTCATTAATAATTTAGGATGTCTTTACTATATATAAACAACGGTTTTAAAACCAAAAATGATTTCAATATACGTAATAACATCGGTTTTGTGTATATTTCATATAACCAAATTTTGTATGGAAAAATAACATTACAAATTATAGAGACAAAATGAATATACATATGTAGGATTTCTTTACAATTGATGTTATAAAGTATTAAACATATCGTTTTTGTAATAAAAAACGATGTTATAAATTTTATAGATATCGGGCTTTGGCCGATGTGAAAAACTTTTGACTTTTGACATCACCCACATAGACATCGATTTTTTTTAAAGATATCGGCTATTACCCGATGTTAAATCATAAATTTCTAGTAGTGAAAATATGAATGGGAACAAAGAGAAGACAAAAGATAAGAGTGTAGTTTTGCATATAATTCGCAACATTGGTTAGGTCACTGATCCTTGACTCTATTCTATATACCCTTATTTGATTCATCCGACCTTGGATCCCTCCAAAGCTTCGGAAATTAAACAATACCAATAACATAAACAATTAAAGATAGAGGGGGACCTCCCTAACCCTAATCGATACAATTGATAAAGCACAATTGTCAATATCCCCTACACACCCAATCGATGCTTTCACGGGATCGATTGATTATGTTTGCTACTTACATTCAATCAAATCGTAAGAAGTAATCAAATCTTAGCAAGAGAGCAAATTCCATCAAGGTAGCTAATCAAGAGGGAATATATGCAATCAATCAATTAAAGAAAAAAAGATATTGAATCATTCAAACATAGAATATATAGAAATAAAGTCTCACAAATCATCTAACCAAGTCTTGAATCATAGCAAAACCACAAGAATTCTAGGCAAGCATAACGTACCTTGAATCCCTAAACTTAAATCCTCTCATCTCTCTATGTTAATATGAAACTAGGTCTCTGGAATGTATGAATGAAAGCGGTTGAAAATGACCTAATATAAGCCTCCTTTGGTCGGCCAAACCCTAGAATAAGTTTAGATAAGAGTTTCCACAAAGATAAAATTGGGCCGCATTGCGCAGATTCGGAAACAGTAGATCGGCGGGCGCTGTCCTATGCAGTGGCAACAGCTACAATAGACGGAAATTGTAATGCACTTTCTAGAGCCATCCTTCGTCTGATTGACGCATATGAATATGTGTTGGAAAGATCTTTCCAAGAACTACGATTCTCATGAAGACCTCGGAAGCTAATTCCAACTTCTCAAAACCTTAAAGATGAGATTTCTTCATGTTCTCCATTTCCGCTCTTGTTCCTTAGCTCTTCTTTTGTCCATTTGCTCCATGCTTTCTCCACCTTTTGAGGTCGGATCTTAGAACCTATAAATAAACACTAAAAACAGTAGTTCATCACTTCGAATACCAAATGACCAACAATGCAAAGAAGCTTATTAAACATGCAATATGAATACTTAATGCAACTAAGACCTACTTATAATGTCTATACAAAATATGCATTATCAGCCTATATGGATGATCATTGTTATCTTACTATTTATATAAATACCAGTACCTGTTGCTATGCTCGATCAATCCTCCCTCTTCTTATCTTCTCTATTACTTCATTCTCTCTGAGTGTTCCTCTATAATGGAGAATCAAATGTCCTTTGTTGAAGCTCTGATCATTACTACTAGGCAAGGGATCTCCTTTGAATCCTTGCCTCCTTTCACTCAAGTTGTTGAACCCACCCTTTCCCTGACCTTGGAAAACACTGTCATGCATTCCTAAGTTTCTGAGAAAATCCCTATCCCGGCGGTCCCTATCAGCTCAACCTCCCCTAGTGAGGCTAATCCCACCATCATGCAAGTTGCTGATCCATACCAGATCTCGGGTGTCAAAGATCTTCATCAAAAGCTCTCTGAATACAGCCTTGTGGGGCGATTTTTTTAAGCTCCAGTGGAACTTAAACAAGTTGCAGGAAAAATGAAGACAGAATGGAAGAATCTCAAAGGAATCTGGGGCATTGACACCATAGGCAACGATTGGTACATCTTTAGGTTTGCCAACAAGAAGGATAGAGCAATGGTGTGGACAAATAGACCCTATCATGTTCAAGGCTCTCTTCTTGATCTGTATCCTTGGGTTGACACCTTCAATCCTATAGAGGAAGATACCTTGACTGCTGATGTTTGGATAAGAATCTCGGGGCTGCCACATCAATTTTACTCGGCCGAAGCCATAGCCTTCATTCTGGAAGCCGGAGGTGTGGGCACTTTGATCAGGATTGATCAAGTCTCTAACATCCCCAACAAGATAAGGTTGGCTCGTACCTGCATTAAGGTTTCTCTTCTATCCAAACTCACTACTTTCATTTGCATTAGAAAGAATGAGAATGAATCTGTTAGGCTCCGGGTATGGTATAAGGATTTTTCCGATGGATATAGGTGTTGTAGATGTTATGACCACATCTTTGAGGATTGTCCTCTGAATGCTCCTCGGCCTAGGAAATTTAGCCTCGTTCTAGAACAGAACCCCTAAATGGATCTCCTTGCTCAATCCCCAGCTGTTAATATCAATAGAAGTCCCTCTGAGAATAGACTACTAGGTGGTGGGGGTGCTTTTGTCCCTTTATCTCACCATGAGGATCCCATGGTTTCCCAAACCATGATCCCCAAGCAAGGTGACTTTGACATTCTTTCCATGACCAACATTGCCCCTGTCAACTCTAAGCTCCCCCCCCCCCACCCACTCCCACCTACTTCAAATGCCAGTTTCTCAAATGAGCTCATCAGCCAACTAATCTCTCTCAACAATGCTCATGTGGCCAAGCTCTTTGCTAAGAGTAGCACCCCACCTTTTGCCATTGCTCCCTCTATCCTTCACACCATCCTCTCTACCAGTAATGATGCCGCTGTCAACAACAACATCCTTATGGAAGGTACCTTTGAAGATCTCCTCAAAGCTCACCAGAAGGATAAGATGGTTACATCTGGAGAGGAAACTGAAGAATCTAGGCATTCGATCAGATCAGACAACTCAGTGGTAAGGAAGATGGGAGACATAGTCAAAAGGCAGAACGAGGAGGAAATGACTCAGAGTGAAAGTGAAGTGGCCAAACGCAAAGATGAGGAAGAGAACATTGAAGTATCATCTCCAGCAATGAAGAAGTCTAAGAAGAAGAAGAATCGATGGAAAGCAAGATCAGTGATCCTTGGTGTAGGGAGGAGCGGCATAATGCTCACAGTTACTTATTAAATAATCCACAATTCCTTTGTTTTGAGAACAATTTTATGTCTTTAAACTCTATTATTATGTTTGGTTGTTGTATTTTCATGAACATCAATGATCCTTGGAATGGTGGCACTCCATATTTTTCTTTTGGGTGCTATAATTGCGAAGATCCCTATGCGGCTAATGCTACTAATTCGTTAATCTATTATTGCTATAAGCTTCACCTATGCAGTTGCTTTGTTATGCCATACTATCTGTCATCCCACAAATTGAAGGGTGAGTACAAACTAACTAACTACATGTGTTGGAAGAAGAAAAGTAAGAAGAGCCAAAGAAGATTGACAGGTATGATTATCTTCTCTGCTCAAAACAAAAACTTCAAGAAAACCCCCATAGAAGTCCATGGACTCCAGGTGGTGGTAAGCTGCCCTAACCTTACCCAAAAACCTTGGCAATGCAAAACTTCTATCAAAACTATTGCTATCAAGTACAATCATTCCATATGTGATGAAGACAAAATCTCCAAGACACAGAAGAATCAGATGCATCAACAAACAAGGATGAAAGACACAAGAATGAGTAAGAAGACTAGACAAGATAGCCACTCTGGAATACACATCACAAGGAAGGACTCCCATTGTAGTAGTACTTGTAGAGAAATTGTATGGGTTAGGAATGTGAATTGCAAATTAACACATGTAAATAGGAATGTACATTACAAGATTCAATATAAGAAAGTTTATTATCTCAAAATTGAAACGTGAGAGGCACTAGAAGCAACCTTCGGAAGAACCTTCGGAAGCTCAAATAAGGAGTTCTGGATTCCACAAGTCTATTTGCATCTAAGAAAACGGACGTAAATGTGGTATTTGGATGCTCTAGAAAACTAAGTTTGACAAGGTAAGTGAAATCCTATAATTAAACTAAAGATTTATCATGGTCAAAACTAGTATTGAAAAGCATAATTTGGTTCTAGTGTTTGTCTATGCACCTTCGGCTGAGTTTAATCTTCCTATACTAGTTATAGGAGATCAGAATGGTATTGAAAACGATATAGAAAAAGATAGGGGGATCCCTCCCATCATTAACAAATTTAGAACGCTTAGAAGTGTTAAAGAGGAACTCGGCCTCCATACTCTTCCCTTTAGTGGCTCGCCTTTTACTTTGAGGAAGAACAAATCCTCGACCAACAATACATATGAACGCCTATATAGAATCCAAGCTCATCAACAAGTTTTAAATTAGTTCCCTAACCTCTGCGTTAAACACCATCCCTTCTCCAGTTCTGACCATAGTCCGATCTCCTTAGAAATTGGAGTTCAAGGTAAAATAAAAGGCTCCCCCTTTAGGTTTGAAATGTCTTGGACTACCAATGATGCCCTTGAAACCATGGTCCGGAAGGTTTGGTGTTATAAAATGAAAGGCTCCAATGGATTCAAACTTATTTATAAGCAAAAGTTGTTAAAACAAAACATAAAAAATTGGTGAAAATTCAACACCACTAATATCTCTAAACAGCTTTCCAAAGTTGAAATACAAATCAAGTCTCTTCAAGATCGTTTGCCTTGGGGGAAGATCTCGACCAAGGATGAGCACAAGTTAGCTAGATTAGAACATAAAAAAGTTTCGTTTGCTAGAATTTACTCATAGGTTTTGGAAGCAACGGGCAAAGATCAGACATCTTCAGATGGATGACAAAAACACGAAGTATTTCCAAATCACAGCTAGCTAGAATTAAAAAATTTAGAAGGTCCACTAGATCTTTCACTACGAAGAAAGACCTTATTTTAATTGATCAAGATCTTATCTCGGATCATAAAACGCACGAAATGTTAGAAAGATTCATAGGTCATAATCAAAAGCATGTTATTCAAATTGATGTTTGGAATATTCAGCCTCAGATAACCCAAGAAGAAAACAACAACCTTATATCTTAACCAAAAAATGCGAAGATAAAAAAACTTTATTCAGTATGGCAGATGATAAATCTCCGGGCTCTGATGGTTATCCCCCGGAATTTTATAAATGCTATTGGAACATTATTGGTGAATCTTGCTATAAAACTGTTAAAGCCTTCTTCCACTCAGGCCAATTGTTATCTGAAATCAACCAAACGTTTATTGCGCTCATTAAAAAAAATGATAACCCTACTACCATTAA
Source organism: Persicaria tinctoria (assembly GCA_037127255.1). Lineage (NCBI taxonomy): Eukaryota > Viridiplantae > Streptophyta > Magnoliopsida > Caryophyllales > Polygonaceae > Persicaria > Persicaria tinctoria. The sequence goes on along the minus strand of JBANSL010000007.1, from coordinate 22,015,402 downwards.
TCATTACATGCCCATTAGTCTCTATAATACTATTCACAAAGTTATCTCGAAAATAATTGCAAATCGTTTAAAACTGATCCCTCCCAAACTTATAAATCCTTTTCAAGACACTTTTGTGGAAGGGGGATCCATTCAGGATAACACTCTTATAACCCATGAAATATTTCACACTTTCCATAAACAGAAGGGGAAGAAAGGTTGGATGACCTTGAATTTGGACATGGAAAAAGCATACAATGAGATTAACTGGAGTTACATCAAAGCGGTACTTGAAAGGTTTGGATTTCATCCAACCTGGATTAGCTGGGTAATGAAATGCATTACTGCTACCTCTTTCTCCGTGCTTGTTAACAATACTCCAAGGCTGCAGTTTAAACCCAATAGAGGCATCAGGCAGGGTGATCCCCTTGCTCCTTACCTTTTTGTCTTAGTTATGGAAGGATTATCTAGAGAACTGTATAATGAACCATTGTTAGATGATGCCTTGATAGGCATGAAATTGAAAAAGAATGGAACTCCTATCCCCTTTCTAACCTTTGCTGATGATACGATCATCTTCGTAAAAGCTGCCCACACTAGCTTGAATACGATTCAGAATATGATAAATAGCTTCTCCAATCTATCTGGCCTTACGATTAACTATGGTAAGAGTTCTCTACAATGCCCAAGGAACGTTAATCTGAACCTTACCAGGGACCTGGCTAACCATATGGGCATTCCCATTTCCAAGACCCTTAAAAAGTATCCGGGCATTCCTCAAGTTAATGGGCGAATAAAGAATAGTGTCTTTGAAGAAGTTGTAAAACTAACTATCTCGTGCAGAACTAACTATCTCGTACCACTATTATTAATAGTGATACATTTTTAAATAAAAGAAAACAAAGAAAAAAAGAAATGAGAAAATATACCGTATATAGAAAATGTAGGCAATGTAAAAATTTACATTTGTCTTTTCAATTATAAGAAAAGAAATACGAAACAAATATTGAAAATATGGTTGACCCCACAACAATTGAAACTTAAAAATGAAGTGATTTGGACTTCGAGGTTGGATTGTGGGGTTTTTGACGGAGGGAAAGTCGCTAATTTTCCTTATCAGAATAATTTCCAAACAAACAAACTAGTATAGGATGCAAGTAAGGGGTCGATCCCACAAAGAAACAAGTATTTCCAAGAATTGTATATTTATTGATTGAAAGGCAAAATATGGGAAAGAAGTAAATAAAAGAAACTAATCTAAACTAATACAAAGGATAGACAAAAGAGATGTTTCCATCCACAAAAACTGTTGAAACAGAGGGTGGCACAGAGGTTTCAGCAACTCTGGAAACGCGGAAAAAAAATTTACTGAAATAGAGGGTGGCACAGAGGTTTCAGCAACTCTGGAAACGCGAAAAAAAAAACGAAAAAAAAACTGCTGAAACAGATGGTGGCACAGGGGTTTTAGCAACTCTGGAAACGCGAAAAAAAAAACGAAAAAAAAATGTTGAGAGGGGCACATGGGTTTCAACAAGTTCGTTTCAGTAGTGTCAGCAACATAGGTGGACATTTTGCTAATATGGAGAGGATGGTGGACAATTTCCTAATATAGGCAAAAAATTTGGACATCTTAGTAATCACCTCATAGTTATATTAGATTGAATTCAATATTTTGAATTAAGCCCAATAGTTAGTAAGATTAAAGAAAAAAAAAGAAAATTAAAAGAAAAAAGAAGAAAAAGGAGAATTAAAAAAAAGGATTAAAGAGAAAAAAAAAAGAAAATTATAATTAGTCAAAATCCCTAAAATCTATCTAATATTGACATCTCAGCATAAACTCTTCTAAATTAAGAGTTTAAATAGATAGTTAGTAGGATTAAAGAAAAAAATGAGAAGTAAAAGAAAAAAGAAGAAAAATGAGAATTAAAAAAGAAAGATTAAAGAGAAAAAAAAAAGAAAATTATAATTAGTTAAAACCCCTAAAATCTCTCTAATGTTGACACCTCCGCATAAACTCTTCTAAATTAAGAGTTTATATAGATATAGATATAGATATATAGATATAGATATTTGACCTCAATATATTAATTACTTATGTACAGACCCTATTATTTGATGATAACTTATTGTTATCATTTTATTAAATCATAACTAAGGCTGTGTTTGAATGTAGGTGTAGTTGGGGGTTTTTTAAAAAAAAAAAGTTGATCCATGCTTGTTTGACAACAGCTTTTTCAAGAGGCGTGGGAGGTTAAGGTGGAGTTTATTTTTGTTGAAAATGGAAGCTGCCTCCCCCTAGCTTTCGGAGGTTAAGGTCGAGTTTATTTTTTTGTGGAGGTTTGAAATGTCAGTTTTGCCCTCCAGTTTTTTTGGCCCTTTTGCCTCCTAGCATTTATGAAGGGCATTTTGGACTTTTTCGCTATAATAACCTTTTATAAACCTTACAACCACCAAACACCTTTCATCTTTTTTACAAGGTTATTTTAAAAAAAAAACTCAACCTCCCACACCTCCATAATACCCCAAATAAACTCAACCTCCTAAAAAAACCACAACTCCTAAAAAAAAACCCAATTTGCCAAACATGCGCTAAGTATTTATTATTTAATATAACTAAATTTAAGATATACCGATACCGATTCAATACATATATTTTTATAATTTGTATAGATATACCAAAAAAAGAATTACCTTTGCAAAAATGTCAGTGGGAGGTAGAAATTGCAAAGGGGTGACAAAATGACACTTTTACAAATTACTTCCATCCGGTTGCAGGTTGCAACAGAAAAAAGGTGGGACATGGGTAGGACATGTGCCAAAATTCTAGAGCAGGGAGTGTGTTAATTTGGACAAAAAAAATAAAAAAATGAAGGAGTTGCAGAGGCTGAGAGTGATGTCCTATGGAGAGGGAGAGAGAGTGAGAGGGGTTGAAATTTCCATCTAATCAAAATCCCAAATTCAAACACCTAAACCTTAAATTACTGAAATTTCAAAAGAAAAGTCGAAGACATACCTTTAAAAAGAGGGGTTGAAATGGTAGCATTTAATGCTAGATGAGAGGAATGATCTCACTTTTCACAAAGAAAAGTTCCCGCCAAGGTAATTTGGAGGGAAACAACATGGAGAGTTAGGCGGGTTGCAGAGAGAATATAAAAGAAGATGGGTGGGCTGGACAGGTGGACCTAAAAGTGAAAAACAACCGATTGTCCATGGCTGCCATTAACGTCAAATTGGAAGAATAACACCCATAAATTCAGTTACTAGCCAGACAAAATGAAATCCTAGTCATCAACGGAATATATATTGACATACACATGGATACACGTGGCAATTGCGTACCTGATATACATCAACAATAATGGGTAAGTATAGAATAGTATGGTGGTCAATGCATCTTTCCTCACATCTCGATCGCTCACCAATGAACCAGTCATGCCCGCGACCCAAGTTCTCAAGCCTTTTTTATGCCACTTACCACCAGAGGCAAACAACTTCTCCCAAATATCGGTCGAAGTAGCCCCGAGTGCCCCACAAAATGAGCAACAAAGAGGGCTCAAAATCATACATGAGCGGCGAGGAAAAAACAACTCAAACAATCAAGTTCTGGGACATGGCACGGACAACTCAAGGCGTATCCAAGTGAATGATGAGTTAGAACCAAGAAAAGGCTATGCAAGGATTGTGTCGAAAGAAACAGGTGCAACAATGGAGCTCTGTGGTTCCTGCACAACATGCCATTTTTGTGCGCTCCTTGAGCACCCGACGATGATCTCTGCGTGCCCTCGACTCAATTTTCCAATATTATGCCATACCAACTACAACCGAAGGCCCACAAATACCCCGAAGATCAATCGATTCAGTCTCGAACACCACCCAAAAGAAACCATAAAAAGCATATATATGGCGCTCGTCTTAAGAACGTCTCTTCTTTTGCATAGGAGAATGATGGTTTTTGTTATTTTACATGTACATAATTGACACTATGGGGTTGCCCGTTTTGTTTCCCTAAGATGCGCACCACGAATGATTGTGATTTATGCTTACTAGCCAATAAATATCTTTGTCTTGTCATTAAAAACGATGTCTTACCCAATATTAGACTAATCCCTGTCGGATTTTGTCAATCTCAAAAACTTCTCAGCTGTCAGATAGACAATGTAAAACACAAACTAAAGCAGTCAGAACAACATTAAGGACAAATAACCATAAAACCATCCATGCATAAATCCAGAACATAAGGGATCAGTCATCAAAAGAGAGGAAACGTTTTAGACCTAAAATAAACACAATGAAGTACTAAAGCTAATGTCGACTGCTTTCCTTTAACATGTTCTAGTCTGCAACAACGAGGGATTGGTTCATGCGATCCAGGAGGCCCGTCTTCGAGAAGTGGTTAGACCTCCTTCTAAAGCTAATGTCGGCTGCACATATATCACACTTCACGATTAATATCACCAACACAAATACAAGACGTCATTAATCTACAATATATAGGTATTTACCCTCTTGCTCGACGGTGTGTAGACATTCCCTTCTTTAATTCTAGGCATGACTGCGAGGGGTTTCAAACCTGTGAAAAAATTGTACAACTTAGTCTCAGGTTGGTAACACTAGGCAGTAAAGGTCGTATGCTAATCAACAAACGAACACAAGGACATTTGCATTGCATTACCCTAACTCCAACCCAAAATGCAACTATCGGTTAGTTTCATGCGGGTCCTAAAATAAACTAAAGTCAATATACTCATGTAGTTATAAAAACAACAATATGAAGTTGCATACGAGTACACATGCATGATTATCTTGCCAATGTCTGATCATGTTGGCTTCTTAACACAACAAAAAATCTTCCCTCATTTAACTCTAGTCATGGCTGCTCAGTGTGAACTTGTGACATCATTGAACAACCTGTTCAGAGGTTGGTAACACCAATGACAGTAAATAAAAAAAGCTAGCCAGTACTGAAATAATTCCTGTCATGCAAAAAAGTGCTTGCCAGGATAGAAATGCTCAGATGCTCAAATGCTCATGATGCTCATGTCACAACAATGTATGCAACAAAGGAAAACAGTGTATGACTGCTTTTGCAGGTGCATTAATAAGATTATGAAATACAAACCACGAAATCTCAGTTTGTCCAACTATAACCAGTGCATTTGTAACAATAATGCCAGTAAAGAAAAAAACCTAGCCAGTAATGCAACAATAGATGCCAATAAATATAAATTGTCTACTAGGGCAGATATTTATAAAATTTCTCTCTTCAAAGAGATGCGCAGATGCTCATGTCACAACAGTGCATAATGCAACAATAAACACAATCTAAGACTAATTTTGCACCTGCCTTGTCAACATTATGTAATACAAAGCACAAAATCACATTATTCTACAACTTTAACCTCTAACTAAAACCATTATAAGCGAACAATTGCCCATTCCCCATATATGATACATGTGTCTCATCGTTCAGGGAGTTACTCTTAAATACCAGATGCTGCACTTTATCATGACTCAAGGTCGACGATCGTGTTCTCATTTGGGCCACTCGAGGCGAAGGAACCGGAACCTCTAGAATCTCTATAGCTTTTCATAGATATGATATTTAAAGATCATTCTCAAAAACTCTTGATTGACTGCGACTCTAGATTCTAAAATATTTTCAATTTTCAATTTGGGTAAAAATTCGAAATGATTTGAGTACCTACATTCCATCTTGTTGTTGGTGTTGATTGAACTCCTCATGGAGCAACTATTCACGACATTTTTTAAGCACAACACGAGTAGCGTTCTCACCATGAGCCACACGTAGAGAGGACGACCAATAAACCGGAGGGAGGAGGACGCCAGGATGCAAGAACACCTCCCCAGCCACCCAAGCCGCCTCCACCGGACATCTTTTCGAAGAGACCCATGCGAATTTAATCCATTTTCTTTGATATTCTCTCATCTGATTCTCCAAATTTCACTAATTTTACTCTTATTTGGTAGCAAAAATTGCAATTTGATCTTTGGGATGATTTGGGATTTACCGTCAGATTCTTTTGCTTTGGACACCGCCTTTGGAAGCTTCTTTTTTGAGGGGAAGACTCTTTTGTGGGTGATCTGTGGTGGTCGGCGTCGATTTTTCTTCACTCCGGTTGGGGCTAGGTGGCTGGCGGCGGCGGATCGTGAGGAAGTTAGGGTTTCCTCGTTTCCCTCTTGGTCTTTCTGTCTCTCTCATCTTTCTCTCTTGATGATATGACTAATAACATAAAACTTTTCTCTCTTAATGGTTGCCCATCCGGTTTTTCAGTTTTTTTTACCTGTTAGTTTTGCAAAATTTTGGACATTTTTGACATATTTATAAATTTGTGCAGGGGAGGGTCAGATCTGCAAATGGCACAATTTTTTGGTTTATTAGATGCTATTTTCTCAGCATATCTTCCTATGGCTAAAGAAATTGCATGTAAATTCAATATTTAATAAATTATAGCTATTGTAATCTTACTTAACAAATTCAAGATTTAAGAAATTGCACGTAGAATTTAACCTTACTTAATTAACTGTCATTTTGATAATTTTGAGTGGTTAAGTAAAACGGTGATATATAATTATAATCAAGTATTAATGTAGGATTATGAGTTAATTTGTTATTCCCACACTAAGACTGCTAGATTACATAGGTCTCATATTTTATAGTGGGCTAAATGCCCATTAAGGCCTAATACCTTTGTAACCTATATATATGTTATATCAATGAATAGAAACTCTCAAGGAGGACATTACAATCAATCTCATGATCCCACATGGTATCACAGCCTAAGATCCAAAGACCCTAAATCAATCTCATGATCTCACAAAGACCATAATTTGCTAATTAAAAAAATTCTGGACAAGGTTATAAATGTATCTTTGACAAGAAAAAATGTCAATTAAATTATTTTTACAAAAATTTCAGAGCCCTAAAATTTTATAATATGATGTTTCTATAGTTTATATTTATATATATACCCCATTTATAATATATATTTTTAATACAAAAAAGGTGTTTATAATATGATGTTAGTATAGTTTATATTTTACGAACTTTCAATTGCTTTAATTTCGTTTTCAAATTTTCCCCCCATCCACCCCTTATACTTATTATTTTAGAAGCGGTTTCTTTGTAAAAATTTGTGTCACGTGTCCACCTTTTCACAAAAATAAGAAACTGCCTTTCTCTTTCCTCCAAACCCACGTTCTCCCCACATCCATGCTCAACGATTTCAATTTCCATGCTCAAATTAACCGTCTTTCCCTTTCCTCCTGATGGTAGTTTCTCCAAACCCACGTTCTCTCCATACCCGTTCTCCACATATCTCAAAGCCCACGCGGCCGCCTTTAGCACCCTTGCGTGTTCCAAACTCGACAACAATAAATTTTCCTTTAAGCTTATCAAGATCCTTTGAAATCCCAAAAGTACCTCGACCGAAGATCTTCGAAAGATCGCCATCGGGAACAATTACAAACGCAAGGCCGTCGCCACGTCCGCTAGGCAGCACTGAGAAGACGAATTCGGTGGAAAATGAGGTGGGTTTCCCGGAATGTGGATCGATTAGCTTGAAGGGTCTCCTGAAAGCGAGAGCGCCAGCAGTGGGAGACAAATGGGTAGTGAGATTAACGCGGGAGGCACCATTGCCGGACTTGGCATCGCCGAGGAGGGCGAAATTGGATCCAAAATCAGCGCTTCGGAAGCCTTTGATTGAGAAATTGGGATCGGGATCGGCAATTAGGGTTACGAAACGCAAGACCAGGAAAGAGAAAGAGATCAAGGGCCACCGTATTTGACGAAAAACCGTCATTTGATCGCAATTAGAAGATGGGTTTTCAAAATTGGCGTTGAGAATTCAAGCAGAAGTTTCAGTTTTCGACATTTTTGGGGGAGATTGAAGCCTAATTGGACACAGATTGAGAGGGAAAGGGGGAAGTAGGTGAAGTCATCGGGGGAAAGGGGGCGATTCCTTTGAATTGCTGTCACGAAGCTGGCGTCGGTTGCGGATGGTTTTACTGTATGGATGTTGAACTGTTACTGATTCCTTTGCGTTGCTTGGTCAAAATTGGTTCTCTGTTGAACTGTTACTGATTTAGGTATTCTCTATTGAACTGTTTATATTGGGACTGCTTATACCCGATGGAAATTTGGTTAGCGCCCCCTATAGTATTCTCTATTGAACTGTTTATTTCTTTCATGTTTTTGGATTTAGGTATAATTTATAAACCCTCAAAAACTCTAACCACTTGAGTTTCATCAATTGCTTGTATATTTGATTTACTTGACAATTTTCGAATATTCCATCCTATTTGCAATTGATTAGGAACCCGTAAGAGATCCCATGGGGCGAGGTTGGTCCTAAATTTGTTGTTGAATCCACTGGAGTGTTCACTGATAAGGAAAAAGTTGCTTCCTGATAACTCCCTCCCTTGATGAAAATCGGAATAAATGTTTCAAAGGCTTTGACATGATGTTTGTGTCAAAGGTCTTGGAGCATTAACAGTTGATGAAATACAAAACTTGTTTTATAAGTCCGAATATTATTTAATCTTATTATATACTTCCTTTATATTATATATATATATATGTATTACTAATCTTTCAGGAAGTATTTCGAGATTATATCTTTCCTTTTGGTGCATATTGAGGAGATCAAATTCAAAGAAGATCATGTCTTCGAAGTGTCCTAAAATAGAAGATCCGGGCGCGCCATGATCTTTACTAGCCGTTGTTGAAGATTCGGTGTTGAAGAACCTCGAAAATGCACATCTTTGCAAGCTGTCAAATGACTATGAACGAACCAAAACGTCATTTAATCCAAGCTTGCACCTTGGGACTTCTTCCCATGGTGGAGCCTTCTTCTTCCTCTTGAGAAGGACATCATCCTCATAATCTCGAATCATAGGTGTGTCCGGAGGTGTCTTTGATGATGGCTTGGATGGTCCCGCATCATGCTCCATATTACTTCTATAAAGGAAAGGAAGAAGAAGACAGAATACACACGTGCTACACGAGCTTTCATTCATTCAAGCAAGATCTGTCTTCCAAGTGTCTCTCTGCTAAGCGCTCAAGAGTTTGTTGTTTATTTCAAAGCCTTTGAGAGTCACTGTGAGCTTATAGGATATATTCATTTATAGTGTTACTCGAGAGTTTGTAACTCGGGAAGTTGCACTAGGCTATTGATTTGTGAGAGTAAGAGGATTGTACTAGATAGCTGAGAGAGGTGGGGCTCTTCTAGATTGGTCTAGGACTCCAAGGGAACGTGAGTTGACTAGATTGTAATTGTATATGAGAGAGGCTTCTCGGTGAGCTATTAGGATCCTAAGCTTTTTGAATCAATAAAGCCTGTTGAATCCTATGGTTGTGGAAGAACCCTAGGCGGGGACGTAGGCCAAGTTCGTGCCGAACCTCGTTAACAATTCGTTGCGTCCTTTACTTACTGCTTTACCATATTTCCGCACTTTGTTCGAATTGTTTAACTTCTTTGATTCAGGATTTCCAGAGAAAAAGATTAAGTCTAATCTCAAAGGGTTTTGCACGAGCTTCAAAAGTCTTGAGACTATCTGCGAAAAACCGGCATACTCTATTCAACCCCCCTTCTAGAGTATTTCTATATTACTTAGTTTTATATTATCGAACCTTCACTTCCCATTTGAAGGTATATTATATATACTCTTCTTAATCCAAAAACATCTACTGTACGTCATAAGAGGTTTTGTGCAATGCTGATCAGTTTGATTGGATTATTTGTAACGGCCCAGGATTATGATTCCCGAGTTACGTTTCGAGGGATGAAACCCCTCGTTGGGATCTTGCGCCCCGAGTACAGGTTGAAGGTTTGAAATCGAAGATGCGTAGTTTAAAGTGGGATTTCGCACCCAAATCCGGAAGGTCCGTTGGAGACCCCGGGGTAAACCCCTGTACCTGCCCTAAGTCTATAACGCGGGAAATCCTTTATCATGCAAGGGCATAAGTTCTGAAAGTGATACAACCAGTGCCACGGCAGAGCCGGGTCAAAACAGAGTATAATTAGGGAAAAATCCCAAACGCGTGAATCTGGTGAAGTCAGGTTTCAACCACTCACTCTCCGCCATATGAATAGACCCCGTCATAACAGCACAAAATCAAGCAGTATATCGTGTACCTGAAACTATACCACCAAGTCAGGCCAAGAGTCCGCCCGCGGGTCCTCTGACCGCGCTGAGGACATATAATACGCCTATACCTAGAATAAAGATGCATTCATGCAGTACTGGAATATTAACCACACTATCATGTTCCTAACTCATATGTGCGGAATATTAAGTAAGGCCTTAACAAAGAATACCAAGTGGTATATCCCTCTTCTACCACCACCCCTCTTCCAGACAAGGTGGAGACTGGCCAGTTCGATACTATAGCATATCAAATCTCATCATCATATCGCATCTCATGCTCATCTCGTATCTCATGCTCATATCGTATCTCGTGATATATATATATATATATATATATATATATATATATATATATATATATATATATATATATATATATATATATATATATATATATATATATATATATATATATATATATATATAACTCAAGGAGGACAACACCCGATGAAACTGGGCTGCCCTATGACCCTAGCAAGGACTCTAAGACTCACAGATAACGGCCGTTCTGTATTCAAACGCGTACAGAGTAAGGATGCTCATTCGTAAATGCAATTCCTAAGCATGATACTACATGACATGCTCTTATGCATATGCAACACCTACATACTATATGACACATCAGGCAGGAGGTACTGGTTACTGAGTAAGCCCCGGAGGTACTTACCTGGCTAGCAGATCGGAAACAGAAGAATCCAGCACACAGTAGTCACAATCATAGAGTATCACCTAGTACATAATGGAATATACATAAGTCTACATCCAACTATTAAGCACTCAAGCACACCTCAATCATTAGAACAAGTAACATATTATGAAAGTCATTTCATCGCATCATCCGTTCCTCAAGACCACATCGTTCTCCATAAATCATTCAACCAATTCCGCATATTCATATATATCATTTCCACATATACCTCAACGGTTCATCAAAATCATAAGACATAATTTGTGTGATATGAAATCCTACTAGATCGTCATAATTATCCAACATTTAATCTCATATAATAATTCACCACAAGTCATGCTATTAGTCATACATATCATACTGTTAATCAAACGATCATACTATCATGCTAGTTAGTCATTGAATAAGTGTTATTCCCAGGTTAGTTTTAAAACCGTTTCAAATCCTAGGTAAATAGTTAAGTATTCCGACCCTTTAAAATACTCGCCAAATTCCCTAAAATCCAGCCCATTTTTATTTAACAAACCAACCCTTTATAAATCTCTCAAAATAATATTATATCTTTTAAATCCTCACATAATATTATATGACAATTTAAATACCGCAAATTAGTTAAATAAATAAACGGATAAACCCGAACCGAACCGAACCCACAAACCCAAACCCGGTTGAACAATTAACAAAACAAGGAGGTGGGCCATAGGTGCTGACTGGGCAAGGAGAGGGATGGTGATGGAGGGAGTTGGTGAATGATGGTGAATGAAGAAAAGACGGGGAGTGGGGTTCCAATTTGAAGGGTATGGTGAAGTGAGGGTAGAGTGGGTAAGGATGGAGTGTGAAATTGGTTAAACCAATACCCTAAAATAAATTTCGAATACGGGTGAATCTCTAACCCCAAAATTAGTTCTCGAATGTTAGTTTTCCCGAATCCTACTTTCTCGATCAATTAGGTTTTTAAAATTGACAAGGATATCGCCATCTGATAATTATTTTGAATTTTCGAGGTCAAGGACGGAAATTGTTTGCCAAATTTTACTTTCCGGTCGGAATCCGCTAAACGAGTTTTAACCCGATTTTAATCTCATTTTTAATTCTCTTTTTCCGAAAAAAAAAAAATAATAATTAGGATTTTAAAAATCGGAGCCTTTACATCATCCACCTCTAAAAACAAGTCTCGTCCTCGAGACTAAAATCATTTTTAAAATAGGGGATGAAGTCTGAAATCGGTGAGTCCATGGATCATGCCATTGATCCCGTAAACACCTCATAAGTGCCCCTATGAGGTCCTCACAGTACCATTGTCGTGATCATAATATCCCCAAATAGACCGCAGTAAGGATGTAATATGGGCCCCTACCACATCCTTACTCCGACTCCTCGGTTATATCATAACTCAAAACATCACAACGTCCTCTTTAAAACACCGTTAAAACTTCAAGTTTGGCATTAGTCAAAAGCATTCCTAACCTCTCCATTCATCATACCATCCACCTCTAAAGGCTAATCCCATATTCCCTTCCTAGGTTCCAAGTCAGAGTCAAGGTTCAAAAGTTTAATTTCTATCATTTCCATCATCAAGCATCATGTATATATATATCGAATAACAATAGCACCCCACGTCTAATAGCATAACATAATCACCTTAGGAATAGTCACATACCATAGCATATCTAGCATCGTATCATATATGATAGAATTTATCACATCATCTCACGGAAGTTACACACCATATCAATCAGATAAGCACATTATATAAATCAAATAAGTACATCATACTCATTCTAACTACCAAGCGTCATCGCATTAGAGGAAACAACTGCTTCCGTACAGTAGCATTCCATCGAGTTCAGGGATAACTATGTTAGTATTAACAGTTCCCTATTATCAACGACAACACATCAGAGAATCAACATAATCTATAGCATGGAATTCGCACAGCATTCGGCCCCAAGTAAAGTATACACTAGATCACTACTCACCATCCCTCGCACTAAGATCAACTTCACTGAGGTCTACCAACTCAATCCACTACCAGTTCTAGCTAGGTACCATTGTATCCTGCTCACATACAACCCTTATAGCCTCATAACTATTCGCAATCTAGGCCGAATACCCAAACCAACTACTAGGTATCTCCACTCCTATGCCATCAAGCCATCTAAGAGCCAATCCACTTCGACATCCCGATCTCAAGTCCTACCTTCCACTCGACTATTTAAGACTATCTCTCAGAGTTCCCAAATCACAAAATTCTCTCATTCCGACAAGCTGAACAACTCGATCTACTACCAAGGCTCCACCTGAACATCATCCCCCAAAGAGACATCTCGAATCACCTTGCTAACCCAATCATACTTCCCACGCCACTAACCACTCTCACTAACCATCCACCTCTAAGGACCCAAGTCATGCTGACCATCTCACACCTGACACTCCCGACCAATTCTAATGCAGAACCCAACTAGTAGTACTCCCAACCACGAATCACCATGACCATCAAGCCGACCCACTCTAGATCATCTTCCCGGCATACTGTACCTAGACTAGTTCCCTCAACTCCGCATGTTTCACCAAATTGCTTCAGATCGCGCTTCCTTAAACTTCAAAATCTCTACCACTTATGTACCGATCATCATTTTCACCGAATTCCTAAGACATCCTCATCCAAATTTCCTAAGGACCGCAACTTCACCAACCTTCAAAAATCTCCCTAGCGTCCTCAATACCTTCTGCTTTGCCTAATTGCCAAATCCATGCGCATAATCTCTCTATCTAAACCTTAAGCTCACAGTCTTACTAGGAATCTAAACTACATCATTGCATAGCTACCAGCCTTTCCTCGAAGATTCATCTCGCATCCTCAATTACCTCAATAGCCACAATGACCTCCGCTTATAAATCTCGATTCATTCCCTATGCCAAAATCCTCCAACAATGCATTTAGAGATCCTTCACTCATAAATTCCCCAAGCATTACAAATCCTATCTGTACAACCCTCAAATACCCATCACACGAACGACCCTGATATGAACAATCTAATATCCCTGATCGATAATTTCCCAAGCGACCTCATACTACTCTTCCTTGGCAATTCCTCAACCTCAACCCTTATCGAAATCTCTCCCACTCACAGCACACATCACCTAGTCCCAAATTCTACGATTCCTCAGATGTTCCTTAATCGATCATCCTCGACATCGCCCACGATCCGCTCATAGACTATCTAGACACCTTCCTTAGTACACCAATCCGTCTCACAAAACCTCCCCTCAAGAATCCCCGGATCAACTCCTAGCTCGCCCATCCACCTCTAGAACTATTCTAACTACCTCTACCCACACCAAATCTCTAGATCTCCCTAATGAAACTAGTCCAGACCTCAGTCAACCACCCTCTTATACTACCCGCACACACTACCTTCCTAGACTACCACTTCTCACTAGGACATCTCCCTCAAAATCTCTCCATACTAGCCCCACTGCTCACCTAAGACCTACCTGGAAGCTCATCTATACTCACAGACCACTATCTTTCACACATCCCAACTCACTCGGCTCTACCCAAGCTAACACATCATTCCTGCACCCCATCTCACACAACCAAAGACCCAATCCGAAGACCTTAATCCACCTGCGCACTTTTCGACTCGTCTCACCGCAGAATCTCACGACTCAAGCTCAAGAAGAAAGCACTACCATATATATAACCCACAATCTATTTACCAGGAAATTAGTACATCAAGCATTGAGGCATACCATCATAGAAACAAGTTAGGCATTCATTGCTACCAGTTCAGCACATCCGTCATCACACATTCAATTATGTCAGTTCTAGGCCTATCACACAATATCAATTCCGATTAGTATAGAAAAATCCACGATTTGAATTAAGAATATTCTTCCTCGTGTCAGCTGGGAGGAGCCTGTTCACGATTGCCATCTTTGAAGCATATTCGTCCTTTTTGCCATCGGTGACGTTGTTCCTGGGGCCTAGGGGTCATGGACCCATCACACTTCCGTTGCGCCACTCCGGTGCCACTTGGTCGTCGGTCCTTTCTTGCATGTCGGCGCTCATCGAATGATCATAAGGGTTAGAAGTTACGGGGATAGGGGGAGACAAGGGCGGACAACACAACTTCCTTAAGAGTTCAGACATGGACCAGGACTAGGGACGACGAGACCAAGGATAAGATCCCAACCCGAGAGTTACAACGATGCTCTTATAATTATGGCACGCAACACATAAAAATCAAGAGATATCATCACATTATTTCACACTAGTATGCACCTATCTCAAGGAATATCGATTTACGCATTCATAACATGTTCATATAATCATCTTTATATGTGCACAGAACAAGCTAGCAACTTATCATTTCATTCACCAATCATGCTTGGCAGACTAAGAACATGTATGCACAGACTGACATGGGACACATATTACCCAAGTTATGCAAGATCTAGCAACCATCACAGGATATCATATGCACGACTTATCACTCATTTAGATACATAATTAAGCAAGTCGTAATATTACGGAAAGCATGCTAAGATGTACCCTAAAAATCATGCTAAGGGTATGGTCAGTTCATGCAGGGTTGGTATAGCAACTATCTCATCACATATATCCATATTCGCATAGTAAGACTAGGACGTCACACAATCATACGAGGGCCTATAACTGGGAGGTATATGTCTTACATGATACTAGCAATACTCATTAAACATGTACACAATCAATGAGGTCTAATCAGGTTAATCTGGCATGCTAAGTCATCTGATTCACGTGTTAGACATGCAACGAGAGTTGGTCACACTATCATGGACCTAGTTCATTGGGAGACAATAATCATAGGAATTCAATACATACGACACATACATCAACTCATAAGTGCAACCATGCAATGTACCGGGAAAGTCATGCTGAATTATACCAATATAGCATGTCATTAAATCACAAGGAGGCTATCATTATAACTTGACAGAATTCTCTAAGGACAATCACCGACTCACCACCCCGTTTTCCCGTGGGACGCTAGTATGACTCGCTTGACACAAAGACATTCACGTCGTTTCCGAGAGGTGAGGGTGAAACTCGTGTTTAGACTCTTGTTGCAAGAAGACATGGTTGGCCATTACGAGGATCGAAAGGGATGACTCCATAAGACAACTAACTTCTATCTCGAAATGATTTAAAATCCTCACTCCCACTAACATACTCAGGTAACCCTCACATCTGACACGATTTCCGAAGGTATTTAGTTGACTGACCCAAATTTCCTGTGAAAGACCCCAATCACAAGTACGAGACTCGATAGAAGCATCGATGGTGGGATACAAAACAAGACTCTAAACAGGGGAGCGAATGCTTCTCCACCCTTGCTAACATGCCTAGATGTTTGGTGGGCGGATGACAGAGTCAGAACCATCAGGGGGTTTGAGTTATGAAAGGGCTATTTCGACAAAACAGGAATTCCGATTACATAAGAACAAGGTTTTCTCCCACTATCCCGTTTGCACAGTTATTCAATACATGATTCATGTCAAGGCATACTGATTAGTTCGTCATCCTAAGCACAATAGAGCACTCATCACGGAAGCAATCAACAATATTAATATGATCCTCTTCGAGGAGGATCACCCTCGAGCTCAATTGCATATATGTACATATATAAACGTAAGCATAGAGACGATCTATGCCGTCCTTCGAGGGACGACTGACCGGAGGGGCAAAACCTCACGGCCTCCTAACTCAGCACTCCAACCTCCGTGGTGTTCCTTGGAGTCTTCTAGGCCCATCTGTAAATAAAAGCTAGTATTTTGACTACCGTTCCCCGAATTCTACATCCATAAGGGATGTCTACCGCTTGGGTCTCTACCCACGATATTATTTCCCCTTTATTCATTTTAGTTTTTAAATCCAATTAAATTCATTTTTCCCCTTATAAAATATTTTCCAAAACCTTTTGAAAACGTTGGGCGATATTCAAAACCTCTTCAACCTATTGTACTCGGATTGCGAAACCTCAGCTCTGATACCACCTTTGTAACGGCCCAGGATTATGATTCCCGAGTTACGTTTCGAGGGATGAAACCCCTCGTTGGGATCTTGCGCCCCGAGTACAGGTTGAAGGTTTGAAATCGAAGATGCGTAGTTTAAAGTGGGATTTCGCACCCAAATCCGGAAGGTCCGTTGGAGACCCCGGGGTAAACCCCTGTACCTGCCCTAAGTCTATAACGCGGGAAATCCTTTATCATGCAAGGGCATAAGTTCTGAAAGTGATACAACCAGTGCCACGGCAGAGCCGGGTCAAAACAGAGTATAATTAGGGAAAAATCCCAAACGCGTGAATCTGGTGAAGTCAGGTTTCAACCACTCACTCTCCGCCATATGAATAGACCCCGTCATAACAGCACAAAATCAAGCAGTATATCGTGTACCTGAAACTATACCACCAAGTCAGGCCAAGAGTCCGCCCGCGGGTCCTCTGACCGCGCTGAGGACATATAATACGCCTATACCTAGAATAAAGATGCATTCATGCAGTACTGGAATATTAACCACACTATCATGTTCCTAACTCATATGTGCGGAATATTAAGTAAGGCCTTAACAAAGAATACCAAGTGGTATATCCCTCTTCTACCACCACCCCTCTTCCAGACAAGGTGGAGACTGGCCAGTTCGATACTATAGCATATCAAATCTCATCATCATATCGCATCTCATGCTCATCTCGTATCTCATGCTCATATCGTATCTCGTGATATATATATATATATATATATATATATATATATATATATATATATATATATATATATATATATATATATATATATATATATATATATATATATATATATATATATATATATATATATATATATATATATATATATATATAACTCAAGGAGGACAACACCCGATGAAACTGGGCTGCCCTATGACCCTAGCAAGGACTCTAAGACTCACAGATAACGGCCGTTCTGTATTCAAACGCGTACAGAGTAAGGATGCTCATTCGTAAATGCAATTCCTAAGCATGATACTACATGACATGCTCTTATGCATATGCAACACCTACATACTATATGACACATCAGGCAGGAGGTACTGGTTACTGAGTAAGCCCCGGAGGTACTTACCTGGCTAGCAGATCGGAAACAGAAGAATCCAGCACACAGTAGTCACAATCATAGAGTATCACCTAGTACATAATGGAATATACATAAGTCTACATCCAACTATTAAGCACTCAAGCACACCTCAATCATTAGAACAAGTAACATATTATGAAAGTCATTTCATCGCATCATCCGTTCCTCAAGACCACATCGTTCTCCATAAATCATTCAACCAATTCCGCATATTCATATATATCATTTCCACATATACCTCAACGGTTCATCAAAATCATAAGACATAATTTGTGTGATATGAAATCCTACTAGATCGTCATAATTATCCAACATTTAATCTCATATAATAATTCACCACAAGTCATGCTATTAGTCATACATATCATACTGTTAATCAAACGATCATACTATCATGCTAGTTAGTCATTGAATAAGTGTTATTCCCAGGTTAGTTTTAAAACCGTTTCAAATCCTAGGTAAATAGTTAAGTATTCCGACCCTTTAAAATACTCGCCAAATTCCCTAAAATCCAGCCCATTTTTATTTAACAAACCAACCCTTTATAAATCTCTCAAAATAATATTATATCTTTTAAATCCTCACATAATATTATATGACAATTTAAATACCGCAAATTAGTTAAATAAATAAACGGATAAACCCGAACCGAACCGAACCCACAAACCCAAACCCGGTTGAACAATTAACAAAACAAGGAGGTGGGCCATAGGTGCTGACTGGGCAAGGAGAGGGATGGTGATGGAGGGAGTTGGTGAATGATGGTGAATGAAGAAAAGACGGGGAGTGGGGTTCCAATTTGAAGGGTATGGTGAAGTGAGGGTAGAGTGGGTAAGGATGGAGTGTGAAATTGGTTAAACCAATACCCTAAAATAAATTTCGAATACGGGTGAATCTCTAACCCCAAAATTAGTTCTCGAATGTTAGTTTTCCCGAATCCTACTTTCTCGATCAATTAGGTTTTTAAAATTGACAAGGATATCGCCATCTGATAATTATTTTGAATTTTCGAGGTCAAGGACGGAAATTGTTTGCCAAATTTTACTTTCCGGTCGGAATCCGCTAAACGAGTTTTAACCCGATTTTAATCTCATTTTTAATTCTCTTTTTCCGAAAAAAAAAAAATAATAATTAGGATTTTAAAAATCGGAGCCTTTACATTATTAAACAAAAAAAAATCAGGATGATGCAAAGAAAGTGGTAATCTTTGCACCAAGCAAAGATGCACCCATGTTTGTTATGGTGTCAATGAGAAAGACTACAAGCCGGAACTCGACATCGTCTCCAACGATAACTGCACTACCAACTATCTTGCCCCTCTTGCCAAGGTCATCAATGACCGATTTGGCATCGTCGAGGGCCTTATGACCACTGTACATGCCACTACTGGTAATTTCATGCCCTCTTTTGAGTCTTTGTTATGCCAAAAATTCAGCTTATAGTTCATATGCGGTGTGTTAAAGTTTGATATGACACCCATGGACTGAGATTCGCAGCTTTAACACATGAGCTCATACCACCTTCAGTTATAAGTATGAATATGGATAAGCAATTACCAGGAGTGGAACCTGCAACTGGAATCCGACCATCTGCGGAAACCTTACTTCCTCCTCCTGACTTTGATTCTGCATCCTACCCGAAAGGTTGGCTAATAGGGAAGAAGAGGAAGCTGGTAAACGTGGATGTTGTCGAGAGTATGCGGCGGATCGTTGTTCAGGAAATGAACAGAAAGGTGCGCTCTATAACTATTTTCTTTCTGTTCAGATGACTGAGTGTGATAGTTTCTTTATAGGTAGATTCTCGATTGCTTACATGGGATTGTGATTTTTGTGACTCAAGTTTGTTTTATGTTCTAGCATGCTTCCGAAGAACTAAGTGAATTAGCAATCATTCAACTGCACTGCAGGATCGTGAAATTGACGGCTTAAACGAGCAGTTAGAAGAGGACTCACGGTGCTTGGAGCATCTGCAAGTCCAACTGCTCGAAGAGAAGAGGAAACGGGCTGAGGTCGAGAGAGAGAGAGAAGACGATGCTGCAGGATCAGTTGAACATGCTGCAGGAGAATGAAGCCATGGGTGAAGAGGAGGATGATGGCACTGATGGGCAAGAGCCATAATCTTCTCCTCTTTGGCCTCCCAAGTCATTTTCCTTCTTTCACTATCAAAAAAGGAAAAAAATTAGAAAGAAAAAAAAAAACTTTTCTCATCTAGAATTTTTGGGTCTTTTTATTTAGGGCTACCAAATTTACATAGTAGTTTCCTTTGTACAACTTGTATGTGTTCATTATTGGTGTGAATTTGTCAAAATAAGGAGGCATGTAGTTGCAGTTTGTGATGTATTCTTGCAGCCTGCAGCCACTTGTGATTGAATGTATAAGAACCATATGGCATCATTTGGCTTGTATATATGTCTATTTATATTTTATATATTAATAATTAAACATCCTTTTCAAGGAGATAGATTCAAAAGCCCTTGAACAAGAAACTGAGATTAAAAATATTAACAAGTATTAGCCTCATTTTCCTGATATTGGAATCATAAAACCAGTAGCAAATGTTTGGCCAATTTGCCAAACAAAAGCCAAAATGCATAAAGATTATTTAAGGCAAATCTTCTTGTATTGTAAATCTTTATGATAAACAACACACGGGTTATTGTGGCGAGGTGCCATAAACTTAAAAAGATTTACATTCCAAGAGCAATCAAACCTACACTTCACAAGAGCACATTGGTGTATTTCACAGTTGACAAGTGTTTGGCAAACCAACTGCACCAATCATGATTGTGCTCCGGGATCTTCCCACAAATTGTACAAAAAACGGGGCAGAGAACGAGCTCGAGCTGTTATATTCTTTGACACGGATGTCAAATCCTGCAAATTGTAAAAACAGCTACACAGAAGACGGTTGATGGACCATGAAACAAGGATTGGAGGGACGGAAGGGCTGCCTCCACCAACATTATCCCGAGCAGCACCGGGGCTGCAAAGGTCTGCCCTTAACAACCTTTCATTCAGTTGACGATTCAGATGGATTCTTGTAGAGTGTGTTTGTCTGAATTTGCACCGTTATGTATTATTGTATGTCCCTCGAGTTTCAGATATGTCTGAACTCGAATTCTTATCTAATCAAAAATAAAAATAAAAATTAAGTGAACATTTTCTCTTGATTTAAAGGGTTGTTTATGAACGTAAACATACAATTATCTTTTTCTAATTAAGGGACTAAAACATTATAAAAACACACACTAAATAGTAAATATCATTTTTAATACTTTAGCTTCATAGGGTTTATACATTTAAATCTATGGTATTTTTTCTCAAATTGGTTTATAATTTAGACCAATTTGAGAGGTATAATATGTTATGTGACATTGAAAGTGACATTGAGAATCCGGACTCAGTTTTCTTAGGTCAAGAACTATAATACTCTTTTTTCTTTGCTTCCAAACTCATGTTAGAAGATGTGTGAAAGCGGTCGGTCTACTATTCTTTGTCAAATTTAGAATATCAATTGTCTAGACAAAAGAATTCACAATGACAATCAAAGATTTCGAAGAACAACAAGGTGAGAAGTATATTAGCTGAAAATTGACGTTCGACCGAAAATATACTGAAAAAATCGAAAATGGTTCAGGAAAAGTACTAGTTGGTGTATCATTTCTAAAGAAACCACGCAACGTGTGGGTAAATAAAACTAGTTTAAAATAATTTTGACTTAAAATCTACGTAGATGTTCGCTTGAATGTTTTAATTTTAATTATTATCTAAAATTTAATTGAGTGATTTTGTTCCAATGGACCTTTAAGCATATTTGGTTAGCTAGATAGGCCCATTAATTGTTTTTTTAACATGCTTAGCCCATTAATTGTTTTTTTAGCTTGCTTAGCCCTCTTAAACGGTCAATGGTCAACCCATTTTGATTCCTTTTTTTTTTTTTTTTTTTTGATGCCAACTTTTTTTTTAGTGATGTCATATTTTACCGTTTTGATACCAACATTTTGTGGTGACAATTTTATATAATTGATGGCATAAGAGCTTAAAACGTGGAATCAAAATATTGTCTCCTTATTGTCACTTTTCTAATGAAATGATTGGATGACTTTTTTTTAATGTCACTTTTTTAAAACATTGATGACATTTTTTGTGATGTCATATTTTACCGTTTTGATGCCAAAATTTTATTACATTTTATTTTCACTCTAATGCCACTTTTCTAATTAAATTATTGGATGACACTTTTTTTAAACTTTGATGACATTTTTTGTTTACTCTAATGTCACGTTGACCATTGATGCCATTTTGAAAAATTTGTATCACATTAAAGAAAAAAATGTCATCAAAAATACTACTTTGAAAAAATATCATCAAAAATATGGCATCACGGTAAAAAATATATTATCAAAAAATTGACATAAAAAAGTGGCATCAAAGTGAAAATAAAATATAGTAAAATTTTGGCATCAAAACGGTAAAATATGGCATCACTAAAAAAAAATGTTAGCATAAAAAAAAAATTGGCATCAAAATGGGTTGGTCAACGCAACCGTTGACCGGTCAATGGTCAAACGGTTGACCATTGACCAACCCACCCTATTGGGAAGGGGGCTAGGGCAAAACTAATTAAATTGATTTATGGGCTAGGTGACTAATTGGATATTCAAAAAAAGCCCTCTACCAAAATCACCCAATTTAATTCTATATATTTTTTCATAATTTTTAAATTTTATAAAAATAATATTTTATAGAATTTTTCAAAATATGGTTAAGATTTTCGAATGACCACTCAAAAATTAAATATCCCTAAATTTTAAAAGTCTACCTATGTATAGATATATTATATTTAATTTTGATCAAATATTGGATAGATTATTTGATCTAAAAATACACGTTTTTTACCAAATTATATTGGCTTATTAATTGATGTGACCCAAAAATAAAATATCAATTTAATTTAAAATATAACACAAACTAAAAATAATCTCGTTTTAATTCATAAAATTTCATAGATGCGAAATCGTACATGTCTCTGTTTTAGTATTTTATACAGATTCAAGGAGGGATTCTAACTTAAGATGAAATCGTACATGCCTCTGTTTTAGTATTTTATACATATTCAAGTAGCTGGGATTCTAACTTAAGATGTATCGATCAATACTTACTACAGAACAATGGAGAATGTTTTGTGCAATGGTTGAATAACTTGCATCGATTAGGTTTTTTAGTGGAGAGGAATATAGACAGAGCGGTATATATATTGCTACTAGTAAATAATGGAGAATGTTTTTCATATTGTCAAATATTGTTTTAAAGCTTGTTATAAAAAAGTATTTAATTTCTACAAACTATAGTCTGGTAAAACGGTGTCGTTTTCTCAATGTACCATGGGACATTGAGACAAGACAATTAATTAGGCCCAATAACTCGTAACGTAACAAGAAGCCCATCGGCAAAAACTGGCAAAACGGTGTCGTTTCCTTGTTGATAGAGAGACAAAAAAAACTGTTAAAACGGTGTCGTTTCCTTGTTGATAGAGAGACAACAGATAGGAAGAAGCGGAAACCGCTCTATTTAAACCCTAGAGGAGGTGGTGGTATCGTCCTCAAGTCTGCAACAACACGGCATCGGAGATCATTGAGAAAGATCTTTCTCTATTTGCTCCTTTGCGTTGCTCCGAGTCTCCGTAACGCCAATTGCTTGCTGTTTGTTTGGTTTTCCGATTCGATTTGAGTAGAGATGAAGGTTATCGCCGCTTATTTGTTGGCCGTTTTGGGTGGCAACGCCTCTCCTTCCGCCGAAAACATCAAGAACATTCTTGGTTCCGGTATCGTTTTTCTTCGTCTTTAAACTCAGCATGTTTTCAGATTCTCCGTTTCTAGATTTTCTGTTTTTATTGTACCGTACCAGTTAGGCGTCTAATTCTTGTTGACGCTAGCTATCTAATTGTATTTGTGCTTAAACGCACTCTATAGAGTTTGAATTTATTCATCTCTTCATTGATCATTAAGCGTAAGTTCCATTCACAGTAAAGTTGATTATTTATCAAGTAGTTTGTGGATTCTTTAATTTTGGTTCTATGTCTTTGTAATTGTCCATTGATTGGTATATATCATTGATGAACATATTGCTTGTTGCCACCGGTTGCGGTATATCGGCGTAATCTGTTTATTGTTCTGACGGAATTGTGTTTGAAGAGTTCTGTTTTTATTTTGATGAGCACATGTCATCATGTTGATATATGATTGAAATTCATCATTCCAAAGTGCAGTTTGAGGATTCTTGAGACAATTGGATCTTCGATGAGCATGTTGTTTTTTTGTAATGGATATGTTTGTGTATGTGAATATAGCAACTAACAAGGGATGTTGTTGTGTGAACATGTTGTTTTTCGTAATTGATCTTTGATGGACATGTTATTTTTCGGCAATGGATATGTTTGTGTGTGAATAGCAACTAATAAGGGATGTTGTTGTGTTGTGCACAGTGGGCATTGAGGCTGATGATGACAGGATTGAGCTGCTTTTGAGTCAAGTGAGGGGGAAGGATATCACTGAACTCATTGCAGCTGGCAGGGAGAAGCTGGCTTCCGTCCCTGCCGGTGGTGGTGTTGCTGTAGCAGCAGCACCTGCTCCTCCTGCTGCTGTTGGTGCCGCTGAGGCAAAGAAAGAAGAGAAGATCGAGGAGAAAGAGGAGTCTGATGATGTAAGATTACTGGGCCTTTATTTTCATTGTGTTTAATTGGTTTATGTACATTGTTCCTACGCATTTATGTTGTTGTTTTTCATATGTCACCTCAAATTTTGTGTTTTGCTTTGTTGCAGGACATGGGTCCTTTCTCCCTCTTCGACGACTAGGGGAACACTTCTGATCAATCATTTGCCGGCCGACTCATTTTGATTTTAGTACATTACAATTTTCAAGTTTTGTCACCTTTCCAAGTTCGATGTGGTGCTTTCTTTAATTAGCACTAGTTAAATACTCCGTATCCAGGGCCGGCCCAATGGTATTGTTGGGTGGGGCGGCCGCCAAGGGCCCGGCCCAATTATGGGGCCCAAAATAATTTTCTTTGTATATATATTGCTTTGAGAAAACTAGCCCAATTTCACACGTTATGCTTGAGTTTCCATTGAAAAAAGACCACCCACTACATCTATTTTTTTTAGAAGAAGAAAGAAAGAAAAAGAGATATCACATATATCTCTAACTCTAGCTCCCTAGCCTTTTTGTAGAGAATGAAAGAGAAAGGAAAAGCACATCACATCAAATTTTCTTCTTCAACCCATCAAGTAATTAAGAGGAGGATGTCAAAATTTCAACGGTTGAAGCAAACCCACAACAATTTATGGAGCAATTTTAGTGGAATATGGGTAAAATCAAAGACATGGATGCAAAAATTGGAAGGCTTGTTGATCAATTTTAGCCGACTATGGGTGAAATTGAAAATAACTGAGGATTTGGTGAAGACTACTCCCAAGTATAAATGAGATATTTTAATTAATATAATGTATGCTTTTTATACGAGAAATCGTTCCCTTTGTTTATTAAAAAAAAAATTTTAGGGCCCTTTTAGAAATAGTTAGTGTAACTTTGCCCAAGGGCCTTCAAAGGGCTAGGAACGGCCCTGTCCGTATCAGACAACTGTAGTGATTTGTGACTTTGTCTGAAGTGTTATGAAATTTAAATACTTTTGTTTTGCATTTTGATTTTCAGTGAATTTTTTTTTATTATAAATTTTTATTATTGTGACTTTCCATTAAAAAGAAAATCAAAAGATTAAAAGAAACAAGACGGATAACAACAACTATGAATAACTACGTACTCGGTACTCTCTCTCGAGATGTCTCTCCTAAGACTTGTTAGTCCCACAAGTGCTGGAAAGACTTGACCTTGAATCAGAATCAACCACATCGCCTACAATTGGGCCAAGATATTTGACTCAGAATCAACCACATCGCCTACAATTGGGCCAAGATATTTGACGTTGAAAACATCAGAAAGTTGGGATTAATCTTCTGCATTTGGCGGAAGCCGCAAATCATATCTATATACATATACTAAAATCGATTCAAAGCTTTCTCCCGTCAAAAAGGAAATCTAATAAAAAATAATTAGATAGACCTAATCTATATAAATAAAAACGATTAAATAATTATTTTATTTTAGCATTAACTCATATAATTTGATATAATCTTATAAAAGAATAATATTATATAAGGAAAAAACTATATCAATATAACACAATCTATCTGTGCATAAATATTTTAGTAAACTAATGTAATAAATATATAAATATATACTACATATAGTATTTAATAAAAAAGAATATTAAAATATTTTAAAAAAATCAACTATCTATTTAATTACATGAGATTTAATTGACGATATTAGGAAGAAATTTTTTTTTACCTCGTAAATATGAATTTTATTTATATTTCGAGAGAATACAAATAAACAATAGTTAGATTATATATCATTTGTTTAACTAATAAAAATAATAGGATAGTTCTAATAAAAATAATAGGATAGTTATAATCTATATAATTAAAAATAGTTATTTTATTTTACCATTAATTGAATAAATAGAATATCTTATAAAAGAGTAAATAATTTTTTTTTTGATGAAAGTAAAAATTCGGTACGGGACGACCGTTAACTGAGAGCATCCTTAATGATGAGGTCCTGGAGACCAGTATGGTCATAGAGTGAGACGTTATCCGGAGTGGTGTGGCCAAGGTGAGCGACCTTGTCAGCCACATCATTACCAGAACGATGGACATATAAAAGAGTAAATATTATATAAGGAAATAGCTATATCAATATAATTAAGAAAAAATTTGCAAAACAAGCACTTTATTTGGACGTATTTGCAAAATAGCCACGGGTTTGGACAATTTAGAAAAATAGCCGCTATATATACTTATTCTCGGATTGTACAGACATTTTTTTCTGTCTCCCAAATCCTCTCGCCTTCTCGATCTGTTCTCTCTCTCTCTCTCTCCACCGGATCCGGCTCCGATGGCGACGAGTCTCCTCCTGTTCGCTGTCGCCGCCGCCGCACGCTCCTCCTCTCCCGTGCTCGACGAGGACGACGTCATCGCTCATCTCTTCCCTCCCTCTCGCCGCCTCTTCCTTGCCGTCCATCTTCCTCCGTCTCTGGAGGTCGTCCTCCTGTGCTCGACGAGGACGACGCAATCGATCCGGCTTGATTCGTCGTACGTTTTCCGGATTGGTTCGGTCGATTGTTCTTCCTTGCTTTGCTAAAGTTCGGAGTTTTCGTCGTTTGCTTCAATGTCGTCATCCAGCAGCTCAGGTATCAATTTCGTTTCTTTTTGCGAACTTTGTCGTGCTAGGGTTTTGAATTAAGTTTGTTTATGTTGATTTTATTGTCCATTTCGCCTTAGGTTTTGTCCATTTCGTTCGATTTCATTCGCCCTAGGTTACAATTGGATTTCTGAATAGTCGATGGTGTAAAAAATTGAGCGATGTCGAGTTTCCTTCAATGCTTTCTATATTGAATTGTTTCTAATTGCTCACTGATATGCCTTTGTTGCTCACTGATATACATACACTGTTATACTGAATTTGATCTGCAACTCTTTGATTTTCATACACTGTTATACATTGTTAATTTAGGAACTTGGAACTTTGTTTATTTTGAAATTAATTTAGGAAGAAGCATACACTGTTATACACATAAATCAGGTACTGACATTGAAGCACCTTGTATCCATGTATGCTAAATGTGGATTTTTTGCCCAAAGAGTGGCTGTTTTTCACATAATGAAACACAAAGATATAGTTATATGCAATGCTTTGATTCATGAAAGCAAGTGAGGTTTTAGGAAATCTGTTTTACAGAAAACAGATTTTTGATTCATGAAAGTTCCAATTTGATTAAAGATTTTGGAATGCTTTGATTCATGAAAGTTCCAATTTGAATTACAGATTTTGGAAATCTGTTTTACAGAAAACAGACTTTTGGAAATCTGTTTTACAGAAATCTGTTTTTACAGAAATCTGTTTTTACAGAAAACAGATATTCAAAAATCTGTTTTACAGAAATCAGTTTTACAGAAATCTGTTTTTACAGAAAATAGATTTTTGGAAATCTGTTTTACAGAAATCAGTTTTACAGAAAACAGATTTCTGGAAATCTGTTTTTACAGAAATCTGTTTTTACAGAAATCTGTTTTTACAGAAAACAGATTTTTTGAAATCTGTTTTTACAGAAAACAGATTTTTTGAAATCTGTTTTACAGAAAATAGATTTTGGGAAATCTGTTTTACGGAAAACACTTGATCTCTGTTGTGTACTTGATGATTCTTATCGGCCGGACTGATCTGTTTGATTGTGCTGAATGAAGGGTCCGGTTGGTGGTGTTATTGGTGGAATCGTAATTGAGATGGATTTGTGCACTGGTGGTGCTGTCATGAACCATGGAGATATGCCATGGGATGTATTTTTCTAGTGTCATACTTTCTGCTGTCACAAATCTGCTTGCTTGGGAGCGTGTCTTCTGGCTGCTGCTACTAATTGGATTTTGTCTCTCACTTGGGCTCTTCTTGGAGGCTTAATTTTATTAAAATTCATATGAGCTTTTTTCTTGATATTTTCGCTTGTGTAATGAGAACTATCATAATTACAAAGTGTTATATCATCCCTTTTGAATGCCTTTGTTTTGGAGCTATTCATTTGGTTGTGGAGTTATTGAGTTTCCTAGTCGAATGCTTTTAGCCTATTAGCTCAAATGGGAGAGCATTGTGCTCATGCACAAGGATGTGGGTTCGAATCCCATGTAGGCAAATTGAATTGTGATTAAAATGTGCAATTTTAGTTTGAATTTTATTTTTTAGTGTTTGAATTGTGATTTTTTCTTGAATTGGTTTTGTACACTAGATGAATGTGTTTTTTGATTTTGAAGTGTATGTGGTGACACTAGGTGATTAAGGCCCAAAGTAGTGCTGACACTGATATTAGTTACAAGTAGTGGTGACACTAGCTTTTTATTTATTTATTTTGAAGTGTATGTGGTGACACTATGTGGTTAAGCCCCAAAGTAGTGCTGACACTAATATTAGTTACAAGTAGTGTTGACACTAGCCTTGTGTTTTCTGATATTGAAGTGTATGTGGTGACGTTTTTTGTTATTGAAGTTTATGTGGTGACACTAGGTGGTAAGTCTCAAAGCAGTGCTAACATTGATATTAGTTACAAGTAGTGGTGACACTAGCCTTGTATTTTTCTATTTTGAAGTGTTATATTGCACAACATTGTCTTATTTTTGTTCAATAATAGATTATATTTGCACAACAATCGAAGAGTTTTGAAATTGTGCTCAATAAACTATGATTGTAGAACATGGGGAATTAATGGATTTTTTGCTAAACATGCTCTTATTTTTGCTCAACAATTCTTTATTTTTGCACAACAATCGAGACTTGTGAAATTATGTCTCAACATAATCTTATTTTTTGTAAATATGATTTTATACTTTTTTAATAGATTATTGCACAACACGGTCTTATTTTTGCTCATCAATAGAGTAAAATTGCACAGCATGGAGGGATTGGTGAAATTTTGCTCAACATCATCTTATTTTTGCTCAACAATAGGTTATTTTTGCACAGCAATCGAGACTTGAGAATTTGTTCTCAATATGATTTTTTTTCTCTCAATATAATTTCATACTTTCTCAATAAATTATTGCACAACATGCTCTTATTTTTGCTCATTAATACTTTATTTTTGCACAACATTCGAGACTTGTGAAATTGTGTCTCAATATGATCTTACTTTTTGTAAATATAATTTTATACCTTTTTAATAGATTATTGCACAACATGGTCTTATTTTTGCTCATCAATAGACAATAATTACACAACATGGGGGGTTGGTGAAATTTTGCTCAACATCATCTTATTTTTGCTCAACTATAGGTTATTTTTGCACAACATGGTCTTATTTTCTCTCAATATAATTTCATATTTTCTCAATAAATTATTGCACAACATGCTCTTATTTTTGCTCATCAATACTTTATTTTTGTACAACATTTGAGACTTGTGAAATTGTGTCTCAACATCATCTTACTTTTTGTAAATATAATTTTATACTTTTTAAATAGATTATTGCACAACATGATCTTATTTTTGCTCATCAATAGACAATAATTGCACAACAATGGGGGATTGATGAAATTTTGCTCAAAATCATCTTATTTTTGCTCAACTATAGGTTATTTTTGCACAACAATCGAGACTCTTATTTTCTCTCAATATAATTTCATACTTTCTTATTGCACAACATGCTCTTATTTTTGCTCATCAATACTTTATTTTTGCACAACTAGTGATGAAAATTAGTGCTGACACTAATATTAGTTACAATTAGTGCTGACACTGATATTAGTTAAATTAGTGGTGAAAATTTGCTCAACATGTTAAGAATATCATGTTGAGAAGCAATACCATGTTGTTTCTTAACATGGTATTATTTTTTTAAGTCAACAATAATGATAAAATCTAAAATTTGTTGAGTACCGATGACAGAATTGTGCTGACATATAAAAAAGAATACACAAACTTGTCTTATTACATGATAAAACATAAATGTGAATAACACACAATGATGTGGGTTCAAATCCCGCACAATGATGGGGTGAAAAGGGGGATAAAGAACTTCGTAATCAAATATAGACAAAACCAAAATCTAGACCAAAAGAAAAGAAAAGATGATGCACACAATAATTCAAAGGAAGAAATAAACAAATATAGCACAAGCAATTAGTGCTGACACTGATATTTTGTGCTGACACTGATGTTAGTTACAAATATAGCACCAACAATTAGTGCTGACACTGATATTAGTTACAAATTTTCAGGCTCCTTGAAGAATCCACATGCAAAGTTCAAAATTGCTCAGTAGTGCCCCATCTCCTTGAAGTGTGCAAAGACGTTGCTTGAAGAATTGCTCAACAGAAAAAAGATCGAAACCTCGACTCATAAAAATTGATCGACAGTGATCCTGCAAGCAAAGAATTGTGCTGACAGCCTTATTTTGAATGCTTTATCCTTCTCTTGAACTCTCCTATTGAAATCTTTCTATTGCAGGGTGGTCTTCCTGGTCTCGAAAATCAGTAGGCAGTCCCTCTGTCGAGCAAAGAAGAAATCCAATTACACCATTGAAAATCAAGGCAAATGAAGAAAAGGAATGAACTAAAATAGGGATGTCAGACATACTAATAAGCTATCAAATATGAATTTTAGTTTCAAAGACCAAACAGAATTAACTTACCTCTGCACAGAGAAGGAAATAACAGTGATGACAACATCAACAGTTCAAATACAAGAATAGTGAATATGTAAATACAAGATGGAAGTGAGGGCAAATACAAGAAGAGAAAATTTGTGCTGAAGGCACAAATTTTCAGCAGCAAAAAACATGATCATTAAATTAGCTAGATGAATAAAATACACCATTTATGAACACAATCCTACAAAATTTGCACCTCCGGTGCAAATTTTCTATGATTCAAGTGCAATGATGACATGAGCAATGAAAGTGCAATAAGAAATGAGTACTTCATTATATTGTCAAATGCAATAATGGATGCAATAGTGAGGAATGCATATCATTAAATCAACTAGATGAATAGAATACACCATTTATGAACACAATCCTACAAAATTTGCACCTCCTGTGCAAATTTTCTATGACTCAAGTGTAGTGATGAAAAGAGCAATCAACTATATGAATAAAATACACCAGTTATAAACACAATCTATCAAAATTTGTACCTCCGATGCAAATTTTCTATGATTCAAATGCAGTGCTGACATGGAGTAATCAAAGTGTAATAAGGAATGTGGAGTTCATTTTATTGTCAAATGCAATAATGGATGCAACAGTGAGGAATCCATATCATTAAATCAACTAGATCAATAGAGTAAGCACATTGCTCGGGATGTATTTGATCTAGATATAGAAATGATACATTTAAAGTGCAAGCACATTATTCGAATGAGCATAAAGAAGCATGGATTCAAAAGGAGACTTCAAAATCTCATCCAATACATCAAAAATGAAATAAAATTTACCAATGTAACATATTAACGAGCATACATAAGCATAAACAAGCACATATATATTCAATTGGAGACTTGAAAATCACACACATATAGCAAAAAACGATTATAATTAGTAATTGATGCTTCAAAAATCAATCAAAATTTGCGCCAAAGGCGCAAATTTTGAGGCATTCCATAACAGTAATCACTTGATTCGACTGTAATTCATAGAGATATAGAATAAATAAGCATAAACAAGCACATATTCAATTGCAGACTTGAAAATTACACACATATAGCAAAAAACGATCAAAACCAGTAATTGATGCTTAAAATACAGGTTATGTGCAAAACATAAAACAACATATCAATCACAAACATAAAACAACAAGGACAAGATTTCAGATTTCATTCAGCAATTGCAGCCATCACAAAAAAAATCGAGTTCCTTATCAATCGATCGATTGATAAGGAAAACAGTCGGAAGCAAAGATCGATCAGTCGGAAGCAAAAATCGAGTTCCTTATCAATCGATCTTCGATCGATTGATAAGGAAACCTCGACTCGTAAAAATACAGTCACTCGACCTATTGGAGCATTTCATCAAACAGGTTATGTGCAAAACATAAAACAACATATCAATCACAAACGTAAAACAACAAGGACAAGATTTTAGATTTCGTTCATCAATTGCAGCCATCACAAACAAAATCGAGTCCGTTATCAATCGATCTTCGATCGATTGATAAGAAAAACAGTCGGAAGCAAAAATCGAGTTACTGTAACATTTAATATGACGTAATAAGAGCAGTCAAATAATTATTTGCATCAAGGGAAATTTTAAAAGAGATAAACGATACATTTATTTCACGTATACCTAAATGTGAAAATTTGAACATCACGCGCACCAACATAGACCAATCAACTTATGCTCAACAATATAAAAGATTACAGCTAAGATATATCATAACTAATTGACTTAAAGGAATTATGGGGAAAATAATACATCCACTATAAGGAGCATTTGTATTCGAAAGAGCCATATAGTTAAGACAACGTAATAATTGCACATTGAAAATTTTCACTCCTTTAGAGGAAGAAAGGGGAAAGAGGGATGGATGATAATTAAACTCGATATGGAAAAAGTTTATGTCAGAGTTGAATGAGATTTTTTTTGTTTCTTGTCCTATAGAAGTTCATATTTAATTATAGATTTATTAGACGTATCAAAGAATGTGTGGAAATGGTTTTTTTTTGTTCTCATCAATGATGGCCCAACATAAATCTTTCAACCATGACGTGGAATATGAAAAGGGGACCCCATCTTACCACACCTTTTCATCATAGGAGCAAAGATCCTAGCACAAAAATTACAACAAACCTACAATGAGTCGAGGAAAACAATTGGTTTTGAAAACACTAAATCAGGAAACCGAATACCATTCCTCTCATTCGCCGACAATATTATGATCTTTGTCAAAGCGACGACAGAATCATGCTCAAAGTAAAACAAATAATTGATGACTATTGTAATATATCATGACAAAAGGTGAATTTCGGCAAATCAGCTTTCCAGGTAACTACTAGTGTACCGAACCAGCAAAGGCAACAAATACAAAGCATCTTCCATATCACAAACAACGCGGAACTTGCCAAATATTTGGGATGCACAAATCCACAATTATAAACAAAAGAGTAAACAAGAACACATTTGAAGACATAGTAAAAAAAACTAGAAACCAACGGACAAAATGGAAGGCAAGCGCTCTGTCTCAGAAAGGATGGACTATCCTTGTCAAATCCAACCTATCTATGAAACCAAATTTTGTGATGCAAACTTTTAAGCTTCCCGCCAATACTCTCAAAGAGCTAAACAAAATCAATAAATCCTTCTTTGGAACAAAGGAAACTCGTACAAACCCCTGATCGGATGGGATAAAGAAACATGGAGGCTTAGGTCTACACAAATCAAAAGACATTAACAAAGCACTTCAAATGAAACTACTATAAAAATTATGGCGGAACCAGACAATATTTGGGTGAGAATCATTAGAGAAAATTACATGAAAGATCAACCTCTTAGGGAATACAAAAAGAATCCACAAGTCATGACAATGGAAAAAACTCATGGAAATCAAAGAGGACTTCCTTGATGGGCTAGTATGGAAAATTG
Source organism: Persicaria tinctoria (assembly GCA_037127255.1). Classification (NCBI taxonomy): domain Eukaryota; kingdom Viridiplantae; phylum Streptophyta; class Magnoliopsida; order Caryophyllales; family Polygonaceae; genus Persicaria; species Persicaria tinctoria. The sequence continues at coordinate 21,981,168 of JBANSL010000007.1, read as the reverse complement.
AAAATGGAAAGGCTATACGATTTTGGATCAACTACAACCGAATAACATTATTGATCAACTACAACCGAATAACATTATTGATGAGAATGAAAAAGTGGATATGTGTATAGACCCAAACAAACGGTGGAAAATTGATAAATTATGCCATATCCTTCAAGTATTGTCCAAATGATTCAAAACACAAGGATTCCAATGACTGATATCGGGGATTGCCTATTTTTGCAAGCTAGCTGACATGGATGGTTCACTACAACAACATCACTTGACAAAATCAAAGTATACCAATGTAACCAAGAAAGTGACATTGCATGGATCTAGGAAGTCGGGTGCCTTCGAAAGTAAGAAATTTCCTATGGAAGTTTGTCATGAACGGAACACCGACAAGAGTGAAACTAGCATAAAAAGAAGTTGCAATTCCTCTACCGTGTACCTTTTGTAACCAGTCTGATGAAGATGCATGCCACACATTTCTTTCACAAACTGTACCCACTCGCTAGACCTGCTTTTCAACTTCAACAACACAATAACCAATATCATAAGAACTCACTACTACATTACCAAGCTAATGGAGACTTGTTTTTATAGGTGGATGATGTAAAGGCTCGAGTTTTTATTTATTAATTTTTAAATCCTAATTTTTACGGAAAAAGAATAATTTAACGGAAAATTCACTAACTCGGATTTCATAACTCTTAAAGCGGGTTTCAGCCTAATTTTGAGTTTTTGACAAACGATTCCGTCTTTTCAACTCGAGAATTGCAAATTAATTTCGGATGTCGATATACTCACGATTTTAAAACATTAATTTGATTGAGTCGGGATTAGATCGAGAGAGCGGGTTCTGAAATTTCATCTCGGGTAAATTTTGAATTGTGTTGGGACCACACCACTTTACCTTTCCCCAATGTGCATCCGAAATTCAGTCAAATTTATCCTCTTCTTGTGAGGTTTGAATGGAGGAAATTTCCTCCCCCTTTCCTCTTTCAAATTGTGGCTAAAACACACTACACCCTCCTCCTCACTCGTGACCCTACCTCCCCTAATTGTGGCAAAGAGCCCAAACCTACAGCTATAGCCTCCTCCAATCCTCCTCATCTCTCCAAATTTCTTTAATTTCTCTGATTTCTTTCAGGTTGAAACCCAAACACTTCTCCCCATTTCCTCCATTGCACCACCACCAATGCAGCTTCTCCTCCTCCCAGCTGCGTCGCCAGCAGCCAACACCACCGTCGCTGCCACCAAAGCCGCCCTCACCTCCATCTTCTCCCCCATCTCCACTGCAACCCCGCCTCCAATCCCCCCTGCCTTGCCGAGAAGCCCACCGCGCCACTCCACTCCTCTTTCTTCATCCTTCTTCTCCGACCAGCTTCCTGGAGCAGCCTCCCTGGAGTTCCGCATCCCGAGCCTCCGGAGTGTCACTGGCGCCGCCGCTACAGCCCCGGTTCCTCTCTTCTCCTGTTTTCCGATTTGCAAACGGTAAGTGGTCATCTCCGCTCCTTTCGCCTCCCTTTGATGTAAAGCTTCGGCTTTAATGTTCCCACACCCTCCCCAGGTCCTTCTGATCGAATAATCCGCCTCGACGCACCCGGATGTCGCCTCCCCGAGCTCCGTTTCCGGCGAGACGACTCCCTCGGTGAGCACTCCTTTTCTCTCCTTTCTCTTGTCGATTCTCTGTTGCTTGTGTCGGGTTGGATGGTCGGAGCTCGATGTCGACACCGGCGAGCCCCTACCCTCCCTCTCTTTTCCTTCGTTCTCGGGCAGCTCTTCGCGTGGGGGAGAAGATGAACAGTGTTCATCTGGCCGGTTTTGGCTCTAATAAAAAAAAGGGGGTTCGGTTCAACATTTTTTTTAAAGCAAAAACCGGTTCAGTCCTGATAAATGGGAGTTGGGCCTAATTTTGTTCAGAAGGTATTTGGGCCTGTTTTCCAATGGATCCAATTTTTGGGAGTTTTACAAAAAGGGCTAGATTTTGGGGTTTTGTTAAATAAGGGCTGTTTTGGTAAATTAAAAGGGGCTGTTTTTATAAGATGCAATTGGTTGGGCCTATTTTTATAATAATATATTTACATTAAAGGTATTTAAAAATATATTATTGCTTTGTAAAATATGGAGATTTAACATGTAATATTGGACTATATAATATCATGAGACATTTTGGATGAAATTTAAAAGAAAAATATATGTATATATATTACTTGTGATTTAGATAATATAATATTATGAGACTTGGATTTTAGAAAAAAGATATTTGACGAACATTTTCCAATATCGGAATTTCTATCTAGTTAACTCGGGTTTCGAAACGATTTGCGGGACTAACTCTGGGATTATGTGATCGATGACTAACTAGCATGATTAATGTGAATGATTGTCTAATATCATGATTGGTGTGTACTAATGGCATGATTGATTGACTAATGGCATGGTGAAGTGTTAGACTTGTGTAGCGTTAATTTATGCTTTCGAGATATGATGAACTTGATATATGTGATATGCGGATTATTTTGCGGATATATTATGGCAAATACATGAATGTGGTTGAATGGAATGATGAGAATGATATGGTCTTGCATGTGGAATGTGGCAATATGATGAATGGTTGAACTTGATGGAACGATGATTGTGATATGGTTGCTATTCTCGTTGAATGATATGCTTGAGTGCTTGGATGATTAGACATAGACTTATATATGTGTTCTGATATGTATCTAGGTGATCTTTAATCTATTATAATGCTTGCCTTGCTGTTCTGCACCTCCAGGTAAGTCTCTTCGGAGCTTACTCAGATTGAATAGAGCTATTCTCTGCTTTAGGTGCATGATATACTAGGTGCTTGCATTCATGATCAGCATGTCATGTAGTACCATGCTAGGTTGCATCGACCGTGAGCATTCTATTTCTTTATGCGTATGTAAACAGAACGGCCGTTATCTGTGAAGTAACTAGAGTCATTGCTAGGGTCATAGGGTAGCCCAGCCTCATCGGGTACCCTGAGTCAATCGAGTCATGCACTTCCTTATATTATGAGATGCCTGCGGGCTTTATTGTGGAGTGGGTTAGGCATGCGTGCCGCCCTATTATGAATGAATGCATTCACGAGCTGGCCAGTCTCCACCTATCGGAAGGGGTGGAGGTAGGAGAGGGATATACCACTTGGTATTCTGTGCTAAGGCCTTATTATTATTATGTACTTGATCTTAGGAGCATGTTAGTGTGTTAATATTCCGCCATGCATCTAGAAGCATCTTTATTAGGTATAGCGTATATGTGTGCTTATGGTTGGGATGCAGAGTTAAGTGGGCATCGATCTGATCCCGCCCCAAATCAATTTTTTTTAGGTATCTGTTATGCTTACTACTATTGATGCTGATTTGAGTCCATGACCGTTGGGTCTAACATGGCGGAAAAGAGAGAGCTGAGATTCTAACTTCACCAATTTAATTACGGCTCGAATTTGAATGGTTGATCACATTTTGACCCGGCTCTGCCGTGGCACCCCTATGTATTATGCTTTACTTCCGTTATTTGTGTGACCTTTGGTTTTCCACACTTAGACTTATGACAGGTACAGGGGACTTCCCCGGGGATTCCAACGATCCCTTCAGATTTTGGGTATGAATTCCCACTTGAAAACGTTAGAGTAGAATTTCAAACGTTCAACCTGTACTCGGGGCGCAAGATCCTAACGAGGGGTTTTATCCCTCGAAACGTAACTCAGGAATCATAATCCCGGGCCGTTACAAAGATGGTATCAGAGCCGAGGTTGTGCAAACCGAGTATGATAGGTTGAAGTGGTTTTGAAAATGGCCAATGTTTTCAGATGGTTTTTCAAAATGTTTTGGAAAGGGCAAAATGAATTTAATATGGATAACTCAATCGGACTAAATATGAACTTGGACTAAGAAATAGATTGGAACCAACTAAGGGAAACGAAGGGGTAGTAAAGGCGCTAGACCATCCCTAATGGATGTAGTTGGGAATGGGTAGGCAAAATATAGCTTGTTCTTTTACAGGTGGATTTGAAGACTCCAAGGAACCTGAAGGTTGGAGGAACATGGGTTAGGAGGCTGTGAGGTATTTGCCCCTCCGGTTGGCCGTCCCTCGAAGGACGGCATAGATCGTCTCTGTGATTGTGTGCGTCATATCCAATTGGGCCCGAGGGCGATCCTCCTCGAAGAGGATCATATTAATCTTGCTAATTGTTTCCGTGTTGAGTGCTATTGTGCGTAGGATAGCGAACTAATCGGTGTGCCTTAACTTGAATCATGTGTTGAATGTGTAAACGGGATAGCGGGAGGAAACCTTGTCCTTATGTTGTCGGAATTCCCTTCTTGTTAGGATAGCTCTTCCCTTATTCAAGCCCCTTGATGATTATGACTCCGTCAATCGTCCCACCAAGACATTTAGGCATGCTAGCAAGGGTTGAGGAGCATCCGCTCTCCCTGTTTCGAGTCTTGTACTTTGATGCCCCACCATTTATGGTTCTATCGAGTCTCGTACCCAAGGTTGGTATATTTCAGCACGACTTATCTGATAACTTGCATGATCGCACTTATGAACGAATATATATATATATATATCGAATCTATGAATTCCCATCATTGTTACTCTCCTTTGAATTAGGTCCATGATAGTGTGGTCAACCCTCTTTGTATGAGTGCCATGAGAAATGAATTTCTGAGCATGTTAAGTTAATCAAATTGAACCTCATTGACTATGTATTGTCTTAATGAGTGTTGGTAGTATCATGTCGGATATACATCTCCTAATTATCGACCATCATGCATCTATGTGTCATACTTGTCATACTACATGTATATGGTTATATGGGATTTGATGGTTGTTATGCCCAAATGACTTAACCATACCCCTTGACACGATTATTAGAGTGCTTCTTAACATGCTTACCTAGAACCCACGTTGTTTTGACCTACTTATGTGTACACTAAGTGAGTAATGAATCATGCATGTGATATCCTATAACGCTCGCTATGTCATATATAACTTTTGCTGTATATGTCTATTGTCAGTTTGTGCATACATGATATTAATATGTCAAGCATGATTAGTGCATGAGATGATAAGTTTTAGCATGCCCCGTGTGCATGTAAAGTTGATTATGTGAAATGTTATGGATGCATAGGATGCTATTCCTTTAATAGGTACATGATAGTGTGAAATGATATGATTGAAATATTTTGTGATTGTTATGTGCACCTGTAACCTTATAGAATACCTTAAGGGGGTTGTTGTAACTCTCGAGTCTGTGTCTTGTCTTGAGTCTCGTCATCTCTAGTCCTGGTTTGTGTCCGAATTCTTAAGAAAGTCGTTTTGTCCTCCCTTGCCCTCCCCTATCTCCGTGACTTCTAACCCCTCGCAATCCCCTTAATGGACGTCGACATGGAAGAGAAGACGAGCGATCGAATGGCACCAGAGTGGAGCAACGGAAGTGTGGTGGGCCCATGGCCCATGGACCCTAGGATCGACGTCGCCAAAGGAAGGACGCCTTTCGAAGATGGCGGTTGCAGACGTAATCCTCCTAGATGACTCAAGGAATGACGTTCTTCGTCCGAATTGTGATCTCTCCTATGCGATCTGGAACCGGTGTCGTACGATAGGCTTGGAACTAACTAAATTGAGGTGTGATGACTAATAAGCTGAACTGGTAGTGAATGATTGCCTGACTAACCTGTGTTGTGATGATGTGCCTATATGCTTAAGTGTACTGACCTGCTAGTAAATCGGTTATGGGTTATATATGTGGTGGCGTATTCTTCTTGGGAATGAGTCGAGTGTTTTCCTTGGTGAGATGGATCAGGAAATCGCATGTAGATTGAGGTCTTCGAGTTGGTCATTGGTTATGCGAGATGGAATGCATGAAGGATGTGTTAGTTTGAGTAGAGTCGAGTGAGTTATGGCTTGTCGAAGATAGTGTTCAGTGAGTATATTTGAGCTTCCAGGTAGGTCTTAGGTGAAGAGTGGAGTTAGCATGGTGAGATTTCTAGGAAGAGGTCCTAGCTAGAAGTGTCGGTAGGTAGTGGGTGCAAGTATAGGTGGTTAGTGTAGTTCTAGAGGTGGATGAGTGAGCTAAGAATGGATCGGAGGGATTCTCAAAGGGATGTGTTGATAGACGGGTTAGTATACTGGGAGAGAGTGTCTAAGTAGTCTTCGAGTGAATCGTGGGCGGCATTGAGGATGGTCGGTTAACGAATGTCTAAAGGAATTGCAGAATTGGGGACTAGGTTCTACGTGCGGTGATTGGGAACTGTTTATGGTAAAGGATGAGATTGAGGAATCGCTAAGAAAGAGTAGTAGCAGGTTGTATCTGGGATGAGTGCTTGGGGTTTCTTAAATAGGGTTAGTGATGCTTGGAGGATTCCTGAGGGAAGGATTTCTAGATGCTTGTTTGGAGGATTTTAGTATAGGAAGGGAATCGAGGGTGATGTGTGGAGATTGTTTGGGCTATTGAGGTATTTGGGGATGTGAGATGATTGTTCGAAAGAAGGCTGGTAGTTAGGCAAGGATGTCGTTGAGATTATAGTAAGACTGTGGGCTTGAGATTGAGATAGGGAGATCTTGAGCATGGATTTGGGTACTACTGTACCAGGTAAGGCAGAATGCATTGAGAACGTTAGAGGAATTGGTTTTAGAAGGTTTGGTGAAGTTGCGGTACTTGAGAAATTCGGATGAGGATGATTTAGGGATTTACGGAAATGATGGTCGGTAAAAGAGGGCTTTGGACGGTAATGTCTCGTGGTTAAGAAGTAGGAGCTTGAGGCAATTTATGAATATGAAGGGATGAGGAACTGGAGTAGGACAACTTGAGGGTTTCGAATGGTTAAGGTTAGTAAGGGTTGGAATGAGGAAATTTGGAAATATACTGAGACGAGAATCTAGAATAGGTCGGCTGAGGAGTCATGGATGTTTAGGTTTTGTGAGATTCGGAATGGGACGAGTAGGTAGAATCTGGGTTTGGTCATTGAGGATAGACGCGGGTGATGAGGAACTCGGTGATTCGTGGTTATGAGTTAGCACTGGCTGAGTTTCGGCGTTGGAGTTGGTCGGGAGTGACAGGTGTGAGATGGTTAGTATGAGTTGAGTTCTTAGAGGTGGATGGTTAGTAAGAATGGTTAGTGGTGTGGGAAGTATGATCAGGTTAGCGAGATGATTTGATACGTCCCTTTGAGAGGTGATGGTCAGGCGGAGTCTTGAGAGCTTAGGAAGAATCAGCAAGATTGTTAAGAGGTGCCTAGATTGATCGTGAGAGCGGTTTCATCGAGGACTTGAGATTTCTCTTAGAAGGTGAATATGAGACTGGTAGAGGACCTCTAGGATGAGGATATGCTTTATAGAGAGTATTGGTAATCGGTCGAGTTGTTAAGCTTGCCAGAATAAGGAAATTGTGTGATCGAGAACTCCGAGGTATGGTTTTAGGTAGTCGAGTAGGGTTTGAGGTCGGGATGTCGAAGTAGGTTGGTTCTTAGATGACTTGAAGGCACAAGAGTTGGGATACCTAGTAATTCGACTTGGGATGTAGGCCTTGAAGTGCGGATGATTATGAGCCTATAGAGATTGTCTATGAGTGGGACATATGATAAGCGGGATGCAATGATGCCTAGAACTAGTGTTGGATTGAGTTGGTAGACCGAGGTAATGATGATCTTTTGCGAGAGGTAGGGAATGGTGGTCGAGTCTTTTTTTGGTTGGTAATGGTAGACATATTTTCTTGAGGATGTGACTTAGTGTATGCTTTACTTGAGGCTGGATGTGGTGCGAATTCTCTGCTTAGACGATGTTGATTCCTTGATGTATTGTCATAGACAATAGTGAATTGTTAGTGCTAACATAGTTGCCCCCTGAACTCGATAAAATGCTAGTGTACGGAAGTATTTGTTTGCCTCTAATGCGATGACGCTTGATAGTTAACATGAGTATGATATGGTTATGTAATTGATATGATGTGCTCATCCGACGGATATGACGTGCTTATCTGATTAATACGATGTGTAGTTTTGTGAGATGATGTGATAAATCCTACCTTGTACGATAAGATGCTAGATATGCTATGGTATGTAACTGTCCGTGACATGAGTATGACCTAGTTATGAATGAGTGATACAATTGCTATGTTAGACAATTGTTATGATATATGGTGCCTTGAATTGGAATTGCTAGGATGTTAGAATTGAATTTATGAAATGTGATTCTAACTTGGAACCTAGGAAGGAAATATTGGATTAGCCTTAGAGGTGGATGATTCCACCTCCTGAAATTTGAAAATTTGCTCAACTAATGTCAGTTTTAAGGGATTTGAACGGTGTTTAAAAAGGACTAACTTAGATTTTGAGCGACCTAACGCGATCGAGTATTTTAATGATCTGAGACCAATCCGTTCTAAATTAAGGACCCCTTTTTGAAATTTTATAGCCGAGCTTGCGTTATGACGTCCCACAAAGTGGATACATGCATTTTATAGGGGCCCTTATAGAATGCTTGCTAAGACCAAGTGAAGATGTCATAGTGCCTTTTGAGTTATGATATGACCGAGAAGTCGGGATAAGGATGTGGTAAGGGCCCATATCACACTCTCACTACGACCTATTGGGGATATTATGATCATAACGACGATACTGTGAGAATCTCATAGGGGCACTTATGAGGCACTTACGGGATCACCGGAATGATCCTTGGACTCACCTATTCCAACTTCATCCCCCACCTTGTTTTGGTTTTAGTCTCGGGGACGAGACTTGTTTTTATAGGTGGATGATGTAAAGGCTCGGGTTTTTATTTATTAATTTTTAAATCCTAATTTTTGCGGAAAAAGAATAATTTAACGGAAAATTCACTAACTCGGATTTCATAACTCTTAAAGCGGGTTTCAGCCTAATTTTGAGTTTTTGACAAACGATTCCGTCTTTTCAACTCGAGAATTGCAAATTAATTTCGGATGTCGATATACTCACGATTTTAAAACATTAATTTGATTGAGTCGGGATTAGATCGAGAGAGCGGGTTCTGAAATTTCATCTCGGGTAAATTTTGAATTGTGTTGGGACCACACCACTTTACCTTTCCCCAATGTGCATCCGAAATTCAGTCAAATTTATCCTCTTCTTGTGAGGTTTGAATGGAGGAAATTTCCTCCCCCTTTCCTCTTTCTAATTGTGGCTAAAACACACTACACCCTCCTCCTCACTCGTGACCCTACCTCCCCTAATTGTGGCAAAGAGCCCAAACCTACAGCTATAGCCTCCTCCAATCCTCCTCATCTCTCCAAATTTCTTTAATTTCTCTGATTTCTTTCAGGTTGAAACCCAAACACTTCTCCCCATTTCCTCCATTGCACCACCACCAATGCAGCTTCTCCTCCTCCCAGCTGCGTCGCCAGCAGCCAACACCACCGTCGCTGCCACCAAAGCCGCCCTCACCTCCATCTTCTCCCCCATCTCCACTGCAACCCCGCCTCCAATCCCCCCTGCCTTGCCGAGAAGCCCACCGCGCCACTCCACTCCTATTTCTTCATCCTTCTTCTCCGACCAGCTTCCTGGAGCAGCCTCCCTGGAGTTCCGCATCCCGAGCCTCCGGAGTGTCACTGGCGCCGCCGCTGCAGCCCCGGTTCCTCTCTTCTCCTGTTTTCCGATTTGCAAACGGTAAGTGGTCGTCTCCGCTCCTTTCGCCTCCCTTTGATGTAAAGCTTCGGCTTTAATGTTCCCACACCCTCCCCAGGTCCTTCTGATCGAAGAATCCGCCTCGACGCACCCGGATGTCGCCTCCCCGAGCTCCGTTTCCGGCGAGACGACTCCCTCGGTGAGCACTCCTTTTCTCTCCTTTCTCTTGTCGATTCTCTGTTGCTTGTGTCGGGTTGGATGGTCGGAGCTCGATGTCGACACCGGCGAGCCCCTACCCTCCCTCTCTTTTCCTTCGTTCTCGGGCAGCTCTTCGCGTGGGGGAGAAGATGAACAGTGTTCATCTGGCCGGTTTTGGCTCTAATAAAAAAAAGGGGGTTCGGTTCAACATTTTTTTTAAAGCAAAAACCGGTTCAGTCCTGATAAATGGGAGTTGGGCCTAATTTTGTTCAGAAGGTATTTGGGCCTGTTTTCCAATGGATCCAATTTTTGGGAGTTTTACAAAAAGGGCTAGATTTTGGGGTTTTGTTAAATAAGGGCTGTTTTGGTAAATTAAAAGGGGCTGTTTTTATAAGATGCAATTGGTTGGGCCTATTTTTATAATAATATATTTACATTAAAGGTATTTAAAAATATATTATTGCTTTGTAAAATATGGAGATTTAACATGTAATATTGGACTATATAATATCATGAGACATTTTGGATGAAATTTAAAAGAAAAATATATGTATATATATTACTTGTGATTTAGAAAATATAATATTATGAGACTTGGATTTTAGAAAAAAGATATTTGACGAACATTTTCCAATATCGGAATTTCTATCTAGTTAACTCGGGTTTCGAAACGGTTTGCGGGACTAACTCTGGGATTATGTGATCGATGACTAACTAGCATGATTAATGTGAATGATTGTCTAATATCATGATTGGTGTGTACTAATGGCATGATTGATTGACTAATTTCATGGTGAAGTGTTAGACTTGTGTAGCGTTAATTTATGCTTTCGAGATATGATGAACTTGATATATGTGATATGCGGATTATTTTGCGGATATATTATGGCAAATACATGAATGTGGTTGAATGGAATGATGAGAATGATATGGTCTTGCATGTGGAATGTGGCAATATGATGAATGGTTGAACTTGATGGAACGATGATTGTGATATGGTTGCTATTCTCGTTGAATGATATGCTTGAGTGCTTGGATGATTAGACATAGACTTATATATGTGTTCTGATATGTATCTAGGTGATCTTTAATCTATTATAGTGCTTGCCTTGCTGTTCTACACCGCCAGGTAAGTCTCTTCGGAGCTTACTCAGATTGAATAGAGCTATTCTCTGCTTTAGGTGCATGATATACTAGGTGCTTGCATTCATGATCAGCATGTCATGTAGTACCATGCTAGGTTGCATCGACCGTGAGCATTCTATTTCTTTATGCGTATGTAAACAGAACGGCCGTTATCTGTGAAGTAACTAGAGTCATTGCTAGGGTCATAGGGTAGCCCAGCCTCATCGGGTACCCTGAGTCAATTGAGTCATGCACTTCCTTATATTATGAGATGCATGCGGGCTTTATTGTGGAGCGGGTTAGGCATGCGTGCCGCCCTATTATGAATGAATGCATTCACGAGCTGGCCAGTCTCCACCTATCGGAAGGGGTGGAGGTAGGAGAGGGATATACCACTTGGTATTCTGTGCTAAGGCCTTATTATTATTATGTACTTGATCTTAGGAGCATGTTAGTGTGTTAATATTCCGCCATGCATCTAGAAGCATCTTTATTAGGTATAGCGTATATGTGTGCTTATGGTTGGGATGCAGAGTTAAGTGGGCATCGATCTGATCCCGCCCCAAATCAATTTTTTTTAGGTATCTGTTATGCTTACTACTATTGATGCTGATTTGAGTCCATGACCGTTGGGTCTAACATGGCGGAAAAGAGAGAGCTGAGATTCTAACTTCACCAATTTAATTACGGCTCGAATTTGAATGGTTGATCACATTTTGACCCGGCTCTGCCGTGGCACCCCTATGTATTATGCTTTACTTCCGTTATTTGTGTGACCTTTGGTTTTCCACGCTTAGACTTATGACAGGTACAGGGGACTTCCCCGGGGATTCCAACGATCCCTTCGGATTTTGGGTATGAATTCCCACTTGAAAACGTTAGAGTAGAATTTCAAACCTTCAACCTGTACTCGGGGCGCAAGATCCTAACGAGGGGTTTTATCCCTCGAAACGTAACTCGGGAATCATAATCACGGGCCGTTACACACCAAGTGCCAAACCATGAAGACTCAAGACATTCTGGCGTATCTCCCCACCTCCTCCGCGTCTCCTCTCTACTTGGGGCTCGGTTATCCCTTCATCCCCCCGCTTCCCGCGCCCCTTCGTTCAACCATAACCCCACCAAAATCGACGTCACTCTGCCGCTCTGTGTCGAATCCATGCCGCTGTCGCCGCCTCAATTTGGTGGTTCAATTACTGCAGAAGAGAGAGGGGGAGAGGATTCGTCATCGCTTCACCTTCTGTGGTGTTGAGATTTAACCGGCCAGAGGAGGTTGAGGTTACCGGTTATTTTTGCATAAAAATAGGTCATTGTGTTATTTTTGCAAAATTGGGCCGGATGTGTCATTTTTGCAAACAACCCACTCTTTTGGTATATTGAGTACCATTTACTGATTAAGTAATGGTTTGTTGTTTGGTGCTTCTGGGTGGGTTTTGGTTTTCTTCGGGTCCAACTTTGTAAAATCCTGGTTCGAGGTATTGGATAGGTCAATCGATTCGTTTATCTAGTGTTAATTGTCGTAGACTCGGCTCTAGACTGAACCGAATCTAGATAAAATAGAAAAAAATCAGGACACGTTGTTTGTTTACGAGGTTCGGGAAAATTCCCTACGTCCCCAGCTCAAGAGAGCGTTCCACTATGCTTAAAGGCAAAAACAGTAACGAGAGTACAAAAATCTCAAGAGTGCAATCTAGACGAAGAACACAACCAGACACAAGAACTAAACATGCTGATATCTAATCTGAACTATTAGACAAGAAGAAAATAGATTTGGAAGAGGAAGTCCCTGTTTGAGGCATCGTTGTGAACTCATCGAAGTCGCAGCCGAGTAGCCGTTCATCGAAACAACCATCCTTCAAATTCCTCATTCTTTCTTCTTCGTACGTTCTTTGGTTGTGGATCGGGACCTTCCTCGCAGTTATCCGCAACCACTCTTTCGATCAGATCAGGATCGAGTCCCTCGATCTTCCACCGGTCTTCATCTCCTCTTGCTTGAACGGATCTGCGATGTCTCCGCAGTCATTTTCCGATCTTGCATTGTCAAGCTTTATCTTCTTCCCAAAGTATCGCTCAAGAGAAGGTCCCAGAGATCGCTCGCCCTCGAGCTCTCTCACTCTCGATGGATCTCCCTCACCTCTCGAGCACTCAAGCACTTCATAAATTGGTGCCGCTCTCTTCTTCTTTCGGTTTTTCTCTCACCGTAGAACCTTGCACCTCTTCATCACCGGATAAGCCATGGGAGAAGCTCCCAAGCTCTCTCGACGGTGCAGAGGGAATCTCGTTGAAAACCCTAACCCTCGCTCTCTCTCTCCTCTGATATAGTGTCAAGCCCTTTTTTTGTTGAACCAGGAAGAAGCCTTTTATATGATGCTTTTTCAATAGCAAAACGCTGGATCGAACCACAAGAATGAGCTTGAAGTTGCTGCTACGTACAAAGGTTGAAGAAGAGTGTGTTGGAGCTGTGTTGGGCTATCAAGAGCTGCTGAAGGAGGGTTGGAGTAGCTGGGCCATTACCAAGACTAATGGGTTGCAGGTCCAAAGAACTTAAGGCTACAACACTTGTATAATACATGATATATATGAGTAAACTAGAGTTATAAACTCTACAATTCGCCCTCTTAAATCTAGTTTACGAAAGGAAACAAGGAAGAGTAAACCTATGAGCACAATGAAACGACGTCTGTCATCGTTGTACTTGCACTTTCTACACAAACGGTTAGCAATAACAAGTATTAAGCATAACAAAGGAGATAGAAATTAAGAATTTCAACATGTTTTTTTCATAGCAAACTCTAGCGTATAAAGCATAAACTCAGCATATAATAGATACATAGAAATTTATAGCAAGCTAGACGGGTAACCATGAAAGCATGCCTCATATAGACTACACCAAGACACAAAAGTCTCTAAGGGAATGAGTCCCTCTAGCCAATGAGACGTATGAGAGGCAATATCACACATAATTCCCTCTCGAGGCCAATACCACAAGCAAAACAGAAAAAAATAGCAAGCATTTATACAACTAACAAATAGCAAGTATAAGCAAACGGATTTTTTATGCAAGTGAAAGGCCAAAGCACATACTCTAACAGACTTAGACATGTAGGCAAATCAAATACTTTAACAAAGATAATACAAGAATTCATAAAAGTGGACAAAGCACTCAAGAACATGTACACCAAGTCAATAAATAAAGTAGTGCACAACCAGGTAACACGGACATGAAAGACATGTTGCATAACACCACACACAAGGAGGGAAGCTTGGTTAACAAGCTGTCAGACCTCCACATACAAGGGAAAATTAAAAGAGTCCCATAAGAAGAAACAAGCACGAAGGGAAAACAAGCCAACATAGGAAGCCAACAGATTCAAACGATCAATCACCCAAATTATGAAGCAAGAGCTAGCAAGTATCTATCATCTATTTATCCTCTAAAGGTAGGCAAGCCATTTTGAAACATGACATGTGAATAAAGCACATATAGGCATGTCGGAAGACAACACCATATGCATATAATCACATGTTTAGTATGGCTTGTGATTTATCCTTTATACATTAAAATAGGATTAGGATACTTACCTTTTTTCCCCCTTATTTTGGAGAGTGAGTCTTCAAATCTCGTAGTTGCAGTTTGACGTTAGTAATGCCTGCAGATTGTTGCTGGTTCAGGCTCCTTATGAGCTTCCGAACTCCTAGAACACTTGGACTTTTTTTTATTTTCCTTTTACTTTTCTTCTTTTGTGGTGGAGAAGTTCCTCAGATTGGTTTTTCTCCTTTACTCGATCTACTATCCTCCAACTTCTAGAAGAGTATGACAGATGGGAAAGGTTGCATCGAGCAATCTGGAATCCTTTAGCTGCTTGGCTGACATCATTTGCATACATATATTACATATTGGTCATCGTTAATATGTTATGTTGTATGATTGATTCCTTATAGGCCTGGTAAAACCCATGAGCTCGGCACAACTCCATAAGCTTTTCCGGAGAGTGTTGCTTTGTTGAAACGCAGTGTTCCACTTAGAGCTCGTCTATATAAGGGTGTGCCCTCTAGGGTTTGCTCATTCATCAGTTGCAGCTCAAGGTAAGCCAGAGAAGAGAGAGAGAGAGAGAGATAGAGAGAGAGAGAGAGAGAGAGAGAGAGAGAGAGAGAGAGAGAGAAGTTCCAACGGCGCGAGCTAGGGTTTCTTTGTGAAGGCTCTCCAACGATGATCAGCGACGAAGATCTTCGATCTAAAGCTCATCCTCTACCAAGGACTCTAGATATGGGGTTGAAGACGACAAAGAAGGTCGAGGCTCCGAGTCTCTTGGCCTTCTTGTGATTCCCAACGATAGATCTGGCTTCCAACAACCAGATCTGAGGGAGTTCTTCGTTTCTTTCCTTCTAGATTGTTTCTTCTCTTGCATGCACCTTGTATCTGCTTGTTATGCTTCGATCTATATTCTAGAGTTTGTACTTGCAACCTATCTGTAATCGCTAAAAAGAACAAGTGGATTCAGGCCTGAGTCTCTCCTTCTTGAGACTCCGAGGATGCAGAGTTTTAACACTCGAACCGCGTAAAGAATCTTGCTTTGTTCTTTTGCTTCCATTACTGATATTGCATGCGCTCTAGCCGACATTTGAGTTTACAAACTTGCAGCTGGTTCTCATGGAGACTTGATGCATGTTTAGATCAATTTCTTACAAACAAATGCTACACTTTCAAAATTAAACCTTTAACCCTAGTTTCTTGGTACAAATCTTCAACAACGTTTCAAAATTGTGGACTATCCCTCTCCACAATTTACTCAAACTACACCCCTTCTATATTGAATGTGGCTAAGCTGCATATTCAGGATGGCATAGGCGTGATTACAACTTAATGGTGAACAGATGGTATTTATTAAAATTTCTGAGTTCCGAGAACAAGCACAACTTTCTTGGCTAAGCAAAGCTCACCAAAACTCTCTCAAAATCAAATCTAGCTCAAAACCAAATCTTTATGAAAAACCATTCTGATTATACTAACCCTCAAGCTAACTATACGATTTTCTGCAGATTAAGAAATAATGATGAGCATGCAGGTCAGGTGATTGGGCAACTCTGGGCAGTGGGGTGGCATTTAGGCGCCTCTCCCCCTAATTCTAGCTCAATCATTGCCTTGGGAGATCTCACAAAGAAGGGAAAAATTGGGCTTTCCCAAATATACAATGAGGATAATTTCAAGACATTGAATCTGGCCTACTCAACTCACGCTATCGAAGCGTCGGGCGCTGCTCTCGGAGGAAAAAGTGTGATTACCCCTATCAAAAATCTCTCCTAAAATTGTGTAGAGTTGCAATGCAGTAGATGTGCTTATGGTGGGAGGAATATCGTTAAATTTCCACCACCCCAATAGTAATAATAACCCAAACTAGCAAACTAACTAGTAAACTAGTATAGCGGATAAGTAAGGGCCGGTTGGACCCACAGAGAAACAAGTACATCAATGCAATGTGTATTTATCAATTTTGACAATAAAGATGGAATAAGAATATGAATGAAGATAGATAATGCAAATAAACTAAGATAAAGCACTACTCGAATTCTGTTATTTAACATCGGTTGATTAACATCGGTTAGAAAAACCTGCCATGTAAAACAGCTTTTTAACATCGGTTAAAAAATTTGTGATGTTAAAAATAAAACAGACATCACATTATTTTTTGACTGATGTTAAAAAAAAAGTTCTTGGAAACAAAATAAACACGGGATAATTCCCGCCCATATGAAATACACACGAAAATGCAAAATAATTCAACACTTAAGAAAATTTTTAAGAAAATAGAAACACACCCCAGTAAGAAAATCCTTTTCATTCCCTCTTCCAAACCCTCTTCCCGCTCCAGCGAAATCCTCTAGATCTGAACACTCTCCTCCATTCTTCATTCATACGCTCAGAAGGAAACCCGACTCCGACGTCCTTCATAGCTTCACTCGCCCATGGAAGCCAGGAACTCTAACCTCTCTGTTGGCCAGATCCCATCTCCGGCTCCATTCTCTAGCAAACAACCCTCTTTGCTCGATCTGCAACAGGTTAATTTGTATCCTTCTTCTCTTCTCTTCTCTTTCTTTCCTTCTCTTGTTTCTCTTCTCTTTTGCTTCGCTTGCTCGAATCTATGGCCAATTCCGATTTGGATATCTAGGATTCTTGGCTGTGCGATTTTTTTTGGTAGATCTAGGGTTTGTTGTGTTTTGGGGTCAAACCGGTCCTTAGCTACTTAGCAGCTAGCCCTGCAGAAGACCGTGCTTGAGGAAGATGGGGGAGACCAGACAAGCGGCATCTGCAGAAGACCGTGCTCGAGAAGATGGGGGAGACCAGACAAGGCACGCGGCATCCCGATTCGCGCAAGACAAGTTTCAGTTTTCACTTCCTTTTATCAGGTAAACCACATTTAAAAACCTAGAAATCCTTCTTTCAATTCTAATCGAATTTCAATCCTCCTTTCAATCGTCTTCTTTTATATTTGTTTTTTTTTTCTTAAATATTTCATTGTTGATTTAATTTTCCTTGTCGAATCGAAGTTGGAGGGAGATGTTGAGCATCATGGATGCCTAAATGTCTGACTGTATTTCTTTATTTCATCGGAGATTGGCTGGTTGCACTTGCATATGTATAATAGATGGGTGAAAATATTCTGATCTCTATATTGTGGTGCCTTTGTGCCATTTGCATCAATATTACAATGTACTATACTATCTTCACTGTTATATTGATTTCCTTACTTGCAGGCTTGCTTGGCAAAGCTTCCAAAAAGCCTTCTTGAAAAGACGGAAACTATCAAGAACAATGGACAAGTATATAGCCTATTTATGAGATTGGGATTACTCCTATTCACCTTTGGTAAAATGATATCATTTTGAATTACAAGAGGTAATACTGATACAGATATTAGAGCAGATGCCTCCAGTGATATCATCCTTGGATGCTCATATGGAACTGGGGTTGCATAGGTTCTACACTATGCACTCCTTTTCTTTGTTCTTTTTGTTATATAATTAGATTACACCATTTTCTTTGTCTTTATATGCTGTCATGAGAATTGGTTGAGCAGGAGGACTTCACTTTTTTTTACTGCTTGAATTTGCTCAAATGTTTGTAGTGTTCCTCACCCGAAAACGGTTACTCAGCTGCTTACAAACCTGGAAAACTGCCAGCTTAACCTCCTTATCTGAGGCTCAAGTCTATATGTCATCCAAGGTACTCTCTCCCTCTCCCTGTAGAGCGTGTTGCCCTCAAATTCCAAATTACTGAAACAATGCTAAATTAATTATTACTCTGAAATCTCCACAAGCTTAGTGTCTACATTTTTTACTCTCTCAAGTGCTCTTTCTGTTTATGCTTCAGGGAAAGCCTAAGATCAGCATGGTGAAACATAGGGTTCAACTAGATAATATGATTTCATAAGCTAGTCCGAGTCTCTTTTACTAGATTAATAGCAAAGATATGCGATTTTCATAAGCCAATGATTTTGTTTTCATTCATATTTCGAAATACAGCAAGATAATAGGCTTACCTCCCCTCAGACGCCACTTACATCGCAGAGACGGCCTGGAGGCTAGCAGTTGGTTGTTTCCAGTGAATTACCATGATTTTTGATGGAGCTGCTTTCTTAGTTGACCACGGTAAATCAATGTTCTGCTACTTCCCAACCCAGTGTGAGCCATTCGATTACCCTATAACCTATACAACTCCTTGTATCAAATTTTTTGGTTTCAAAAATCTATAACGAAGCTATCAATGTGAATACCAATAAAAGGAAATGGGCAAGTAATTCTTTGGTTTTGTGTTGTTTTGATCTTTTCCTTTTGTGATTCCAATGGATTTAGTTATCTTTGTTTAGTTCAGTTTTTGTTGATGCTGCCTCAGCTAGTTTGTATAAAGAAGGCTTCATATTAGCATTGTCTCTTGACGATGGCAGCACAGGATATGACGAGGTTTATTAAACAGAATTTGATGAAGAAATCAACATTTGGCTCTTGTAGAAATAAAGTATACATATTCTGATTGATGATGATATTATAACATTTCTGCTTTGTGGGTTTCTTGAATTAGGTTCCACCTTTTAAAGCTAAAGAAGAAGACTTGTAGTATTTAGAAGACCAGTTGTAGTTTCTTATTTATGCATTGAAAGGAGTTGTAGTTAGTTATCACTTTTCTCTTCTTAGAGGATCATTTTCTAGTTGGATGAAGAAAAGCTTAGGCTTTCCGATAGGAGGTATTCAGACATCCCCATTTCTCATCATGCATCCTCTTAAGTGTTTTAGCTTCCCTGCATCTATCAGTAATATATACTCACCTTATATAGGTTCACTCGATCTCTGCAAGACTGCAAGTATTAGATGTGGACTTGAGATGGCTATATCAAATGCAATAGCTGCAAGGCAGCACTCCAACTTATTTAGCATCCTCTGCCCCTATAACTACACTGAAAAGAATTTTGTAGAGCACACATCCAACATTCGGATCTGTGCCCTCATTGATCACAAGGGAACCCCAAAAGAGGTTGCTGGTGTTGCTTACAAACTTGTTCAAGACGGATTTTATGCACTAAAACTCAAAGTAAGACTCCACACTATTTGGCATGTTCTATAAAAACATGCACCACCATTTCAAAAAACATTTATGATCCTCTCTCTCTCCCCCTTCAACCTCACGAAAGGATTACTTATTAGTTATAATATTCTGCAGGTAGCTCGTAGAGAAGATCCTAGAGAAGATGTTGCAGTTGTGCAGGAAGTAACTTGTAGTATATTGAGGTACGATCTCTAGGGGAAAAAGTGCTCTGAAAGATTAATTTGCAGTAATTGATACTTGAATGACGTTGTTTGCTCTATTATATAACTTGTATATGTTCTGTTGAGGAAGTAGCCTGGGTCATGAACAGATAGAGCATATTTATTATAGTGTTGGCAGACCATCTAAACACCAAATGCTGAACTTTACAGGAGCCTGTTCGAAATGAAAATGATATCTTGTATTATATTGTGGCTGTTGTAAGTTAGCAAATTTTATGCTCCCATTATTGTATAGTCTTACTGTACCTATTTTATTGAGATGAGCTTGATATGCTAATCAGTCAGTTTACATTTTTTTTAATGTAAATCCCTCATTCATTGATACTATATACCTAGACCTTCCAAGTCGGCAATCTCAGTCTAGAAATAGGAAATAATGCAAGAATTTCCTGAGGAAACTTCATCTGAATATAGTTGTTGCTATCATCTGTACCTATCTTTCTTATAATTCCCAGTATAATTTCTTTGGCCCCCGTTCTGGCTTAGTTAGTTTTCTGGGTAATCAATATTCAGGAATCACAAAGAGGTGATTTTCTAGTGGATATTTTGAGGATTAGTAGGATATTTCCAATACAGTAGATTGTTTTTATTAGAATTCTTTGGTGGAAAGTTTAGGAGATTTCCTAGGAGAAAATTTTGGAGAAGATTTGGAGCAATGACAATTTTATTCTTGGAATTATTGTATGGTTCCTTGGATACGAAGAGTAGAAACAAAAGAAAGCAAAATTTGTCTCATAAAAATAATATTTTCTCTTTATGTGGATGAGATGGCAGTGGCCATGGCTGGGACAGGAGTTCCCAGTTCAATGTTTGACCCAAGGCACAGTCCAATGACATGAACTTGAATCTGCTACTCATAACGTTTCTTTGTTCTTGTTGTTATATAATTAGTATTTTGAAGATTGCTCAATTTATATGAATGTCCAATTTCAGATTATAAAGCCAAGCTTTGTTGGTGGACTTGAAACTGTTGCATTAATTGCAAGATGGGCTCATTTGCATGGGAAAATGCCAATTTAGTGCTGCTTTTGAAAGCAATCTCAGTTTTTCTTGATATGTTCAGTTTGCACGTTATCTGGAGTTGCAAAATGATGAGGTTTGCAGCATATTGAGTGGCAAAGTGGCTTCTTAGCACATGGTCTTGGAACTTATAATTGTGTATGTGTAAATATGTAGGTGTATGTGTATATATATAGAGGTTCTCTTTGGTTGGTCTGGTCTATGTGTATATATAGACAGGATATTAGGTTTATGTAATGAACCAAATTGCTTCGGTTCATAAGCTAGCACATCGTGTTTACGGGCAAAAGACATCGGTTATTGTAACGAAAGACATCGCATGTATGAACTAAACACATCAGTCTTACGTACTTAAAACATCAGTTTTACAAATTAAACACATCAGACATCAATTTTACGAACCAAACACATCACTTTTATGAACTAAAAACATCATTTTTACAATCTAAACACATCTGATTCATTAATAATTTAGGATGTCTTTACTATATATAAACAACGGTTTTAAAACCAAAAATGATTTCAATATACGTAATAACATCGGTTTTGTGTATATTTCATATAACCAAATTTTGTATGGAAAAATAACATTACAAATTATAGAGACAAAATGAATATACATATGTAGGATTTCTTTACAATTGATGTTATAAAGTATTAAACATATCGTTTTTGTAATAAAAAACGATGTTATAAATTTTATAGATATCGGGCTTTGGCCGATGTGAAAAACTTTTGACTTTTGACATCACCCACATAGACATCGATTTTTTTTAAAGATATCGGCTATTACCCGATGTTAAATCATAAATTTCTAGTAGTGAAAATATGAATGGGAACAAAGAGAAGACAAAAGATAAGAGTGTAGTTTTGCATATAATTCGCAACATTGGTTAGGTCACTGATCCTTGACTCTATTCTATATACCCTTATTTGATTCATCCGACCTTGGATCACTCCAAAGCTTCGGAAATTAAACAATACCAATAACATAAACAATTAAAGATAGAGGGGGACCTCCCTAACCCTAATCGATACAATTGATAAAGCACAATTGTCAATATCCCCTACACACCCAATCGATGCTTTCACGGGATCGATTGATTATGTTTGCTACTTACATTCAATCAAATCGTAAGAAGTAATCAAATCTTAGCAAGAGAGCAAATTCCATCAAGGTAGCTAATCAAGAGGGAATATATGCAATCAATCAATTAAAGAAAAAAAGATATTGAATCATTCAAACATAGAATATATAGAAATAAAGTCTCACAAATCATCTAACCAAGTCTTGAATCATAGCAAAACCACAAGAATTCTAGGCAAGCATAACGTACCTTGAATCCCTAAACTTAAATCCTCTCATCTCTCTATGTTAATATGAAACTAGGTCTCTGGAATGTATGAATGAAAGCGGTTGAAAATGACCTAATATAAGCCTCCTTTGGTCGGCCAAACCCTAGAATAAGTTTAGATAAGAGTTTCCACAAAGATAAAATTGGGCCGCATTGCGCAGATTCGGAAACAGTAGATCGGCGGGCGCTGTCCTATGCAGTGGCAACAGCTACAATAGACGGAAATTGTAATGCACTTTCTAGAGCCATCCTTCGTCTGATTGACGCATATGAATATGTGTTGGAAAGATCTATCCAAGAACTACGATTCTCATGAAGACCTCGGAAGCTAATTCCAACTTCTCAAAACCTTAAAGATGAGATTTCTTCATGTTCTCCATTTCCGCTCTTGTTCCTTAGCTCTTCTTTTGTCCATTTGCTCCATGCTTTCTCCACCTTTTGAGGTCGGATCTTAGAACCTATAAATAAACACTAAAAACAGTAGTTCATCACTTCGAATACCAAATGACCAACAATGCAAAGAAGCTTATTAAACATGCAATATGAATACTTAATGCAACTAAGACCTACTTATAATGTCTATACAAAATATGCATTATCAGCCTATATGGATGATCATTGTTATCTTACTATTTATATAAATACCAGTACCTGTTGCTATGCTCGATCAATCCTCCCTCTTCTTATCTTCTCTATTACTTCATTCTCTGAGTGTTCCTCTATAATGGAGAATCAAATGTCCTTTGTTGAAGCTCTGATCATTACTACTAGGCAAGGGATCTCCTTTGAATCCTTGCCTCCTTTCACTCAAGTTGTTGAACCCACCCTTTCCCTGACCTTGGAAAACACTGTCATGCATTCCTAAGTTTCTGAGAAAATCCCTATCCCGGCGGTCCCTATCAGCTCAACCTCCCCTAGTGAGGCTAATCCCACCATCATGCAAGTTGCTGATCCATACCAGATCTCGGGTGTCAAAGATCTTCATCAAAACCTCTCTGAATACAGCCTTGTGGGGCGATTTTTTTAAGCTCCAGTGGAACTTAAACAAGTTGCAGGAAAAATGAAGACAGAATGGAAGAATCTCAAAGGAATCTGGGGCATTGACACCATAGGCAACGATTGGTACATCTTTAGGTTTGCCAACAAGAAGGATAGAGCAATGGTGTGGACAAATAGACCCTATCATGTTCAAGGCTCTCTTCTTGATCTGTATCCTTGGGTTGACACCTTCAATCCTATAGAGGAAGATACCTTGACTGCTGATGTTTGGATAAGAATCTCGGGGCTGCCACATCAATTTTACTCGGCCGAAGCCATAGCCTTCATTCTGGAAGCCGGAGGTGTGGGCACTTTGATCAGGATTGATCAAGTCTCTAACATCCCCAACAAGATAAGGTTGGCTCGTACCTGCATTAAGGTTTCTCTTCTATCCAAACTCACTACTTTCATTTGCATTAGAAAGAATGAGAATGAATCTGTTAGGCTCCGGGTATGGTATAAGGATTTTTCCGATGGATATAGGTGTTGTAGATGTTATGACCACATCTTTGAGGATTGTCCTCTGAATGCTCCTCGGCCTAGGAAATTTAGCCTCGTTCTAGAACAGAACCCCTAAATGGATCTCCTTGCTCAATCCCCAGCTGTTAATATCAATAGAAGTCCCTCTGAGAATAGACTACTAGGTGGTGGGGGTGCTTTTGTCCCTTTATCTCACCATGAGGATCCCATGGTTTCCCAAACCATGATCCCCAAGCAAGGTGACTTTGACATTCTTTCCATGACCAACATTGCCCCTGTCAACTCTAAGCTCCCCCCCCCCCCCACCCACTCCCACCTACTTCAAATGCCAGTTTCTCAAATGAGCTCATCAGCCAACTAATCTCTCTCAACAATGCTCATGTGGCCAAGCTCTTTGCTAAGAGTAGCACCCTACCTTTTGCCATTGCTCCCTCTATCCTTCACACCATCCTCTCTACCAGTAATGATGCCGCTGTCAACAACAACATCCTTATGGAAGGTACCTTTGAAGATCTCCTCAAAGCTCACCAGAAGGATAAGATGGTTACATCTGGAGAGGAAACTGAAGAATCTAGGCATTCGATCAGATCAGACAACTCAGTGGTAAGGAAGATGGGAGACATAGTCATAAGGCAGAACGAGGAGGAAATGACTCAGAGTGAAAGTGAAGTGGCCAAACGCAAAGATGAGGAAGAGAACATTGAAGTATCATCTCCAGCAATGAAGAAGTCTAAGAAGAAGAAGAATCGATGGAAAGCAAGATCAGTGATCCTTGGTGTAGGGAGGAGCGGCATAATGCTCACAGTTACTTATTAAATAATCCACAATTCCTTTGTTTTGAGAACAATTTTATGTCTTTAAACTCTATTATTATGTTTGGTTGTTGTATTTTCATGAACATCAATGATCCTTGGAATGGTGGCACTCCATATTTTTCTTTTGGGTGCTATAATTGCGAAGATCCCTATGCGGCTAATGCTACTAATTCGTTAATCTATTATTGCTATAAGCTTCACCTATGCAGTTGCTTTGTTATGCCATACTATCTGTCATCCCACAAATTGAAGGGTGAGTACAAACTAACTAACTACATGTGTTGGAAGAAGAAAAGTAAGAAGAGCCAAAGAAGATTGACAGGTATGATTATCTTCTCTGCTCAAAACAAAAACTTCAAGAAAACCCCCATAGAAGTCCATGGACTCCAGGTGGTGGTAAGCTGCCCTAACCTTACCCAAAAACCTTGGCAATGCAAAACTTCTATCAAAACTATTGCTATCAAGTACAATCATTCCATATGTGATGAAGACAAAATCTCCAAGACACAGAAGAATCAGATGCATCAACAAACAAGGATGAAAGACACAAGAATGAGTAAGAAGACTAGACAAGATAGCCACTCTGGAATACACATCACAAGGAAGGACTCCCATTGTAGTAGTACTTGTAGAGAAATTGTATGGGTTAGGAATGTGAATTGCAAATTAACACATGTAAATAGGAATGTACATTACAAGATTCAATATAAGAAAGTTTATTATCTCAAAATTGAAACGTGAGAGGCACTAGAAGCAACCTTCGGAAGAACCTTCGGAAGCTCAAATAAGGAGTTCTGGATTCCACAAGTCTATTTGCATCTAAGAAAACGGACGTAAATGTGGTATTTGGATGCTCTAGAAAACTAAGTTTGACGAGGTAAGTGAAATCCTATAATTAAACTAAAGATTTATCATGGTCAAAACTAGTATTGAAAAGCATAATTTGGTTCTAGTGTTTGTCTATGCACCTTCGGCTGAGTTTAATCTTCCTATACTAGTTATAGGAGATCAGAATGGTATTGAAAACGATATAGAAAAAGATAGGGGGATCCCTCCCATCATTAACAAATTTAGAACGCTTAGAAGTGTTAAAGAGGAACTCGGCCTCCATACTCTTCCCTTTAGTGGCTCGCCTTTTACTTTGAGGAAGAACAAATCCTCGACCAACAATACATATGAACGCCTATATAGAATCCAAGCTCATCAACAAGTTTTAAATTAGTTCCCTAACCTCTGCGTTAAACACCATCCCTTCTCCAGTTCTGACCATAGTCCGATCTCCTTAGAAATTGGAGTTCAAGGTAAAATAAAAGGCTCCCCCTTTAGGTTTGAAATGTCTTGGACTACCAATGATGCCCTTGAAACCATGGTCCGGAAGGTTTGGTGTTATAAAATGAAAGGCTCCAATGGATTCAAACTTATTTATAAGCAAAAGTTGTTAAAACAAAACATAAAAAATTGGTGAAAATTCAACACCACTAATATCTCTAAACAGCTTTCCAAAGTTGAAATACAAATCAAGTCTCTTCAAGATCGTTTGCCTTGGGGGAAGATCTCGACCAAGGATGAGCACAAGTTAGCTAGATTAGAACATAAAAAAGTTTCGTTTGCTAGAATTTACTCATAGGTTTTGGAAGCAACGGGCAAAGATCAGACATCTTCAGATGGATGACAAAAACACGAAGTATTTCCAAATCACAGCTAGCTAGAATTAAAAAATTTAGAAGGTCCACTAGATCTTTCACTACGAAGAAAGACCTTATTTTAATTGATCAAGATCTTATCTCGGATCATAAAACGCACGAAATGTTAGAAAGATTCATAGGTCATAATCAAAAGCATGTTATTCAAATTGATGTTTGGAATATTCAGCCTCAGATAACCCAAGAAGAAAACAACAACCTTATATCTTAACCAAAAAATGCAAAGATAAAAAAACTTTATTCAGTATGGCAGATGATAAATCTCCGGGCTCTGATGGTTATCCCCCGGAATTTTATAAATGCTATTGGAACATTATTGGTGAATCTTGCTATAAAACTGTTAAAGCCTTCTTCCACTCAGGCCAATTGTTATCTGAAATCAACCAAACGTTTATTGCGCTCATTAAAAAAAATGATAACCCTACTACCATTAATCATTACATGCCCATTAGTCTCTATAATACTATTCACAAAGTTATCTCGAAAATAATTGCAAATCGTTTAAAACTGATCCCTCCCAAACTTATAAATCCTTTTCAAGACACTTTTGTGGAAGGGGGATCCATTCAGGATAACACTCTTATAACCCATGAAATATTTCACACTTTCCATAAACAGAAGGGGAAGAAAGGTTGGATGACCTTGAATTTGGACATGGAAAAAGCATACAATGAGATTAACTGGAGTTACATCAAAGCGGTACTTGAAAGGTTTGGATTTCATCCAACCTGGATTAGCTGGGTAATGAAATGCATTACTGCTACCTCTTTCTCCGTGCTTGTTAACAATACTCCAAGGCTGCAGTTTAAACCCAATAGAGGCATCAGGCAGGGTGATCCCCTTGCTCCTTACCTTTTTGTCTTAGTTGTGGAAGGATTATCTAGAGAACTGTATAATGAACCATTGTTAGATGATGCCTTGATAGGCATGAAATTGAAAAAGAATGGAACTCCTATCCCCTTTCTAACCTTTGCTGATGATACGATCATCTTCGTAAAAGCTGCCCACACTAGCTTGAATACGATTCAGAATATGATAAATAGCTTCTCCAATCTATCTGGCCTTACGATTAACTATGGTAAGAGTTCTCTACAATGCCCAAGGAACGTTAATCTGAACCTTACCAGGGACCTGGCTAACCATATGGGCATTCCCATTTCCAAGACCCTTAAAAAGTATTCGGGCATTCCTCAAGTTAATGGGCGAATAAAGAATAGTGTCTTTGAAGAAGTTGTAAAACTAACTATCTCGTGCAGAACTAACTATCTCGTACCACTATTATTAATAGTGATACATTTTTAAATAAAAGAAAACAAAGAAAAAAAGAAATGAGAAAATATACCGTATATAGAAAATGTAGGCAATGTAAAAATTTACATTTGTCTTTTCAATTATAAGAAAAGAAATACGAAACAAATATTGAAAATATGGTTGACCCCACAACAATTGAAACTTAAAAATGAAGTGATTTGGACTTCGAGGTTGGATTGTGGGGTTTTTGACGGAGGGAAAGTCGCTAATTTTCCTTATCAGAATAATTTCCAAACAAACAAACTAGTATAGGATGCAAGTAAGGGGTCGATCCCACAAAGAAACAAGTATTTCCAAGAATTGTATATTTATTGATTGAAAGGCAAAATATGGGAAAGAAGTAAATAAAAGAAACTAATCTAAACTAATACAAAGGATAGACAAAAGAGATGTTTCCATCCACAAAAACTGTTGAAACAGAGGGTGGCACAGAGGTTTCAGCAACTCTGGAAACGCGGAAAAAAAAATTACTGAAATAGAGGGTGGCACAGAGGTTTCAGCAACTCTGGAAACGCGAAAAAAAAAACGAAAAAAAAACTGCTGAAACAGATGGTGGCACAGGGGTTTTAGCAACTCTGGAAACGCGAAAAAAAAAACGAAAAAAAAATGTTGAGAGGGGCACATGGGTTTCAACAAGTTCGTTTCAGTAGTGTCAGCAACATAGGTGGACATTTTGCTAATATGGAGAGGATGGTGGACAATTTCCTAATATAGGCAAAAAATTTGGACATCTTAGTAATCACCTCATAGTTATATTAGATTGAATTCAATATTTTGAATTAAGCCCAATAGTTAGTAAGATTAAAGAAAAAAAAAAGAAAATTAAAAGAAAAAAGAAGAAAAAGGAGAATTAAAAAAAAGGATTAAAGAGAAAAAAAAAAGAAAATTATAATTAGTCAAAATCCCTAAAATCTATCTAATATTGACATCTCAGCATAAACTCTTCTAAATTAAGAGTTTAAATAGATAGTTAGTAGGATTAAAGAAAAAAATGAGAAGTAAAAGAAAAAAGAAGAAAAATGAGAATTAAAAAAGAAAGATTAAAGAGAAAAAAAAAAGAAAATTATAATTAGTTAAAACCCCTAAAATCTCTCTAATGTTGACACCTCCGCATAAACTCTTCTAAATTAAGAGTTTATATAGATATAGATATAGATATATAGATATAGATATTTGACCTCAATATATTAATTACTTATGTACAGACCCTATTATTTGATGATAACTTATTGTTATCATTTTATTAAATCATAACTAAGGCTGTGTTTGAATGTAGGTGTAGTTGGGGGTTTTTAAAAAAAAAAAAGTTGATCCATGCTTGTTTGACAACAGCTTTTTCAAGAGGCGTGGGAGGTTAAGGTGGAGTTTATTTTTGTTGAAAATGGAAGCTGCCTCCCCCTAGCTTTCGGAGGTTAAGGTCGAGTTTATTTTTTTGTGGAGGTTTGAAATGTCAGTTTTGCCCTCCAGTTTTTTTGGCCCTTTTGCCTCCTAGCATTTATGAAGGGCATTTTGGACTTTTTCGCTATAATAACCTTTTATAAACCTTACAACCACCAAACACCTTTCATCTTTTTTACAAGGTTATTTTAAAAAAAAAACTCAACCTCCCACACCTCCATAATACCCCAAATAAACTCAACCTCCTAAAAAAACCACAACTCCTAAAAAAAAACCCAATTTGCCAAACATGCGCTAAGTATTTATTATTTAATATAACTAAATTTAAGATATACCGATACCGATTCAATACATATATTTTTATAATTTGTATAGATATACCAAAAAAAGAATTACCTTTGCAAAAATGTCAGTGGGAGGTAGAAATTGCAAAGGGGTGACAAAATGACACTTTTACAAATTACTTCCACCCGGTTGCAGGTTGCAACAGAAAAAAGGTGGGACATGGGTAGGACATGTGCCAAAATTCTAGAGCAGGGAGTGTGTTAATTTGGACAAAAAAAATAAAAAAATGAAGGAGTTGCAGAGGCTGAGAGTGATGTCCTATGGAGAGGGAGAGAGAGTGAGAGGGGTTGAAATTTCCATCTAATCAAAATCCCAAATTCAAACACCTAAACCTTAAATTACTGAAATTTCAAAAGAAAAGTCGAAGACATACCTTTAAAAAGAGGGGTTGAAATGGTAGCATTTAATGCTAGATGAGAGGAATGATCTCACTTTTCACAAAGAAAAGTTCCCGCCAAGGTAATTTGGAGGGAAACAACATGGAGAGTTAGGCGGGTTGCAGAGAGAATATAAAAGAAGATGGGTGGGCTGGACAGGTGGACCTAAAAGTGAAAAACAACCGATTGTCCATGGCTGTCATTAACGTCAAATTGGAAGAATAACACCCATAAATTCAGTTACTAGCCAGACAAAATGAAATCCTAGTCATCAACGGAATATATATTGACATACACATGGATACACGTGGCAATTGCGTACCTGATATACATCAACAATAATGGGTAAGTATAGAATAGTATGGTGGTCAATGCATCTTTCCTCACATCTCGATCGCTCACCAATGAACCAGTCATGCCCGCGACCCAAGTTCTCAAGCCTTTTTTATGCCACTTACCACCAGAGGCAAACAACTTCTCCCAAATATCGGTCGAAGTAGCCCCGAGTGCCCCACAAAATGAGCAACAAAGAGGGCTCAAAATCATACATGAGCGGCGAGGAAAAAACAACTCAAACAATCAAGTTCTGGGCCATGGCACGGACAACTCAAGGCGTATCCAAGTGAATGATGAGTTAGAACCAAGAAAAGGCTATGCAAGGATTGTGTCGAAAGAAACAGGTGCAACAATGGAGCTCTGTGGTTCCTGCACAACATGCCATTTTTGTGCGCTCCTTGAGCACCCGACGATGATCTCTGCGTGCCCTCGACTCAATTTTCCAATATTATGCCATACCAACTACAACCGAAGGCCCACAAATACCCCGAAGATCAATCGATTCAGTCTCGAACACCACCCAAAAGAAACCATAAAAAGCATATATATGGCGCTCGTCTTAAGAACGTCTCTTCTTTTGCATAGGAGAATGATGGTTTTTGTTATTTTACATGTACATAATTGACACTATGGGGTTGCCCGTTTTGTTTCCCTAAGATGCGCACCACGAATGATTGTGATTTATGCTTACTAGCCAATAAATATCTTTGTCTTGTCATTAAAAACGATGTCTTACCCAATATTAGACTAATCCCTGTCGGATTTTGTCAATCTCAAAAACTTCTCAGCTGTCAGATAGACAATGTAAAACACAAACTAAAGCAGTCAGAACAACATTAAGGACAAATAACCATAAAACCATCCATGCATAAATCCAGAACATAAGGGATCAGTCATCAAAAGAGAGGAAACGTTTTAGACCTAAAATAAACACAATGAAGTACTAAAGCTAATGTCGACTGCTTTCCTTTAACATGTTCTAGTCTGCAACAACGAGGGATTGGTTCATGCGATCCAGGAGGCCCGTCTTCGAGAAGTGGTTAGACCTCCTTCTAAAGCTAATGTCGGCTGCACATATATCACACTTCACGATTAATATCACCAACACAAATACAAGACGTCATTAATCTACAATATATAGGTATTTACCTTCTTGCTCGACGGTGTGTAGACATTCCCTTCTTTAATTCTAGGCATGACTGCGAGGGGTTTCAAACCTGTGAAAAAATTGTACAACTTAGTCTCAGGTTGGTAACACTAGGCAGTAAAGGTCGTATGCTAATCAACAAACGAACACAAGGACATTTGCATTGCATTACCCTAACTCCAACCCAAAATGCAACTATCGGTTAGTTTCATGCGGGTCCTAAAATAAACTAAAGTCAATATACTCATGTAGTTATAAAAACAACAATATGAAGTTGCATACGAGTACACATGCATGATTATCTTGCCAATGTCTGATCATGTTGGCTTCTTAACACAACAAAAAATCTTCCCTCATTTAACTCTAGTCATGGCTGCTCAGTGTGAACTTGTGACATCATTGAACAACCTGTTCAGAGGTTGGTAACACCAATGACAGTAAATAAAAAAAGCTAGCCAGTACTGAAATAATTCCTGTCATGCAAAAAAGTGCTTGCCAGGATAGAAATGCTCAGATGCTCAAATGCTCATGATGCTCATGTCACAACAATGTATGCAACAAAGGAAAACAGTGTATGACTGCTTTTGCAGGTGCATTAATAAGATTATGAAATACAAACCACGAAATCTCAGTTTGTCCAACTATAACCAGTGCATTTGTAACAATAATGCCAGTAAAGAAAAAAACCTAGCCAGTAATGCAACAATAGATGCCAATAAATATAAATTGTCTACTAGGGCAGATATTTATAAAATTTCTCTCTTCAAAGAGATGCGCAGATGCTCATGTCACAACAGTGCATAATGCAACAATAAACACAATCTAAGACTAATTTTGCACCTGCCTTGTCAACATTATGTAATACAAAGCACAAAATCACATTATTCTACAACTTTAACCTCTAACTAAAACCATTATAAGCGAACAATTGCCCATTCCCCATATATGATACATGTGTCTCATCGTTCAGGGAGTTACTCTTAAATACCAGATGCTGCACTTTATCATGACTCAAGGTCGACGATCGTGTTCTCATTTGGGCCACTCGAGGCGAAGGAACCGGAACCTCTAGAATCTCTATAGCTTTTCATAGATATGATATTTAAAGATCATTCTCAAAAACTCTTGATTGACTGCGACTCTAGATTCTAAAATATTTTCAATTTTCAATTTGGGTAAAAATTCGAAATGATTTGAGTACCTACATTCCATCTTGTTGTTGGTGTTGATTGAACTCCTCATGGAGCAACTATTCACGACATTTTTTAAGCACAACACGAGTAGCGTTCTCACCATGAGCCACACGTAGAGAGGACGACCAATAAACCGGAGGGAGGAGGACGCCAGGATGCAAGAACACCTCCCCAGCCACCCAAGCCGCCTCCACCGGACATCTTTTCGAAGAGACCCATGCGAATTTAATCCATTTTCTTTGATATTCTCTCATCTGATTCTCCAAATTTCACTAATTTTACTCTTATTTGGTAGCAAAAATTGCAATTTGATCTTTGGGATGATTTGGGATTTACCGTCAGATTCTTTTGCTTTGGACACCGCCTTTGGAAGCTTCTTTTTTGAGGGGAAGACTCTTTTGTGGGTGATCTGTGGTGGTCGGCGTCGATTTTTCTTCACTCCGGTTGGGGCTAGGTGGCTGGCGGCGGCGGATCGTGAGGAGGTTAGGGTTTCCTCGTTTCCCTCTTGGTCTTTCTGTCTCTCTCATCTTTCTCTCTTGATGATATGACTAATAACATAAAACTTTTCTCTCTTAATGGTTGCCCATCCGGTTTTTCAGTTTTTTTTACCTGTTAGTTTTGCAAAATTTTGGACATTTTTGACATATTTATAAATTTGTGCAGGGGAGGGTCAGATCTGCAAATGGCACAATTTTTTGGTTTATTAGATGCTATTTTCTCAGCATATCTTCCTATGGCTAAAGAAATTGCATGTAAATTCAATATTTAATAAATTATAGCTATTGTAATCTTACTTAACAAATTCAAGATTTAAGAAATTGCACGTAGAATTTAACCTTACTTAATTAACTGTCATTTTGATAATTTTGAGTGGTTAAGTAAAACGGTGATATATAATTATAATCAAGTATTAATGTAGGATTATGAGTTAATTTGTTATTCCCACACTAAGACTGCTAGATTACATAGGTCTCATATTTTATAGTGGGCTAAATGCCCATTAAGGCCTAATACCTTTGTAACCTATATATATATTATATCAATGAATAGAAACTCTCAAGGAGGACATTACAATCAATCTCATGATCCCACATGGTATCACAGCCTAAGATCCAAAGACCCTAAATCAATCTCATGATCTCACAAAGACCATAATTTGCTAATTAAAAAAATTCTGGACAAGGTTATAAATGTATCTTTGACAAGAAAAAATGTC
Organism: Persicaria tinctoria; assembly: GCA_037127255.1. Classification (NCBI taxonomy): domain Eukaryota; kingdom Viridiplantae; phylum Streptophyta; class Magnoliopsida; order Caryophyllales; family Polygonaceae; genus Persicaria; species Persicaria tinctoria. Next base: position 21,947,680 of record JBANSL010000007.1, on the reverse strand, counting down.
AATTAAATTATTTTTACAAAAATTTCAGAGCCCTAAAATTTTATAATATGATGTTTCTATAGTTTATATTTATATATATACCCCATTTATAATATATATTTTTAATACAAAAAAGGTGTTTATAATATGATGTTAGTATAGTTTATATTTTACGAACTTTCAATTGCTTTAATTTCGTTTTCAAATTTTCCCCCCATCCACCCCTTATACTTATTATTTTAGAAGCGGTTTCTTTGTAAAAATTTGTGTCACGTGTCCACCTTTTCACAAAAATAAGAAACTGCCTTTCTCTTTCCTCCAAACCCACGTTCTCCCCACATCCATGCTCAACGATTTCAATTTCCATGCTCAAATTAACCGTCTTTCCCTTTCCTCCTGATGGTAGTTTCTCCAAACCCACGTTCTCTCCATACCCGTTCTCCACATATCTCAAAGCCCACGCGGCCGCCTTTAGCACCCTCCAAACTCGACAACAATAAATTTTCCTTTAAGCTTATCAAGATCCTTTGAAATCCCAAAAGTACCTCGACCGAAGATCTTCGAAAGATCGCCATCGGGAACAATTACAAACGCAAGGCCGTCGCCACGTCCGCTAGGCAGCACTGAGAAGACGAATTCGGTGGAAAATGAGGTGGGTTTCCCGGAATGTGGATCGATTAGCTTGAAGGGTCTCCTGAAAGCGAGAGCGCCAGCAGTGGGAGACAAATGGGTAGTGAGATTAACGCGGGAGGCACCATTGCCGGACTTGGCATCGCCGAGGAGGGCGAAATTGGATCCAAAATCAGCGCTTCGGAAGCCTTTGATTGAGAAATTGGGATCGGGATCGGCAATTAGGGTTACGAAACGCAAGACCAGGAAAGAGAAAGAGATCAAGGGCCACCGCATTTGACAAAAAACCGTCATTTGATCGCAATTAGAAGATGGGTTTTCAAAATTGGCGTTGAGAATTCAAGCAGAAGTTTCAGTTTTCGACATTTTTGGGGGAGATTGAAGCCTAATTGGACACAGATTGAGAGGGAAAGGGGGAAGTAGGTGAAGTCATCGGGGGAAAGGGGGCGATTCCTTTGAATTGCTGTCACGAAGCTGGCGTCGGTTGCGGATGGTTTTACTGTATGGATGTTGAACTGTTACTAATTCCTTTGCGTTGCTTGGTCAAAATTGGTTCTCTGTTGAACTGTTACTGATTTAGGTATTCTCTATTGAACTGTTTATATTGGGACTGCTTATACCCGATGGAAATTTGGTTAGCGCCCCCTATAGTATTCTCTATTGAACTGTTTATTTCTTTCATGTTTTTGGATTTAGGTATAATTTATAAACCCTCAAAAACTCTAACCACTTGAGTTTCATCAATTGCTTGTATATTTGATTTACTTGACAATTTTCGAATATTCCATCCTATTTGCAATTGATTAGGAACCCGTAAGAGATCCCATGGGGCGAGGTTGGTCCTAAATTTGTTGTTGAATCCACTGGAGTGTTCACTGATAAGGAAAAAGTTGCTTCCTGATAACTCCCTCCCTTGATGAAAATCGGAATAAATGTTTCAAAGGCCTTGACATGATGTTTGTGTCAAAGGTCTTGGAGCATTAACAGTTGATGAAATACAAAACTTGTTTTATAAGTCCGAATATTATTTAATCTTATTATATACTTCCTTTATATTATATATATATATATGTATTACTAATCTTTCAGGAAGTATTTCGAGATTATATCTTTCCTTTTGGTGCATATTGAGGAGATCAAATTCAAAGAAGATCATGTCTTCGAAGTGTCCTAAAATAGAAGATCCGGGCGCGCCATGATCTTTACTAGCCGTTGTTGAAGATTCGGTGTTGAAGAACCTCGAAAATGCACATCTTTGCAAGCTGTCAAATGACTATGAACGAACCAAAACGTCATTTAATCCAAGCTTGCACCTTGGGACTTCTTCCCATGGTGGAGCCTTCTTCTTCCTCTTGAGAAGGACATCATCCTCATAATCTCGAATCATAGGTGTGTCCGGAGGTGTCTTTGATGATGGCTTGGATGGTCCCGCATCATGCTCCATATTACTTCTATAAAGGAAAGGAAGAAGAAGACAGAATACACACGTGCTACACGAGCTTTCATTCATTCAAGCAAGATCTGTCTTCCAAGTGTCTCTCTGCTAAGCGCTCAAGAGTTTGTTGTTTATTTCAAAGCCTTTGAGAGTCACTGTGAGCTTATAGGATATATTCATTTATAGTGTTACTCGAGAGTTTGTAACTCGGGAAGTTGCACTAGGTTATTGATTTGTGAGAGTAAGAGGATTGTACTAGATAGCTGAGAGAGGTGGGGCTCTTCTAGATTGGTCTAGGACTCCAAGGGAACGTGAGTTGACTAGATTGTAATTGTATATGAGAGAGGCTTCTCGGTGAGCTATTAGGATCCTAAGCTTTTTGAATCAATAAAGCCTGTTGAATCCTATGGTTGTGGAAGAACCCTAGGCGGGGACGTAGGCCAAGTTCGTGCCGAACCTCGTTAACAATTCGTTGCATCCTTTACTTACTGCTTTACCATATTTCCGCACTTTGTTCGAATTGTTTAACTTCTTTGATTCAGGATTTCCAGAGAAAAAGATTAAGTCTAATCTCAAAGGGTTTTGCACGAGCTTCAAAAGTCTTGAGACTATCTGCGAAAAACCGGCATACTCTATTCAACCCCCCTTCTAGAGTATTTCTATATTACTTAGTTTTATATTATCGAACCTTCACTTCCCATTTGAAGGTATATTATATATACTCTTCTTAATCCAAAAACATCTACTGTACGTCATAAGAGGTTTTGTGCAATGCTGATCAGTTTGATTGGATTATTAAACAAAAAAAAATCAGGATGATGCAAAGAAAGTGGTAATCTTTGCACCAAGCAAAGATGCACCCATGTTTGTTATGGTGTCAATGAGAAAGACTACAAGCCGGAACTCGACATCGTCTCCAACGATAACTGCACTACCAACTATCTTGCCCCTCTTGCCAAGGTCATCAATGACCGATTTGGCATCGTCGAGGGCCTTATGACCACTGTACATGCCACTACTGGTAATTTCATGCCCTCTTTTGAGTCTTTGTTATGCCAAAAATTCAGCTTATAGTTCATATGCGGTGTGTTAAAGTTTGATATGACACCCATGGACTGAGATTCGCAGCTTTAACACATGAGCTCATACCACCTTCAGTTATAAGTATGAATATGGATAAGCAATTACCAGGAGTGGAACCTGCAACTGGAATTCGACCATCTGCGGAAACCTTACTTCCTCCTCCTGACTTTGATTCTGCATCCTACCCGAAAGGTTGGCTAATAGGGAAGAAGAGGAAGCTGGTAAACGTGGATGTTGTCGAGAGTATGCGGCGGATCGTTGTTCAGGAAATGAACAGAAAGGTGCGCTCTATAACTATTTTCTTTCTGTTCAGATGACTGAGTGTGATAGTTTCTTTATAGGTAGATTCTCGATTGCTTACATGGGATTGTGATTTTTGTGACTCAAGTTTGTTTTATGTTCTAGCATGCTTCCGAAGAACTAAGTGAATTAGCAATCATTCAACTGCACTGCAGGATCGTGAAATTGACGGCTTAAACGAGCAGTTAGAAGAGGACTCACGGTGCTTGGAGCATCTGCAAGTCCAACTGCTCGAAGAGAAGAGGAAACGGGCTGAGGTCGAGAGAGAGAGAGAAGACGATGCTGCAGGATCAGTTGAACATGCTGCAGGAGAATGAAGCCATGGGTGAAGAGGAGGATGATGGCACTGATGGGCAAGAGCCATAATCTTCTCCTCTTTGGCCTCCCAAGTCATTTTCCTTCTTTCACTATCAAAAAAGGAAAAAAATTAGAAAGAAAAAAAAAAACTTTTCTCATCTAGAATTTTTGGGTCTTTTTATTTAGGGCTACCAAATTTACATAGTAGTTTCCTTTGTACAACTTGTATGTGTTCATTATTGGTGTGAATTTGTCAAAATAAGGAGGCATGTAGTTGCAGTTTGTGATGTATTCTTGCAGCCTGCAGCCACTTGTGATTGAATGTATAAGAACCATATGGCATCATTTGGCTTGTATATATGTCTATTTATATTTTATATATTAATAATTAAACATCCTTTTCAAGGAGATAGATTCAAAAGCCCTTGAACAAGAAACTGAGATTAAAAATATTAACAAGTATTAGCCTCATTTTCCTGATATTGGAATCATAAAACCAGTAGCAAATGTTTGGCCAATTTGCCAAACAAAAGCCAAAATGCATAAAGATTATTTAAGGCAAATCTTCTTGTATTGTAAATCTTTATGATAAACAACACACGGGTTATTGTGGCGAGGTGCCATAAACTTAAAAAGATTTACATTCCAAGAGCAATCAAACCTACACTTCACAAGAGCACATTGGTGTATTTCACAGTTGACAAGTGTTTGGCAAACCAACTGCACCAATCATGATTGTGCTCCGGGATCTTCCCACAAATTGTACAAAAAACGGGGCAGAGAACGAGCTCGAGCTGTTATATTCTTTGACACGGATGTCAAATCCTGCAAATTGTAAAAACAGCTACACAGAAGACGGTTGATGGACCATGAAACAAGGATTGGAGGGACGGAAGGGCTGCCTCCACCAACATTATCCCGAGCAGCACCGGGGCTGCAAAGGTCTGCTCTTAACAACCTTTCATTCAGTTGACGATTCAGATGGATTCTTGTAGAGTGTGTTTGTCTGAATTTGCACCGTTATGTATTATTGTATGTCCCTCGAGTTTCAGATATGTCTGAACTCGAATTCTTATCTAATCAAAAATAAAAATAAAAATTAAGTGAACATTTTCTCTTGATTTAAAGGGTTGTTTATGAACGTAAACATACAATTATCTTTTTCTAATTAAGGGACTAAAACATTATAAAAACACACACTAAATAGTAAATATCATTTTTAATACTTTAGCTTCATAGGGTTTATACATTTAAATCTATGGTATTTTTTCTCAAATTGGTTTATAATTTAGACCAATTTGAGAGGTATAATATGTTATGTGACATTGAAAGTGACATTGAGAATCCGGACTCAGTTTTCTTAGGTCAAGAACTATAATACTCTTTTTTCTTTGCTTCCAAACTCATGTTAGAAGATGTGTGAAAGCGGTCGGTCTACTATTCTTTGTCAAATTTAGAATATCAATTGTCTAGACAAAAGAATTCACAATGACAATCAAAGATTTCGAAGAACAACAAGGTGAGAAGTATATTAGCTGAAAATTGACGTTCGACCGAAAATATACTGAAAAAATCGAAAATGGTTCAGGAAAAGTACTAGTTGGTGTATCATTTCTAAAGAAACCACGCAACGTGTGGGTAAATAAAACTAGTTTAAAATAATTTTGACTTAAAATCTACGTAGATGTTCGCTTGAATGTTTTAATTTTAATTATTATCTAAAATTTAATTGAGTGATTTTGTTCAAATGGACCTTTAAGCATATTTGGTTAGCTAGATAGGCCCATTAATTGTTTTTTTAACATGCTTAGCCCATTAATTGTTTTTTTAGCTTGCTTAGCCCTCTTAAACGGTCAATGGTCAACCCATTTTGATTCCTTTTTTTTTTTTTTTTTGATGCCAACTTTTTTTTTAGTGATGTCATATTTTACCGTTTTGATACCAACATTTTGTGGTGACAATTTTATATAATTGATGGCATAAGAGCTTAAAACGTGGAATCAAAATATTGTCTCCTTATTGTCACTTTTCTAATGAAATGATTGGATGACTTTTTTTTAATGTCACTTTTTTAAAACATTGATGACATTTTTTGTGATGTCATATTTTACCGTTTTGATGCCAAAATTTTATTACATTTTATTTTCACTCTGATGCCACTTTTCTAATTAAATTATTGGATGACACTTTTTTTAAACTTTGATGACATTTTTTGTTTACTCTAATGTCACGTTGACCATTGATGCCATTTTGAAAAATTTGTATCACATTAAAGAAAAAAATGTCATCAAAAATACTACTTTGAAAAAATATCATCAAAAATATGGCATCACGGTAAAAAATATATTATCAAAAAATTGACATAAAAAAGTGGCATCAAAGTGAAAATAAAATATAGTAAAATTTTGGCATCAAAACGGTAAAATATGGCATCACTAAAAAAAAATGTTAGCATAAAAAAAAAATTGGCATCAAAATGGGTTGGTCAACGCAACCGTTGACCGGTCAATGGTCAAACGGTTGACCATTGACCAACCCACCCTATTGGGAAGGGGGCTAGGGCAAAACTAATTAAATTGATGGCCAAATTGCAGAAAACCACCCTTTAAATAGACTGTTTTGCGTGAAACCACCCCTTAAAACGAAAATTGCAGAAAACCACCCTTTAAACTGTTTTCCTTGCAAAGTCACACCCATCACCCAATTTTTGTTGATTAAATGTTAAAATGTGTGGAAATTTAATTATACCCCTTATTATTATTATTATTATTATTTTACTCATTTCAATTGATATTAGTTGATATTTAACTTTTTGACATATTTTTCAAAAGTAAAAAACACTATAAATATAAAAAAAAAGTTTTTTTTTAAAAAAATAATTTCATACGTACAAAAAAACTCTATAAAAATTTGATGTGTAATTTATGTTTTATACATATAAAAAAAATGTGTAATACTAGGGCTACTTGAAGAAAATAATTTTAAAAAAATAATAATATTTCATATAGTTTTTATTATTCTAAAAATGTATGTGGAATAATGAACATATTTTTAGAATAATAAAAACTAAATAACATATCATTTTTTAAAAATGTATTTTCTTTGAGTAACCCTTTAGTAATACACACTTTTTAAAATATATAAAACATCAATCATATCTATTTTTTTATAGAGTGTTTTTACTAATAAGTGTGAAATTATATTTAAAAATGATATTTTATTAAAAAAATTACTTTTGAAAACACATGTTAAAAGGTAAAAATTAATTAATACTGATTGGGTAAAGTAAAATAATAATAAAAACAAGGGATATAATTGATTTTCATGCACTTTAACATTTAATTAACAAAAAATGGGTGATGGGTGTGACTTTGCAAAGAAAACAGCTTTAAAGGGTGGTTTTATGCAATTTTCATTTTAAAGGGTGGTTTCACGCAAAACAGCCTATTTAAAGGGTGGTTTTCTGCAATTTGGCCTAAATTGATTTATGGGCTAGGTGACTAATTGGATATTCAAAAAAAGCCCTCTACCAAAATCACCCAATTTAATTCTATATATTTTTTCATAATTTTTAAATTTTATAAAAATAATATTTTATAGAATTTTTCAAAATATGGTTAAGATTTTCGAATGACCACTCAAAAATTAAATATCCCTAAATTTTAAAAGTCTACCTATGTATAGATATATTATATTTAATTTTGATCAAATATTGGATAGATTATTTGATCTAAAAATACACGTTTTTTACCAAATTATATTGGCTTATTAATTGATGTGACCCAAAAATAAAATATCAATTTAATTTAAAATATAACACAAACTAAAAATAATCTCGTTTTAATTCATAAAATTTCATAGATGCGAAATCGTACATGTCTCTGTTTTAGTATTTTATACAGATTCAAGGAGGGATTCTAACTTAAGATGAAATCGTACATGCCTCTGTTTTAGTATTTTATACATATTCAAGTAGCTGGGATTCTAACTTAAGATGTATCGATCAATACTTACTACAGAACAATGGAGAATGTTTTGTGCAATGGTTGAATAACTTGCATCGATTAGGTTTTTTAGTGGAGAGGAATATAGACAGAGCGGTATATATATTGCTACTAGTAAATAATGGAGAATGTTTTTCATATTGTCAAATATTGTTTTAAAGCTTGTTATAAAAAAGTATTTAATTTCTACAAACTATAGTCTGGTAAAACGGTGTCGTTTTCTCAATGTACCATGGGACATTGAGACAAGACAATTAATTAGGCCCAATAACTCGTAACGTAACAAGAAGCCCATCGGCAAAAACTGGCAAAACGGTGTCGTTTCCTTGTTGATAGAGAGACAAAAAAAACTGTTAAAACGGTGTCGTTTCCTTGTTGATAGAGAGACAACAGATAGGAAGAAGCGGAAACCGCTCTATTTAAACCCTAGAGGAGGTGGTGGTATCGTCCTCAAGTCTGCAACAACACGGCATCGGAGATCATTGAGAAAGATCTTTCTCTATTTGCTCCTTTGCGTTGCTCCGAGTCTCCGTAACGCCAATTGCTTGCTGTTTGTTTGGTTTTCCGATTCGATTTGAGTAGAGATGAAGGTTATCGCCGCTTATTTGTTGGCCGTTTTGGGTGGCAACGCCTCTCCTTCCGCCGAAAACATCAAGAACATTCTTGGTTCCGGTATCGTTTTTCTTCGTCTTTAAACTCAGCATGTTTTCAGATTCTCCGTTTCTAGATTTTCTGTTTTTATTGTACCGTACCAGTTAGGCGTCTAATTCTTGTTGACGCTAGCTATCTAATTGTATTTGTGCTTAAACGCACTCTATAGAGTTTGAATTTATTCATCTCTTCATTGATCATTAAGCGTAAGTTCCATTCACAGTAAAGTTGATTATTTATCAAGTAGTTTGTGGATTCTTTAATTTTGGTTCTATGTCTTTGTAATTGTCCATTGATTGGTATATATCATTGATGAACATATTGCTTGTTGCCACCGGTTGCGGTATATCGGCGTAATCTGTTTATTGTTCTGACGGAATTGTGTTTGAAGAGTTCTGTTTTTATTTTGATGAGCACATGTCATCATGTTGATATATGATTGAAATTCATCATTCCAAAGTGCAGTTTGAGGATTCTTGAGACAATTGGATCTTCGATGAGCATGTTGTTTTTTTGTAATGGATATGTTTGTGTATGTGAATATAGCAACTAACAAGGGATGTTGTTGTGTGAACATGTTGTTTTTCGTAATTGATCTTTGATGGACATGTTATTTTTCGGCAATGGATATGTTTGTGTGTGAATAGCAACTAATAAGGGATGTTGTTGTGTTGTGCACAGTGGGCATTGAGGCTGATGATGACAGGATTGAGCTGCTTTTGAGTCAAGTGAGGGGGAAGGATATCACTGAACTCATTGCAGCTGGCAGGGAGAAGCTGGCTTCCGTCCCTGCCGGTGGTGGTGTTGCTGTAGCAGCAGCACCTGCTCCTCCTGCTGCTGTTGGTGCCGCTGAGGCAAAGAAAGAAGAGAAGATCGAGGAGAAAGAGGAGTCTGATGATGTAAGATTACTGGGCCTTTATTTTCATTGTGTTTAATTGGTTTATGTACATTGTTCCTACGCATTTATGTTGTTGTTTTTCATATGTCACCTCAAATTTTGTGTTTTGCTTTGTTGCAGGACATGGGTCCTTTCTCCCTCTTCGACGACTAGGGGAACACTTCTGATCAATCATTTGCCGGCCGACTCATTTTGATTTTAGTACATTACAATTTTCAAGTTTTGTCACCTTTCCAAGTTCGATGTGGTGCTTTCTTTAATTAGCACTAGTTAAATACTCCGTATCCAGGGCCGGCCCAATGGTATTGTTGGGTGGGGCGGCCGCCAAGGGCCCGGCCCAATTATGGGGCCCAAAATAATTTTCTTTGTATATATATTGCTTTGAGAAAACTAGCCCAATTTCACACGTTATGCTTGAGTTTCCATTGAAAAAAGACCACCCACTACATCTATTTTTTTTAGAAGAAGAAAGAAAGAAAAAGAGATATCACATATATCTCTAACTCTAGCTCCCTAGCCTTTTTGTAGAGAATGAAAGAGAAAGGAAAAGCACATCACATCAAATTTTCTTCTTCAACCCATCAAGTAATTAAGAGGAGGATGTCAAAATTTCAACGGTTGAAGCAAACCCACAACAATTTATGGAGCAATTTTAGTGGAATATGGGTAAAATCAAAGACATGGATGCAAAAATTGGAAGGCTTGTTGATCAATTTTAGCCGACTATGGGTGAAATTGAAAATAACTGAGGATTTGGTGAAGACTACTCCCAAGTATAAATGAGATATTTTAATTAATATAATGTATGCTTTTTATACGAGAAATCGTTCCCTTTGTTTATTAAAAAAAAAATTTTAGGGCCCTTTTAGAAATAGTTAGTGTAACTTTGCCCAAGGGCCTTCAAAGGGCTAGGAACGGCCCTGTCCGTATCAGACAACTGTAGTGATTTGTGACTTTGTCTGAAGTGTTATGAAATTTAAATACTTTTGTTTTGCATTTTGATTTTCAGTGAATTTTTTTTTATTATAAATTTTTATTATTGTGACTTTCCATTAAAAAGAAAATCAAAAGATTAAAAGAAACAAGACGGATAACAACAACTATGAATAACTACGTACTCGGTACTCTCTCTCGAGATGTCTCTCCTAAGACTTGTTAGTCCCACAAGTGCTGGAAAGACTTGACCTTGAATCAGAATCAACCACATCGCCTACAATTGGGCCAAGATATTTGACTCAGAATCAACCACATCGCCTACAATTGGGCCAAGATATTTGACGTTGAAAACATCAGAAAGTTGGGATTAATCTTCTGCATTTGGCGGAAGCCGCAAATCATATCTATATACATATACTAAAATCGATTCAAAGCTTTCTCCCGTCAAAAAGGAAATCTAATAAAAAATAATTAGATAGACCTAATCTATATAAATAAAAACGATTAAATAATTATTTTATTTTAGCATTAACTCATATAATTTGATATAATCTTATAAAAGAATAATATTATATAAGGAAAAAACTATATCAATATAACACAATCTATCTGTGCATAAATATTTTAGTAAACTAATGTAATAAATATATAAATATATACTACATATAGTATTTAATAAAAAACAATATTAAAATATTTAAAAAAAATCAACTATCTATTTAATTACATGAGATTTAATTGACGATATTAGGAAGAAATTTTTTTTTACCTCGTAAATATGAATTTTATTTATATTTCGAGAGAATACAAATAAACAATAGTTAGATTATATATCATTTGTTTAACTAATAAAAATAATAGGATAGTTCTAATAAAAATAATAGGATAGTTATAATCTATATAATTAAAAATAGTTATTTTATTTTACCATTAATTGAATAAATAGAATATCTTATAAAAGAGTAAATAATTTTTTTTTTGATGAAAGTAAAAATTCGGTACGGGACGACCATTAACTGAGAGCATCCTTAATGATGAGGTCCTGGAGACCAGTATGGTCATAGAGTGAGACGTTATCCGGAGTGGTGTGGCCAAGGTGAGCGACCTTGTCAGCCACATCATTACCAGAACGATGGACATATAAAAGAGTAAATATTATATAAGGAAATAGCTATATCAATATAATTAAGAAAAAATTTGCAAAACAAGCACTTTATTTGGACGTATTTGCAAAATAGCCACGGGTTTGGACAATTTAGAAAAATAGCCGCTATATATACTTATTCTCGGATTGTACAGACATTTTTTTCTGTCTCCCAAATCCTCTCGCCTTCTCGATCTGTTCTCTCTCTCTCTCTCTCTCTCCACCGGGTCCGGCTCCGATGGCGACGAGTCTCCTCCTGTTCGCTGTCGCCGCCGCCGCACGCTCCTCCTCTCCCGTGCTCGACGAGGACGACGTCATCGCTCATCTCTTCCCTCCCTCTCGCCGCCTCTTCCTTGCCGTCCATCTTCCTCCGTCTCTGGAGGTCGTCCTCCTGTGCTCGACGAGGACGACGCAATCGATCCGGCTTGATTCGTCGTACGTTTTCCGGATTGGTTCGGTCGATTGTTCTTCCTTGCTTTGCTAAAGTTCGGAGTTTTCGTCGTTTGCTTCAATGTCGTCATCCAGCAGCTCAGGTATCAATTTCGTTTCTTTTTGCGAACTTTGTCGTGCTAGGGTTTTGAATTAAGTTTGTTTATGTTGATTTTATTGTCCATTTCGCCTTAGGTTTTGTCCATTTCGTTCGATTTCATTCGCCCTAGGTTACAATTGGATTTCTGAATAGTCGATGGTGTAAAAAATTGAGCGATGTCGAGTTTCCTTCAATGCTTTCTATATTGAATTGTTTCTAATTGCTCACTGATATGCCTTTGTTGCTCACTGATATACATACACTGTTATACTGAATTTGATCTGCAACTCTTTGATTTTCATACACTGTTATACATTGTTAATTTAGGAACTTGGAACTTTGTTTATTTTGAAATTAATTTAGGAAGAAGCATACACTGTTATACACATAAATCAGGTACTGACATTGAAGCACCTTGTATCCATGTATGCTAAATGTGGATTTTTTGCCCAAAGAGTGGCTGTTTTTCACATAATGAAACACAAAGATATAGTTATATGCAATGCTTTGATTCATGAAAGCAAGTGAGGTTTTAGGAAATCTGTTTTACAGAAAACAGATTTTTGATTCATGAAAGTTCCAATTTGATTAAAGATTTTGGAATGCTTTGATTCATGAAAGTTCCAATTTGAATTACAGATTTTGGAAATCTGTTTTACAGAAAACAGATTTTTGGAAATCTGTTTTACAGAAATCTGTTTTTACAGAAATCTGTTTTTACAGAAAACAGATATTCAAAAATCTGTTTTACAGAAATCAGTTTTACAGAAATCTGTTTTTACAGAAAATAGATTTTTGGAAATCTGTTTTACAGAAATCAGTTTTACAGAAAACAGATTTCTGGAAATCTGTTTTTACAGAAATCTGTTTTTACAGAAATCTGTTTTTACAGAAAACAGATTTTTTGAAATCTGTTTTTACAGAAAACAGATTTTTTGAAATCTGTTTTACAGAAAATAGATTTTGGGAAATCTGTTTTACGGAAAACACTTGATCTCTGTTGTGTACTTGATGATTCTTATCGGCCGGACTGATCTGTTTGATTGTGCTGAATGAAGGGTTCGGTTGGTGGTGTTTACAGAAATCTGTTTTTACAGAAAACAGATTTTTTGAAATCTGTTTTACAGAAAATAGATTTTGGGAAATCTGTTTTGGGGAAAACACTTGATCTCTGTTGTGTACTTGATGATTCTTATCGGCCGGACTGATCTGTTTGATTGTGCTGAATGAAGGGTCCGGTTGGTGGTGTTATTGGTGGAATCGTAATTGAGATGGATTTGTGCACTGGTGGTGCTGTCATGAACCATGGAGATATGCCATGGGATGTATTTTTGTAGTGTCATACTTTCTGCTGTCACAAATCTGCTTGCTTGGGAGCGTGTCTTCTGGCTGCTGCTACTAATTGGATTTTGTCGCTCACTTGGGCTCTTCTTGGAGGCTTAATTTTATTAAAATTCATATGAGCTTTTTTCTTGATATTTTCGCTTGTGTAATGAGAACTATCATAATTACAAAGTGTTATATCATCCCTTTTGAATGCCTTTGTTTTGGAGCTATTCATTTGGTTGTGGAGTTATTGAGTTTCCTAGTCGAATGCTTTTAGCCTATTAGCTCAAATGGGAGAGCATTGTGCTCATGCACAAGGATGTGGGTTCGAATCCCATGTAGGCAAATTGAATTGTGATTAAAATGTGCAATTTTAGTTTGAATTTTATTTTTTAGTGTTTGAATTGTGATTTTTTCTTGAATTGGTTTTGTACACTAGATGAATGTGTTTTTTGATTTTGAAGTGTATGTGGTGACACTAGGTGATTAAGGCCCAAAGTAGTGCTGACACTGATATTAGTTACAAGTAGTGGTGACACTAGCTTTTTATTTATTTATTTTGAAGTGTATGTGGTGACACTATGTGGTTAAGCCCCAAAGTAGTGCTGACACTAATATTAGTTACAAGTAGTGTTGACACTAGCCTTGTGTTTTCTGATATTGAAGTGTATGTGGTGACGTTTTTTGTTATTGAAGTTTATGTGGTGACACTAGGTGGTAAGTCTCAAAGCAGTGCTAACATTGATATTAGTTACAAGTAGTGGTGACACTAGCCTTGTATTTTTCTATTTTGAAGTGTTATATTGCACAACATTGTCTTATTTTTGTTCAATAATAGATTATATTTGCACAACAATCGAAGAGTTTTGAAATTGTGCTCAATAAACTATGATTGTAGAACATGGGGAATTAATGGATTTTTTGCTAAACATGCTCTTATTTTTGCTCAACAATTCTTTATTTTTGCACAACAATCGAGACTTGTGAAATTATGTCTCAACATAATCTTATTTTTTGTAAATATGATTTTATACTTTTTTAATAGATTATTGCACAACACGGTCTTATTTTTGCTCATCAATAGAGTAAAATTGCACAGCATGGAGGGATTGGTGAAATTTTGCTCAACATCATCTTATTTTTGCTCAACAATAGGTTATTTTTGCACAGCAATCGAGACTTGAGAATTTGTTCTCAATATGATTTTTTTTCTCTCAATATAATTTCATACTTTCTCAATAAATTATTGCACAACATGCTCTTATTTTTGCTCATTAATACTTTATTTTTGCACAACATTCGAGACTTGTGAAATTGTGTCTCAACATGATCTTACTTTTTGTAAATATAATTTTATACCTTTTTAATAGATTATTGCACAACATGGTCTTATTTTTGCTCATCAATAGACAATAATTACACAACATGGGGGGTTGGTGAAATTTTGCTCAACATCATCTTATTTTTGCTCAACTATAGGTTATTTTTGCACAACATGGTCTTATTTTCTCTCAATATAATTTCATATTTTCTCAATAAATTATTGCACAACATGCTCTTATTTTTGCTCATCAATAGACAATAATTGCACAACATGGGGGATTGGTGAAATTTTGCTCAACATCATCTTATTTTTGCTCAACTATAGGTTATTTTTGCACAACATGATCTTATTTTCTCTCAATATAATTTCATATTTTCTCAATAAATTATTGCACAACATGCTCTTATTTTTGCTCATCAATACTTTATTTTTGTACAACATTTGAGACTTGTGAAATTGTGTCTCAACATCATCTTACTTTTTGTAAATATAATTTTATACTTTTTAAATAGATTATTGCACAACATGATCTTATTTTTGCTCATCAATAGACAATAATTGCACAACAATGGGGGATTGATGAAATTTTGCTCAAAATCATCTTATTTTTGCTCAACTATAGGTTATTTTTGCACAACAATCGAGACTCTTATTTTCTCTCAATATAATTTCATACTTTCTTATTGCACAACATGCTCTTATTTTTGCTCATCAATACTTTATTTTTGCACAACTAGTGATGAAAATTAGTGCTGACACTAATATTAGTTACAATTAGTGCTGACACTGATATTAGTTAAATTAGTGGTGAAAATTTGCTCAACATGTTAAGAATATCATGTTGAGAAGCAATACCATGTTGTTTCTTAACATGGTATTATTTTTTTAAGTCAACAATAATGATAAAATCTAAAATTTGTTGAGTACCGATGACAGAATTGTGCTGACATATAAAAAAGAATACACAAACTTGTCTTATTACATGATAAAACATAAATGTGAATAACACACAATGATGTGGGTTCAAATCCCGCACAATGATGGGGTGAAAAGGGGGATAAAGAACTTCGTAATCAAATATAGACAAAACCAAAATCTAGACCAAAAGAAAAGAAAAGATGATGCACACAATAATTCAAAGGAAGAAATAAACAAATATAGCACAAGCAATTAGTGCTGACACTGATATTTTGTGCTGACACTGATGTTAGTTACAAATATAGCACCAACAATTAGTGCTGACACTGATATTAGTTACAAATTTTCAGGCTCCTTGAAGAATCCACATGCAAAGTTCAAAATTGCTCAGTAGTGCCCCATCTCCTTGAAGTGTGCAAAGACGTTGCTTGAAGAATTGCTCAACAGAAAAAAGATCGAAACCTCGACTCATAAAAATTGATCGACAGTGATCCTGCAAGCAAAGAATTGTGCTGACAGCCTTATTTTGAATGCTTTATCCTTCTCTTGAACTCTCCTATTGAAATCTTTCTATTGCAGGGTGGTCTTCCTGGTCTCGAAAATCAGTAGGCAGTCCCTCTGTCGAGCAAAGAAGAAATCCAATTACACCATTGAAAATCAAGGCAAATGAAGAAAAGGAATGAACTAAAATAGGGATGTCAGACATACTAATAAGCTATCAAATATGAATTTTAGTTTCAAAGACCAAACAGAATTAACTTACCTCTGCACAGAGAAGGAAATAACAGTGATGACAGCATCAACAGTTCAAATACAAGAATAGTGAATATGTAAATACAAGATGGAAGTGAGGGCAAATACAAGAAGAGAAAATTTGTGCTGAAGGCACAAATTTTCAGCAGCAAAAAACATGATCATTAAATTAGCTAGATGAATAAAATACACCATTTATGAACACAATCCTACAAAATTTGCACCTCCGGTGCAAATTTTCTATGATTCAAGTGCAATAATGACATGAGCAATGAAAGTGTAATAAGAAATGAGTACTTCATTATATTGTCAAATGCAATAATGGATGCAACAGTGAGGAATGCATATCATTAAATCAACTAGATGAATAGAATACACCATTTATGAACACAATCCTACAAAATTTGCACCTCCTGTGCAAATTTTCTATGACTCAAGTGTAGTGATGAAAAGAGCAATCAACTATATGAATAAAATACACCAGTTATAAACACAATCTATCAAAATTTGTACCTCCGATGCAAATTTTCTATGATTCAAATGCAGTGCTGACATGGAGTAATCAAAGTGTAATAAGGAATGTGGAGTTCATTTTATTGTCAAATGCAATAATGGATGCAACAGTGAGGAATCCATATCATTAAATCAACTAGATCAATAGAGTAAGCACATTGCTCGGGATGTATTTGATCTAGATATAGAAATGATACATTTAAAGTGCAAGCACATTATTCGAATGAGCATAAAGAAGCATGGATTCAAAAGGAGACTTCAAAATCTCATCCAATACATCAAAAATGAAATAAAATTTACCAATGTAACATATTAACGAGCATACATAAGCATAAACAAGCACATATATATTCAATTGGAGACTTGAAAATCACACACATATAGCAAAAAACGATTATAATTAGTAATTGATGCTTCAAAAATCAATCAAAATTTGCGCCAAAGGCGCAAATTTTGAGGCATTCCATAATAGTAATCACTTGATTCGACTGTAATTCATAGAGATATAGAATAAATAAGCATAAACAAGCACATATTCAATTGCAGACTTGAAAATTACACACATATAGCAAAAAACGATCAAAACCAGTAATTGATGCTTAAAATACAGGTTATGTGCAAAACATAAAACAACATATCAATCACAAACATAAAACAACAAGGACAAGATTTCAGATTTCATTCAGCAATTGCAGCCATCACAAAAAAAATCGAGTTCCTTATCAATCGATCGATTGATAAGGAAAACAGTCGGAAGCAAAGATCGATCAGTCGGAAGCAAAAATCGAGTTCCTTATCAATCGATCTTCGATCGATTGATAAGGAAACCTCGACTCGTAAAAATACAGTCACTCGACCTATTGGAGCATTTCATCAAACAGGTTATGTGCAAAACATAAAACAACATATCAATCACAAACGTAAAACAACAAGGACAAGATTTTAGATTTCGTTCATCAATTGCAGCCATCACAAACAAAATCGAGTCCGTTATCAATCGATCTTCGATCGATTGATAAGAAAAACAGTCGGAAGCAAAAATCGAGTTACTGTAACATTTAATATGACGTAATAAGAGCAGTCAAATAATTATTTGCATCAAGGGAAATTTTAAAAGAGATAAACGATACATTTATTTCACGTATACCTAAATGTGAAAATTTGAACATCACGCGCACCAACATAGACCAATCAACTTATGCTCAACAATATAAAAGATTACAGCTAAGATATATCATAACTAATTGACTTAAAGGAATTATGGGGAAAATAATACATCCACTATAAGGAGCATTTGTATTCGAAAGAGCCATATAGTTAAGACAACGTAATAATTGCACATTGAAAATTTTCACTCCTTTAGAGGAAGAAAGGGGAAAGAGGGATGGATGATAATTAAACTCGATATGGAAAAAGTTTATGTCAGAGTTGAATGAGATTTTTTTTGTTTCTTGTCCTATAGAAGTTCATATTTAATTATAGATTTATTAGACGTATCAAAGAATGTGTGGAAATGGTTTTTTTTTTGTTCTCATCAATGATGGCCCAACATAAATCTTTCAACCATGACGTGGAATATGAAAAGGGGACCCCATCTTACCACACCTTTTCATCATAGGAGCAAAGATCCTAGCACAAAAATTACAACAAACCTACAATGAGTCGAGGAAAACAATTGGTTTTGAAAACACTAAATCAGGAAACCGAATACCATTCCTCTCATTCGCCGACAATATTATGATCTTTGTCAAAGCGACGACAGAATCATGCTCAAAGTAAAACAAATAATTGATGACTATTGTAATATATCATGACAAAAGGTGAATTTCGGCAAATCAGCTTTCCAGGTAACTACTAGTGTACCGAACCAGCAAAGGCAACAAATACAAAGCATCTTCCATATCACAAACAACGCGGAACTTGCCAAATATTTGGGATGCACAAATCCACAATTATAAACAAAAGAGTAAACAAGAACACATTTGAAGACATAGTAAAAAAAACTAGAAACCAACGGACAAAATGGAAGGCAAGCGCTCTGTCTCAGAAAGGATGGACTATCCTTGTCAAATCCAACCTATCTATGAAACCAAATTTTGTGATGCAAACTTTTAAGCTTCCCGCCAATACTCTCAAAGAGCTAAACAAAATCAATAAATCCTTCTTTGGAACAAAGGAAACTCGTACAAACCCCTGATCGGATGGGATAAAGAAACATGGAGGCTTAGGTCTACACAAATCAAAAGACATTAACAAAGCACTTCAAATGAAACTACTATAAAAATTATGGCGGAACCAGACAATATTTGGGTGAGAATCATTAGAGAAAATTACATGAAAGATCAACCTCTTAGGGAATACAAAAAGAATCCACAAGTCATGACAATGGAAAAAACTCATGGAAATCAAAGAGGACTTCCTTGATGGGCTAGTATGGAAAATTGAAAATGGAAAGGCTATACGATTTTGGATCAACTACAACCGAATAACATTATTGATCAACTACAACCGAATAACATTATTGATGAGAATGAAAAAGTGGATATGTGTATAGACCCAAACAAACGGTGGAAAATTGATAAATTATGCCATATCCTTCAAGTATTGTCCAAATGATTCAAAACACAAGGATTCCAATGACTGATATCGGGGATTGCCTATTTTTGCAAGCTAGCTGACATGGATGGTTCACTACAACAACATCACTTGACAAAATCAAAGTATACCAATGTAACCAAGAAAGTGACATTGCATGGATCTAGGAAGTCGGGTGCCTTCGAAAGTAAGAAATTTCCTATGGAAGTTTGTCATGAACGGAACACCGACAAGAGTGAAACTAGCATAAAAAGAAGTTGCAATTCCTCTACCGTGTACCTTTTGTAACCAGTCTGATGAAGATGCATGCCACACATTTCTTTCACAAACTGTACCCACTCGCTAGACCTGCTTTTCAACTTCAACAACACAATAACCAATATCATAAGAACTCACTACTACATTACCGAGCTAATGGAGCGGTTGAATGTGGCGGTTAGGTTTAGCTGGCGGTTTATGTAGCGGTTTGTCCTGATGCATATTTCCATTTTCCGTTTGAAAGCTAAGGTGGCGGTTTATTGGGTCTAATGTAGCAGTTTGATAAAATCTGAAAAATAAAAAAAGTGTGGCGGTATTATTACACCATGGGTAGCGGTTATCCGCGCGGGAGATTTCCGCGCTCCATGAATTTGTGGGAAAGTTTGATTATATTTTAATAATATCCAAAATCACTTTATCCACTGCAGCACTCCACCGCTTCATCGAGCCTATCAGTTTCGCTTCACCAAAATCACCCCTCAGACGATCTCCTGGTTTGCCCTTTTTCGATTCAACCTTTGATTTCACAAGTGAGCCCCGATTTCAGTTTCCTCCGTCTCCAAGCGACCTTCGATATCACTTAATTCGTTGCCAAAATCACTGATGGAGCATGTCTGATTCCCTCTTGGTGCCTGTCTTCGCTGCGAAAATCAACCCTGGACCTTCGATTGCAGTTGTCCTTTGGTACGAGCCACTTCTTCTGGTGCTTGGAGAGTGTCCTAGTTCGTTTCTTTCTCTCTTTCTTCTACTTTTTTATTCAAATGATTTTATAGTCTGCTTTAAAGTTGGTGAGCGAAGGGTTAGGGTTTTTATGGAGCTTAGACTTGGGTCATGGAACTCTCGATCAAAATTAGGAAATAAAGAGAAAAAGATGATTAAGGAGGAGAAAAGTTCCTGCGTGTATTCCCATTTATAATACTATTAATGGCTTAAGAGCCCCAATCATGAGATCACCATTACACTGATATATGAAGGGTGATATGTTTAGGCTTGTTTGCATTTACTTTTGGGAATAAAATGAGTAGCTTTAGTTTTCAAGTTGAAGACAGGTGGTCATTTTTGGGTGCTTTTAACAAAATCAACCCATTCAACCCGACATCTGTAGTGCACAAAATGAGAGTGGAACCAATCTAGTTGCATCCGTGCTATGGTATTAGAGAAGCATGGAAAGGGCATTCATTAAGTAGTCCATGGTTATGGGCTTCCACAACAAGGCTTTAGGCTTTCACTTTAAAAAGTGGCTTGCTAAGTCAAGGGGTTGAAGTGAAACTCTCACAACTTTACTTGTTGTAGCGGTGGTTGTGTACAATTAAATTTCATATTAAAGTCAAGGAACTTCTGTTTTTAAATCTATCACACCACTTAAATAACCTTATTCTAGAATTCTAATTCATTGAGCTTATGATATAGTGGGAAATCGTTTTCTTTTTTCTTTATATTTATCTGTTTTTCTTCCTTCCTGTTTGGATCATTTTCTTAAAATTACCCCCATATGATCCATTCAGATTTGAAAAAATTCCTAGGACGACAGAACATTAGGAAAGGCAGTAGGAGCTGCAACCAGGTTGGTGTATGGCATCTCCTCTCCTTGCTAAAAAAAAGCAAATAAGTGGTGTTAGAAAATTGACCAGTTAGGCTAATGGCTTTTATACTCTAGATAGGGTCATTGGAAAAAGACCATTGATTTCTTATTATTCATTCTTTGTAGGGATACAAAGAATATTAAGGATAGAATAAATCCTAATAGATATGGTAAATCCTAAAAGACATAACAATGTCATCTGATATATCAGTACTGCTCCCTCTAATAAACATCTTGCTTGCCTTCGTATCTCATCCTCAGAATCTCATATTGGTGCAAGTTCGCAACAACCAAACAGTTAAAAGTTTATTAGTCAGTAGGAAGGTATACCAATGGATAAAGCTATTGATGTGTGCCACACCCGTAACAACTAAAACAACTCTTATTATTTATGGATAACGTTTAAGATATGAACCTTGACATTATGTCCATTTATGTTATGCATATAAAGACAAGAATTTCCGATTCTAATTTTGGTGGAATGTGTCGTTTGAACATCTAATTTACTTGCTGGATTATTGGTTTATAGCTGGCACACCGATTTTTCTAGGAATAGCTATGATATTACTTATTTACTCATGTGTGAGAGAGATTTGAGTGCATATGTGCAATTAGTTATGTGTATGTTATGTCCTGAGACAATTCAAGGTCATTCCGGGTTGAATTTGGGAAGGGAAGATGGAGGAGGTAATAAGTAGAGTTTAGAGATTAGAGGGTAGAGGTAGACGAAGACACAAAAGAGATAGGGTAGAGAGATAAGAGAGAGGCAAGAGGGTAAAAGATGATTATGTTTACTGATGTCGTGACTTGCAGCCTTGGTGCTCACCGATTTTTCTTTCAGCCTCTATTCAGATCAATATCATACTCTTTTTTATCATGATCAATCCTTACTGGGATGTTGCTCTGATATTTGTGTGGTTGTAGGTCTTTTTCGTTGGAACCATGTAAGGTAGCAATGGGTCAGGGAGAAGAAAACTCAGAAGCAAACAAATGTACAAGAACCTAGATTGAGGTACAGATTGCATGTTGTTGTTATCCTCATGTTTGTTGGGCAGATCATATAAGTTTGCACAATTTTTTCTGTGCCCTCCCATGGCTATGATTCTTTTCATGTATGAAAGAAGGAGAATTAGAATTTATTCAATTTGAATGAAAAAATAATTTTTTTAAAGAATCCAGATTACAGCGCATTACCTCTGTTGACTGCAATGGTGCTTGCATTGCCGTAGCTCGAATATTTTCACAAAATAGTTTCATGTTGTTCATATATGGATTGAACTGTACTCCTCATTTTTACTAGATATCTTTAAGGGTGGTTCCATTTAGACAGATTATAGTATTTAAATTCAGAAGATGTCGTTACTCACATTGGCCTCTGGTTTGTGAATAGGCAACTGTTCGATTTTCTGTTTTACACCAAACAATCGGTCTCCTAGTGGCAGCAATCAATCCTATAGTTCTTTCCTACGGTGTGATCAATCTGCTTCTCAACCTGTCCGGTTTGTTTCCTTCTGTAAATCTTCCGTTTTTTGTTCAAAATAATTATTTTACTCTCTTTGATTACACACTTGGTGAGTTATGATTTTAAAACAATTTTTTTATGAGGTTGTGTGTCTCTAATTTATTAAGTATTCATCTATTTCCATACTGATTTAGAGGTATTTTCCATTTAGATAGATTCTAGTTTTCATCATACACTTAATATTGAAGACGAAAATGTGCTTATGGTAATAATAAACGTTAGGTATGGATAAAAGTAACTCCAATTGGTGGTTGTTTCCTAGATGGGGTAAGGAATACCTTGAGGGTGTCGATGAATATATAGAAAAGGCATGTGAAAGTAAAGCACGTGGAGGTGAAATTCGTTGTCCGTGTAAAATATGTTGCTTTCGAAATTGGTCTCTTCCGAATATTGTCAAAGATCACATGATCTCAAAAGGTTTTATTTGGCTACCCGAGGAACACATACAACCGGTTAGAGAAAACGTAGCTGGTGGTAATGGTGGGGTTAATAACTTTGATGATATTCGTGTGGTTAACAACTTGGATGACAAGATAGATGATCTACTGCATGACACATTTAGAAATGGTCCGAATGAAGAGACGAAGAATTTCTACTAGTTAGTGGAAGAGGGCCAACAAGAGTTGTATCCCGCCTGTATAAACTTCTCAAAGCTATCTTTTACTATTCAGTTATTTCTTTTCAAGCGTGACAATCACTTGAGCAATACGGCTTTCACCGAGTTGTTGAAGATTTTAAAAGCTATGCAACCTGATGCAAAATTACCTAGTTCGTTCAATGAAGCCAAAGGTGTTGTGAAGCTATTAGGTCTTGATTACACTAAGATAGATGCATGTCCAAATGACTGCATGTTGTACTGGGAGAATACAGCAAACTCCACAAGTTGTTATTTTTGTAAGGCATCGAGATGGAAATCAGATGATGAAGATGAGGTCACATGGAAAGTTCGTCGAATTCCATCAAAAATACTCAGGTACTTTCCTATTAAGAAGAGGTTACAAAGGTTGTTTATGTGCCCAAAGACTGCGCATCACATGACATGGCATGCAAATGGACGTCCAAATGATGGAATGCTAAGACACCCAACAGATGGTGAAGATTGGAAGAATTTCGATTTGGCATATCTGATGTTTGCTGGAGATGTGCGTAATGTCAGATTGGGGTTAGCTCGTGATGGATTTAACCCCTTTAACACAATGAGTATTGTGCATAGTACATGGCCAGTTATATTGACCAATTGTAACCTACCACCGTGGATGTCTATGAAGCCAGAAAATTTAATGCTAGCCTTACTTATTCCAGGCCATTTATCACCCGGGAATGACATTGATGTGTACTTGCAACCGTTAGTGAAGGATTTGAAAGAATTATGGGAGTTTGGAATTGAAACATTTGACGCTTCTACAAACCAGATGTTTAATATGCACGCAGCCTTATTTTATACCATAAGTGATTTCCCGGCTTATGCAATGTTATCGGGATGGAGTACAAAAGGGAAGTTCGCATGTCCTTGTTGCCATTATGAGACTCACTCACAATATTTGAAATACAGTAAAAAGACATGCTACATGGGCCATCGTAGATTTTTGCCTGCAGGCCACCCATATCGTAGTAACAAGAAGCAGTTCGATGGGAATCCTGAGAATCGGAGTGCACCAATTCGATTATCAGGGATTAAAACTTCTAATCTGCTGATGGGTTTTCAAAATAAATTTGGAAAGAAGAAAGAGAATCAGGAAAGCGGAAGGAATAAGGGGAGGGGAAATAAAACCAAAAAAGAAAAGAAGAGTGGACATGAAAAGGAGAAGAAAGATAATCAAGACAAAGGTGAGGTGTGCCCATGGAAAAAAAGATCAATTTTTTTTGAATTGCCTTATTGAAAGAATATTGTTTGTCGACATTATCTCGATGTCATGCATATAGAAAAGAATGTTTGTGATAGTATAGTTGGAACATTGTTAGATATACCCGGGAAGACTAAGGATCATTTGGCTGCGCGAAATGACTTGAAAGAGCTTAACATCATGCCCGAGCTGTAGCCTAAAGAATCTGTAGATGGTCAGCGGGTGGAAATTGCAAAATCTCGCTTTTGGATGACGGTTGAAGAGAAGCGCATGTTTTGTAGAGTAATTAAGAATGCCAAGATACCAAAAAGCTGTAGTTCCAACATTGCGAGGTGCGTGCAAGTTCAAGAAAGGAAAATTACAGGATATAAGAGTCATGATGCTCACTTCCTAATGCATTTTTTTACTTCCAATCGCCGTGAAGTTGAATCTGCATAAGGATGTTGCG
Source organism: Persicaria tinctoria (assembly GCA_037127255.1). NCBI lineage: Eukaryota > Viridiplantae > Streptophyta > Magnoliopsida > Caryophyllales > Polygonaceae > Persicaria > Persicaria tinctoria. The sequence goes on along the minus strand of JBANSL010000007.1, from coordinate 21,922,711 downwards.
ACTCCTCTGATGAGACTAAGTGCTTTCTTCAAAGCTATTTGTTATAAAGTTATTGATCCTACTGATCTTGATTATCTACAATATGAAATTGCTGAGATTCTTTCTCAATTTGAAAGAATATTTCCTGCTGCCTTTTTTGATGTAACGGTTCATTTGCCGATTCACTTAGTTGAAGAGATAAGGTTTGGGGGACCAGTTTGCACACGATGGATGTATCCGATTGAAAGATATCTGCGAAAATTAAAGTCTTTCGTCCGGAATAAGAATCAACCAGAAGGGTCAATGGCAGAAGCATACTTAGCTGATGAATGTGTAACTTTTTGTGCTAGATATTTGCGTCGCAGTTCCAGTAAAAGGGATGAGCAGATTGAGACCAATGAATCACAACCTATTTTCCCAAAGATGGGGCATGCACTATTGGGAAAGGGGAGGAAGAATAAAAATGCATATTATAAGATGGATCTTATAAAGTGGGAGCAAGCACATCAATATGTGCTATTCAATTGTAATAAGGAAGAAGTTGAAAGATACATATGGTAATAGCTCAAATCTGATTATATTATTCAATTTGATGCTATTGTGTAACACTGTGAACAGGTTGAGAACGAAGGACGTGGTCCTCAGTCGCAACCCTTGAGTGAACCTCACAGAGTATGTATTTCTTGCTTTATTTAACTTTACAATGTCATTGATCATTTTATGACTATATTGACACATTTCGCAGGTGCCAATGGATATGAAGTGTTCAAAAGGTAAGAAAGAAAAGAAAATACTTACTCAAACGTTGCCAATGGCTGAATTTGTGAGTTTAAAATCTCGAGAGAGGCAACCACAGAAGGCCAAAGACCAGCAGAAGACTAAAGTCCAGCTTACCCAAATTGAGTTGCAAGATTCGACTAATGTAACAAGTCAACAACAACAACCAAAGAATCAAGGACTAGATGGTTCAAAATCTTCTAACAGGTTGGGTAAGCCACAAAATCAAAAGGCTTATTGTGCTCATGGATCTCTTTTAGCATATGTGAACATGAAAAGACAAGAAGATTCAACCTTGCAAAATAATGATGTGCATATTCGCAACCATGATCACATATCACCACTGGCGGTTGAAGATATAAATGAGATTGCTTCTGAAGAAGATGTTGGAAATAACATAAATGAAGTCGAAGACGAGACAAATGTAGCTATTGCTGGAAATGATACTGCTGCTGAAGATGAAATTGCTAGAAATAATGATGCCGAAAATGAAAATGCAGGTAGTTTCTGTTAATCTACTTCATTTGGAATGATGTGCTTATTTTTTAATCTCCTTTAATAATTTTCCCTTTGAGTGAATGTAAATAGTATGTGACTTCCCCTTAATTCATTTAACTGTAACTAGTGCCTAAAGGGAAGAAGCGTAAAGGGGGAACCACTTTACTAGAGGTGTATGCTGGTACAATGGACCAACGTGATGCTATCATCTTAAATAGTATGCATTAACCTGTCGGTCCAACCAAAGAAATTGTGGAGAAGTTCAGCCGCTTTTTGGGAACTGTGGCTAAAGACCCTATTCTCGCTCCTTTGAATTTCATAAGCTGGATTTATATGCCAACGAGAAATTTTGGGATTATATCACGGTTATACACTTGTGCATGCTACTTTTTTCATTTGAATTCATTATCCATACACGTATATGTGTTTATTACTTAATCTTTGAATTTATCATTTCTTTAGAAGAGATACATTGTCCCAATGGAAGGTAAGAAGTATGTGCTTCAGACGGTTAATGCATTATGGCGGTCTTACAAAGCGAGATTGAAGGATATACACTATTATCCACATAAAACCCTAGAGGAAAGGTTGACCGATCGACCCGAGCCAGTTCCGATAGATTAATGGACAGACCTTGTAAAATATCGGGAAACAGATTCAGCAAAGGTATGCATTTTATTTTATATAATTTTAACAACGAAGACATGTTTAATTATTAGGACGTCATTCTTCTTTTCTTATAAATGTTATCTTATGTTTTAAATGATAATCCATAGGAAATAAGTGCAACCAACAAAAGGAATAGAGAAATGCAAACTGGCATGCATACCATGGGTCCAAAATCGTTGGCTATGTTACGTCATAAGTTGGTAATGTTGTTTTCCCTCGATGAACCATTTCCTTCTTTTGTTTTTCTTTCTTTTTTAAAACTTGACTTCAACTTATATAGACTTCTAATTAAGATTCATCTTATTCTTTTGTACCATATTTCAAAAGCAACAAGAAGCACCAAACAAGAAGTTTTCATCACAAGCCCAAGTGTACATGGAATCTAGAAAGCGGACTGATGGACGTACCTATCTTACACAAAATGAAGACACTCTAGAAAATATTGTGACCATAATCTTTCACCTTTTCAATATAATTTACAATCGATGCCTCTCTTTCTCTCCTCTATGCAACACTACTACAATTCCGAGCAGAGGAAGCGGTTTATGACAACGGTTCAATTAGGCAGCAGTTTTCCGCAGCGGTTTAGGAGTATTTTACGAAGTTGGAATTGAATTAGTCTATGTAGGCGGTTTAGGCAGCGGTTTTTAAAACTTATACCTATAGAGGCGGTCCAAATATCTTTGGCAGCGGTTCATTTAAGTAATAATTACTATGGCGGCGGTTCAACAAAACCCACTAAAAAAAAATTTAGTTGAGGCAGCGGTCATCTATTTGGCGGGTTTAATATGGCCGGCCCGCTTAATTTTTCCCAAAATTATTTGAAGGCCCGCTAAAAAAGCTTGGGAGATTTGGGGAAAACACTAGTACACCCCTTCTCTGGCTTCTCTATCTCTTCTTGAGCTCTCTCCCTCCCTCAGATCTGACCCAACCCTCCCCATTGCTTCCCCCTCTCAGTCCGACGCCTCCCTCCATCCTCGTTCTCTGCCTCTCTCCCAGATCTCTTTCCTCGAATCTCGACCCCAAATTAATCGAAGATAGAGGCCGACACTTCTCCTCCCGACCCCGACACCACCCAGGCGCCGCCTCCAGCAGTACTCCCCCCGATGTCGACGGCTAAGCCCCGCAACACCAAATACTCAATCCAGTCCGTGAACACCACCAAGAGCCGATGATGGTTAGTCCTCTTCCATTGATGCTTCAGATATAGGTTTAGGGCTCTTTGTTCAGATCTAGGTTTTCAATTTTGGTAAAGAATTTTCGATCTAGAGTTTCAATTCTGGTAAAATCTGCTCTCGCACGGGTCGAAGCGGTTAGGGTTTTCGGTTTTCGAATTCATTTCTCGTGTTTGTGTTGTTGATCGCGTTCGATTTGGTTAGCTTCTATCAAGGTTCAAACTTGTTTTTTTTTCTTTTAATTTTCTTTTTGAGAGGTTAGAAGTGGATTTGGTTTTGTCATTGCCATTGTATTTGTTAAAAAAAAAATTGATTTGGTTGTTTGTGTTGTTGATCGTGTTCGATTTGGTTGCCTTGTGACATCTTCTTCAATAATGTAGGTGATTGGGGCATGGTTTGCGACGCTCAAGGAATTGAGCCTGAGCAATATTTTGGTGGAATGTGGATTGAGTTTAGAAGGTAGGGTTAATCTAGGCTTTATGGTTTAATCATTAATCTAGTTCCTGATGCACTTTGATGTTTGAACCCTTAAAATGGAAAGCGAAAGAGAATTGAGGTAGTATAATTTGGCAGAGCCTCTAAAGTAGCATTTAAGGTACCCCAACCGCTTGAGATGCTAAACATGCCTTGAGTGTAATCTTTTTGTGATTCTAGGGATAGTGATGGAGTGAGCACCTCATTTTGATGCCTGGCCAACTTTGAGAAATGAAATGAAGGGAATGAAACCAAGAATGTGTAACATTTTATTAGTTGACTCACATGAGAACAATGCAAAGCTATGCAATCAATATTCTTAGAAAAAAAAATGGAATTCATTGAAGTTTTGTTAGGATTTCATTATAACAATGCAGAGAAGTTCTTTGTAATGCCCCAAGAATTGAGGTATTAGGTTCTTCCCTCATTGTGTATATGAGAAGTTGGAAATGTGCTTATAAGGTTGAGGAGTATTACACACATTGAAAATGGAAATGACGTTGGTAGGGATTATGACGCTGGTTCAACTGATGAGGATGCTGGATAAAATGCCAGAGGAGGTAAATGTTTTGAGCTACTTATTGCCAAAGAGCATGATCAGTTTGTAGTTCTCTCATTGACTCATTCCATTTTCTATTAACATTAAAATGAATCTTAACTATATGATTTCATCTTTCAGCGCACTATTTTGACGAAGCTCCTTTATTATGATGATGTCACGGTACGTGCATATATAATGCCTACTGATTTCTAAGTTTAATTCTTGTTCATTAGAGAAATAATTAAAACACACCTGCTGGACATTATAATCTTGTGATACTGGTTGCTTAGTGTAATTGGCAAATGGCAATTCCACAATTATAAGATTTTTCTACCTTGATTCTTGATAAAAATCCAGTCAATTTAATTGAACTAAAATCTTGTTTTTCTTTTGATCATGTGCTGCCTTTCATTTCATAAAGGACTTTTGATTGCAAAAAATGTAGTTGATCATATCTTTTGGTTTCAGAGAAAACTTTAATTTTTTTTGGGTGAGATAAAAATCTATAATTATTGTTTTTGAGATTTTGAGTATTTCAATCCCAATACTGCTTGTGAGTCTATCGTTCTCTGTGAGGTAGTAAGTGCTGAATAAGTTTCACCCTTGGGTTTCCATGGTTTTAGTGATTGGGTTATGTATTTTTTGGTGTTATTTTTTTCCAGGGTTGAACAAAGACGCAGTTATAATAATACATACATCCATATCGCCAACATACATTCAGAAGCTGGAACAACATCTAGCAGGTTTCTTCAAATTTTTGAATTGGAATATTTCATCTATCTTTTTGTGCAAGCAGGTGGTTCTTTGAGTTTCTTATATTATTTTTTTGTCAATGCTTGTTTAATCACCAATGCGAGTACTTTTATGTTTTCACAGATGAATGTGGGGGAAACTTCATTGTTGATGCTTATGTAACACAGGGAAAATCCGAGGCTTTAAATGGGAAGATAATGGTATTTTTTTCTCAAAGCTAGATCATTTTTTTTCTTGGTATGTATATCAATTGTGCTTTCTACCGAGGTATAATTTTTTATATCACTGCCCCTTATCCCCCTCCCCTTTTATGAAGTTGACTTCATCAGGGAAGCTTGGTGCAATTGCCCAGGCTCATCAAATTCTTGCAGGTATGCTTTTCAAATTATTTGTTTGCTCTCTTCTGGATAGCATATATGGTTTAATAGGCAGATGATGGATATATGGATATATTTGTGCTTAACATATACACTTGCCTTGTCTTGCCTTTAGAATTCTTTTTAATGGTGGATTTGCTTGTTAGTACATTTGGGTTGTTGTATATCTAAGAGAGTTCTCTGACTAATAAGCGGCACACATCATCTTTGTGAAGTGTAAAACAAGCACCATTTATAATTTTATACTCGATTTCTTATATGAATCTGTGTTTCTTTGTTTCTGCAGTGGTTGTTTCTTTGTTTCTGCAGTGGACAGTGGTTTGGTTATGTGCTGATTTTTGGTTGCTCATCCGGGTAGTACTACATTTTTGGTTTGGTAGGTTTAGGCGGATACTTTGGTTGCTATTTGAGGTTATAGACTAGCTCGATTGGCAGTATATGTAAATGCCTAAAATTTCTGGATGATTTTTGGCAATGTATGTATATTTGTAATGAAACTTTTGTACTTAATCCTATAATGCAATGAAAGTGTAATATTTTGAATTTATTTTCTTCATTTTATAATTAATTTTAAATTTATGATTTCAATATATATATATATATATATATATATATATATATATATATATATGTATATATATATATATATAATTATATTAAACAGGTGTGCTATGAATAAACCGCAACCAAATTATTCATTTATGAGCTATACAAAACCGTTGCCATATAACACTAAACGCTGCTACAGAGCAACAAAAATGCTGCCAAAAGCTTGACAACCGCTGCCAAAGAAATATATTACCGCTTCCATAGGATAGTGAAAATACTAATCCCTTTCTATTAAACCGTTGCCAAAATTTAATCAAACCGCTACCAAAGTTTTAAAACCGCTGCCACAGATCACCAAAACCGCTTCCATATCCAACCAACCGCTGCCATAGGTATCAATTATCGCCCCTATAAGCTTCATTAAACCGCTGCCTAAGGTTTTTTTACCCGCTTCCGTTGTTCCCATTCACAAATGTCCCCATAGACTTTGTAGCAGCGGTTCAAGGTACCTTTGGCAGCGGTTTATCCGTCTACCAAGAGCCGCAGCCATAGGCTTCTGAAACCGCTGCCATAGGTCTTTGGCGACGGGAGCAGATGGTGCGGTCGATAAACCGCCGCCAAAGGCCTTAGGTAGCGGTTATAGGGCTTTAGGCAGCGGTTTTTGACCGCCACCAAAGGTCGGAAATGTAGTAGTGCAATAAGCATCCCTATATCTTTTCTAGAGTTCAGCTTTAATTCTGGAAAAAAAGAAACTCATTATGTTTCATGTTTCTCAACAATACAGGTTCATAGATTCCTGGTATCAATTGTCAAATTATAATCATTTGAATAACATGTCCTTGTTTTTTTAGCATATTATATTTCTTTGTTATTTTTTTTGGCTTACAAAGGAGAAAATGAAAACTCTAAAAACATCAGAGGATGGAAGTAGCCAAGGTGATCCCTATTTTGATGTTATCACTAAGAAAGAACACAATGGCCGTGTGCGTTTGTATGGGAGAGGTGCCACAGATTCAAAGGTGAAGTGCAATGATGGAAAGACGCCATTTATAGTCCCCTCGGTTTTCTTAGAGAGCATCACAGAACAGCTTGAGGGAAAAGTAAGAGAAGAAGTAGCAGCTCACTTAGAAGAAACAATAGCTACACGTTTGGAAGAAAAGTTAACTCAATTGTTATCGAAGGTAAAGGAGGCCAACCCTGGAATGAATCTTGTTCTTCCAGATTTTCAAGAAAATGAAGTAGATGCATCTAACTCCCCTCACAATTCAGTCAACGATGACTCAACTGGTCATTCTAGTCAGCCCTAAGGTATGCATTATGTTGTTCATCCTTTTGTTATACTTATGGTTGTTCGATGAGTGGTCATTTTTTGATATGCTTTTGATTGTTAAATATTCTATATTCGTGATGTTTGTGTCACTTGCTGCATCGTTAAGCCTTTCTCAATAGGAGATCTTGCTCTTAGCCTCCAATTTCTATTGATCGTTTATTTAGTATTACATATTTTCTCTTCTTTTTTAAGTTTATGCAGCTCTGGCAAATGTGGCATACTTTAGTGATGTTTGTTTGTCTTGTTGCAGTAATGACTTACCAATATGCTATTGTTAGCCTAATATGCTAATCTTTTGTCGATTTTACAAATGGATGAGTTTGAGTTGACAAAGAGTTTTGGGTTGCGAACAACTATGGTCATGACTGCTGTTTTATAGGTAATTGGGTTACATAAAAATATATCTATAAAGGATGTAGAACAGTACAGATTGTTGTTAGGCTTGTGCTGATTCCAGGATCAACTATTGCGTCTGCATTAGATAGGATTTTTCTATTTCCATGTTGAGTAATGGAAGACTGGAAATGAAAGAAAAATACAATATTGAAGTTGTGGCAGTCGACAATGGGTGAAAATGTTTTTGTTGGACCTGATATGATGATGGTTTTACGAGCTTAAGTAGGATTTTTCTGTTTGCTTTGCCAGTTATGATGTGAATGTTTCTATTAGCTTCCTCTTAACTTAATGTGGCTTCTTTGAGGTCTTCTAGATGCCTATCTTCAATGTGGTCAACATATCGTGTATTAAATTTATACAAATCGTAGATATATGTATGAGTTCGGTTTAGACCACAAAATCATGCCTACTTTGTCTGTGATATTATGACATCTACCAGTGGGAGATATCTTCATTTAAGCAGCGGCGTGATGATAAGTTATGCTGGTCAATTCATCATAACTTTGGAGTTTAAACTCAATAGATGTCCATATCCCACTAGCATCACTTTGTAGCTTTCTTTGCCCAACCATTAGCTCTTGTTATATTGGATGCTGGACTTGCATAGGATTTTTTTCATATTCTTGTATTATCTAGATAAGTGGCTATATTTCTATCCGAAAATGACAAGTGCATATGTGTATTAATAGACAATCTCCTCCTTTGTCAAATTTGTATGAATAATATATATCGCTGTTTTTTTTCTTCGCATGAATCAAGATTGATAATGCATGTTGGTTGACCAATTAAGGACAAGTGTGCATTTGATCCATTTTGAAGGTTAAGGCCTATTTTGTTATGTGTAGAAACTTGGTTGCATATATGGCATGGGTATGTAGTTGCCTAGATAGCTAGCTAGTTTGTGCTTTAAGCTCTTGGCTCCTTTTTGGTAAGGTAAATATGCACTGGGTTTGTGCTTTAGGGGAAATTGAATTGGTAAATTAAGCTTCTCCCAGCTTCAAGTACTTGAAGCTAGCCAAATGTTTGGTTTTTGTTTTAGGTGATATTGGTATAGCTTCTCCTAGCTACTGTAACTTTTGTATAAAATCTTTCAAGGTTGATGGTAAAGTGAGTAAGGATGACATATGTAAGGATGAATACTCTTTTATATCTAATTACTGTTGAATGATAATTGCTGCTAGTTTCTGTTGAAGTATATGTATGTATTAATGTCTATGTAATATGCAGATTATGAAACATATAATATTGATTATATATATATAGGGTGTGGTTATGGTGTACACACCTCTTAGGGTGTACCTTGTACACAAATCTGGACCGTTGATAGGGAGAAAATGGATGGTTAAGATTACTCATACAAAATATATTAAAATAATTAAGGAAAAGCAAATCACACTTTCAACACAATCGTAGGCGCGTGTACATCAATTAAATGGACAAATTAGGGGGGGGGGGGGAACTAGCCTAATTGAAATTGGAGAGAGAGATTCAATCTTTCTAATTCATCGTGAATCTCAAATACCCAAGAACGATTCTTTGAGAGTGGTGACACCAGTCACCGGGTGGAGCTCGAACGCCACCGCCAATAGTCCCTTGACAACAGGTGACCGTTGTGTTCTTCACCGACGAGTAGAGCGATTCTGGGTGGCGAGACCAACAACGACACGAATCGAAGAGGAGCGAAGTTTAATCGGCCACGCAGACAGTCGAATCGAACTGGGTGGTCGATTCCGCCCACGAGTTGAGTCCATTCGGTGGTCGGGCAGTGAAGGGCCTTCCGATTGGCGATACCGGTGTCGAGTAGATGAGGAGAAGAGCGAAGGCAATGCAGCGGCGCACGGAGGCGAATCGAAGGCGATTTGGAAGCGAATTGGAGGCGGTGCTTGATTCAGTTTGCTGGGCGAGAGGAACAGGTGGTCGGGGTTCAAGGAGCTCTCTTCTCTCTCCGATTGGTTCAAGGGTCGATCGTGAGGACTCCATTGATGGGTAACTATCAAGGTTTTGGGGGATTTTGGGTGGGATTTTGGTTGGGTTTTTTTGTGTGTGAGAGATTCAATTGAATATGGGATTAGGTTTGGATTTTATGAAAACAAATTCATTATTCATGGATTAGGGGTTGTTTATTTGCCTATATCGGGGTTTTTTTTATTTGGGTTTTTTTAGTACCTCGGAAAATTAAGAGTTTCACCGAATAAACAACAAATTATCGTTTAATGTATGTGTTAAATGGACTAATTCAACCGAATAATTTGAAAAATTACTTATTCACAACGATTATGCAATTATTTATCGCTTCTGTGTACTTTATAAAAATAATAATTCCACTGAATAATCTTCCAATTATCGTTCAATGTACTCGTTAAATCGACCGATTCAACCGAATAATTCTAAAAATTTACTTATTCACAAGTTATGCAATTATTCATCGCTTATGTGTACCTCGTAAAAATAAGAATTTCACTGAATAATCTCTCAATTATCGTTCATTCTGCGTGATAAATCGATCGATTCAACCGAATAATTCTAAAAAAAATACTTATTAACAATGGTTATGCAATTATTCATCGCTTTTGGGTACCTGGTAAAAATAAGAATTTCATTGAATAATCTCTCAATTGTTTCACATTTCAACGAATAATGTTTCACACTTCACCGAATAATGTTTATTTGTGTAGTCATACTCGTGCGATAAAGTTTTTTATGTTGTTTGTCAAATGAAGAGTCCATATACTGACGATAATGAATCAGATTTTACCGAATAATTAATCAACTCATTACCACAGTAATCAACATTCGAAAAATACGTTTGAATAATTGACGAATAACGAATCAAATTAATTGTGCATCCCTAAAACCCTACACTAATATATCAAATGTAACCGAATAACTTTATGCACGATTTTTTAGAATGATGAAAACTATATAAAATATCAATATTTTTCTAAATTTGTTTCTATAAATTCATACTTAATTGTAATAAGTATGAAATTATGTAAAAAAAATTATTTAAAAAACTAATATTTTTTATATAGTTTTTAACATCTAAAAAAACGTGCGTGAATGTCAAGTTTTAATAAACGGAGAGGGTATAATTTAACCAAATCTGACTCGTCTCCTTCCCATACGAATAATCTTTATAATTTAACCGAAAAATCTCTCAAATTTAAATGAATAATTGAAAGGAACTAAGGAATGAAGCAAGCCAAAAAAACATACCAAAAAATTCTTCGTTTTTCCCCGAATAATGCGTAATTGTGTAACATTTTACCGAATAATGTTTATTGGTGTAGTTGTAATTGCAATCATATATTGCAAGAGATATACCTGTTTGAAGGCATCAATTGCAACAACAATTGCAATCGTAGCCGCAATTGCAATCATATATTGCAATCCAAGATGAGGAAATTTGAAATCGTAAATTGCAATCGGAGATGAGGCAATTTGATCAAGTAATCGAACTCACCATGGACTACACCCAATTGAACAGTGCACCCACCAAATCTATTAGCGAAAATCAAATCTACGGCGAAACAGTCCAATCTTTAACTCCAAATCCTGAAATCCCTAAAACAATCAAACACAGCAGCGCAGAACACACCATTGGGTGCCCAAATCGCAACGCCATCGAATGACTACCGATTCACCGTCGCCTGGGCTATCTTTGGCACTCTGGCTCACCATCGGAACTCCGGGTTCGAGATTCTCCTCCGTTCGCATGGCCGTCGAATCACCATTGATTCACCGTCGCCTGGGCTCTCTTCAGATCCACCGTCTTGGCCTCGCCTCCGCCTGGCCACGCCTTTCCTCCCCTTGGCTCACCCCTGATTTCGACGACGTCAAGGCCTCTCTCTTCCTCCGTCGATTCTGATCGAGCCAAGCAAATGAGTGGGAGATGAGGGATATGGTGGAATTGAACGATGGTGAAGAAAGAGATGTAATTAGTCAAAGAAGAAAGTGCACACGCGCTTGTATTGGCCGGTTTGGGTTTAATTGGATATGGGACCCACATTTTTTAATTAAGAAAATAGGTAAAAAAGCCAATTAATCTCAACCCTTCATTCCATCTCAATTAACGGTCTAGATCTGTGTACAAGGTACACCCTATGACTTGTGAACAATAGATCCATACTCTCTCTCTCTCTATATATATATATATATATATTAACAGGGCAAAACAAATAAATAAATAAATCACAATTGTAGAAACTCACTATAAACCGCTAGCTAAGGCTAAAAAAACTGCCACATCTGGTTCACTTGTGATTCCCAAAACCGCCACATGTACCTTTGAAAACTGCCATAATTACCTAAGTTGCTACTCTAAAAACCGCCATCTAAACCCTTAAAACTGCCACTTATGATGACAAAAACCGCCACCAAAACACTAAAAACTGCCACCTATTAAAATTTAACAACTTGGGAAAAACCGCTACATTACATCATTAGGTAGCGGTTTTATATGTATTATGTGGCGGTTAACCACATTGTCTAATAGCCGCTACAATTGCTTTAAAAAACCGCCACATTTGAGCTAAGGTAGCGTGAGCTGATGTAGCGATAAATAAACCGCTACATTAGACTTTAAGTAGCGGATTTTGCTCTTTATGTGGCGGTTTTTGGGTGTCACAATAGCCTCATGTAGTAGTGACTACAAACATAGAAAACCAAATAATCAAGACCATCACAAATGATATTTTTTCCCTATTAAACAAAAAATAAAAAGCAACTCTATGAACCATTTGGTGGGGTTTATGAACTATCAGGAACAAAGTGAGGTTTTAAAAAGCAACTCTATGGACCATTTGGTGGGGTTTATGGACCACGATGCTCTCCTAACTCATCGGTGTTTATTTCACTTATTCAAAGAGATGCTATTGGTTGCTAAGTGAGTGGGTCAGTAGGGTCCAATGCATTCCAAAATCTTACATTATATAAACAAAAATGTACAAAATAATTTTTTTTTAAAACAAATGACCTAACGGATCACGCGAATTGTATAAAACTTGAATATACCACCGGAAAAAAGACATACCGGGAGAGCAACCCGCTGAATTTGTGTATTTGAAATATTATTTGATCAAATCCGATGGCACATAAATTTGTCAGTACTTCCAACCACTTCCTTTCCTTGCCCGTACACATTTCAGATTTAAGAGAATCAGAGGGCTCAAACACGCAGAAGTGAGAACCAAGTTTTGAATCCAGTCTCCCCTAACCTCTCTCTCCCCCTGCGCGTGAACCCGGAGTTCAGCTGCCGACTATGGCAACCAGCGCGCCCAACTTGGAGGACGTTCCCACCCTCGATTTGATGACCGAGCTCATTCGCCGTTTGAAATGCGCAAACAAGCCCGACAAACGCCTCATTGTCATTGGTACGTCCCTACCTGTTCGCTCTTCGCACAAATTACAGATCCGCTGCTCGATCTTCCAGTGATTGCTTTGCTTGATGCCTGTTGATTTATTCATAATTTTGCTGGATTCGGTGTTCTCTTGTCTCGACACTGGTTTGGCGCCGTTGCGGGACAAAAATTGCGGAACTTCATTTTTTTTTTTGTCGCTTTAAGGTTTGAGTTGTTCAATTTTGGATTTGCCTTGCTTTTTTTCGGTCTGATATATTACATCTTATTGAATTTCATTCCTCCACTGGGAGCTCTGCTGTGGCTGATCCCAACCTGAATTCCTCATTTTGTTGGCTTTCCTTCTCAATTCTCCTAAATTTTGGAGTTGATTTCTCTCCTCTCTCAACAAGCATTGGTCAAGTCATCTTTTGCTTTCAAAGACTTTAAGATTGGATGTTTTGCTTGTATGTAGTTATGTTTGCTGAATTCATTTTCCGGCAATTTGCTTTGTGTGAACGAATTTGGAATTGGTACTTTTGGCTGCCTAGTTGCTCTACATATGCACTTCTTTTGATCATGTGAACTATCCAACCTAGCTATCTTCCTTATTTTGACTTGTAACCTTTGCGATATATAAGCTAAGACTAAGAGGAGAGAATTTTACCATTTCACTATGAGACAAGTAGAGATGTGTAACATGAAAGGCAGCAGAGTAATGCATAAAAACTGTGTGGTAATTAATTTCATCATGATGCACTGAAAGCAAAAGTAATAGGTGATATAGTCGAGTCATGGTTGCGGAGTTGATTTACTCTTGTGCTGATTATAGGACCACCTGGATCGGGGAAAGGTACCCAGGCCCCTGTCATCAAGGATGAGTACTGTTTGGCCCATTTAGCTACAGGTGATATGTTGCGAGCTTCTGTGGCTGCTAAGACACCTCTTGGGGTCAAGGCTAAGGAGGCCATGGAGAAGGTAAATGTCGCCAAGTACTAGAAATTTGTTCAGCTTTTGTCATTTGCTCTAACAATCATTATACATTTATCATCTTGATTCAGGGAGAGCTTGTATCTGATGATCTTGTTGTTGGGATCATCGATGAAGCATTGAATAAGCCTTCATGTCAGAAAGGTTTCATCCTTGATGGATTTCCGAGGACTGTGGTTCAAGCACAAAAGGTTTACAAGTTTATTCTGATTTCTTGAGTAGCCTTTTCCTGGCATGTAAACATTATGGTCTCATACTGCTCTTGTTTTCCTTTTTTTTCTTTAAGCTCGATGAAATGCTTGCAAAGAGAGGACTCGAGATTGACAAGGTGCTCAACTTTGCAGTCGATGATTCTGTATTGGAAGAAAGAATCACTGGCCGTTGGATCCACCCTTCTAGCGGGCGTACTTACCACACCAAATATGCACCTCCCAAAGTGCCTGGAGTTGATGATGTGAGTTTCTGATAAATTACTAAATAGCTGTCTTGAGTTTTTTTGTATCACTCTACTTTCAGCTATTTTGACACTTGAGTTGCTTGAGCTAAGATCCTTGTTATGGTAAGCTCTTCTGAATGGACAATCTATTATTGAACTCCTTAATGCCAAATAGATACTGTTCTTCGTTGTGTTGATGTTTATATATCGTCCTTGAATCTTTGTTAAGAATTTTAATGGTGCATGAAAATTAAAACGGACAGATTTCAGGAATGCAATTTGCATCTGTAGTATACCCCTTTTTCTTTTATTATATATGTTTATGATCATTACCAGCAAGGTAGATTATCCTTTGTTCCGGAGAACCCTTAATTCAGCGGAAGGATGATACAGCTGCAGTTCTGAGATCTAGGTTAGAGGCATTCCACAGACAAACAGAACCAGTATGGACTCTTCACTCTATACTTACCGTTTCCCCCTTGCTCTCCTTCAGTCCTACTGTCCTAGTTGTATGCCTGCTTATATCTGAATTTCAAGTTGAAAAAAACTATTCGTAAACAGATGGTTAATTTATTTTTCCCTGGTTAGCCATGGCCAATTGAAATGCATACCAAGACAATTAGGCAAGGTCTTTGTTAGAATTAAGGGTAAACTGCATAAAATCACCCTTAAAATATCGTATATTGCTCAAAACCACCCCTTATATACATAATTGTCGAAAACCACCCTTTACAACACTCCCGTTAGCAATGAACCACCCTAGTGTGGGTTCCGTCCAAAATCTGGTTAAATCCATGAAATTACTATTTTGCCCCCTAGTTTTAAAATATATTTATGGGTATTAAACAATTAAAAACTACAAAGGGGAAAAATTAAAAATGAACAAAGGGCAGGGAAGAGGTCGGAGGCAGGCCGCTGGTGGGAAAGAGGAGAGAGGAGATCGGAGTCCCGATTTAGGGCAGTCATCGGTCGATTTCGAGGCCGGAGGTCGCTGGTGGGAAGGAGGAGATTTGGGCAGTTAATGGCTTGGAAAGAAGGCCGGTGGTTCGATTTCGATCATAGAGGAGGTCAAGCAGGAGGCCAGGGAGCAACGGGTTGGCGCTCAAGTCGGTGGAGTTGCAGGCGGGGCGCTCGGCCGATGGCAGTGGAGTTGTAGGCGGGGCTGCAGGGGGGAGGAAGATGAAGTTGCAGGTGCCGAAATACCTTGACGGGAGAAGATCCTCCCTCCGGCCTCCGACCTCGTCCCTGCCCGAAATCGGGGGACTACGGCCTCCTCCCTCCTTCTCACCAGTTTCAACTTCCATCATACGATTCCTTCAATTTCTATTTCTATGAGATTGAAATTGGAACTTTCAGATCTGTGTGAGATTGAAATTGGAATATGAAACGAATCAGTGAGTGAATCCCTCGATTAATAGTTTATTCTAGAAAAGATTGTTCATTTTTTTAATTTCCTTTATAATTATTTAGTTCACATTAAAATATACTCCCTCCGTTTCCTTTTAAATGACTTTTTCAAGTCATGCACGTAGTTTTATAACGATAAAAACTATATTAAATATTAATATTTTAAAAATATTTTTTTAATAATATTATACTTATCATCAATAAGTATGAGATTGTCGAAAAAAATATTTAAAAAAATTATTATTTCATATAGTTTTTCACACCTTAAAAAACGTGCATGAATAGTAAAAAGTCAATTAAAAGGAAACGGAGGGAGTAATTAAAAATAAAGAGGTAAAATTCCAATATGTGGATTTAACGGTGTTTTGGACGGAACCCACACTAGGGTGGTTCATTGCTAACGGGAGTGTTATAAAGGGTGATTTCTGACAATTATGTATATGAGGGGTGGTTTTGAGCAATATGCGATATTTTAAGGGTGGTTTTCTGCGGTTTACCCCATAATTAATTCACATATCCAAATATGAAAACAAATGGGCTTCTTATTTTGTCAGCCTTACGGGCCCAAGTTGGAAGGGAGTGGGCTGATGTTTTGGATCAAATTCGGTGAGCTCTTAAAGCATAGAAGAATGGGGCTGATCTATCAAGCCTTGTGATTATACCTGTCAAACGGGTCATTCGGGTCGGGTTCGGGTCGGGTCACTTCGGGTCTCGGGTAAAACGGGTCCCGGGTATTTCCGGGTTGACTAGAACCCGGGTTTGACCGGGTTTCGGGTCATTTCGGATCGATTTCGGGTTTGTCAATTTTTTCCATTTTAAATTAAAAAAATCATGATTTGACAATTTTACAATAAATTTTAATTATATATAAAAAAATTTAATTATATTTAATTAAAAATCAACCGGGTCAACCGGGTCACCGGGTCAATCGGGTAAAATCGGGTCAAAATTACCGGGTTAATCGGGTCACCGGGTCGAAACCCAGATGACCCGGAAAATTTCCGGTTTTTCGGGTTCGGGTCGAAAAAAATTTCCGGGTCAAAATTTCCGGGTTCGGATCGAAAATTTTCCGGGCGGTCGGGTCGGGTCGGCCGGGTCGGGTTGTGTTTTAACAGGTCTACTCGTGATTGATGCATATTAGGCTAGATACTTCTAGATTAATGTGCTCCTTAATATGTGTACTAGAGTATTCTAGGATTTAATTGTACATTTTGGAGGGGGAAAACCGACATAGAAAGGCCTATAAATAGGCAAGGGTGGTGGTGTCAGTTGTAGAGTTGGGTGTGGTTATATATACCACAAATCACAAGGCTGAAAATACACGTCTTTAAGGATGTGCAAGCCTTGTGACTAATTAACTTTTAAAAAAAAAATAATTAACCCCTTTTAATCATGTACGTCCTTAAGTACGTGTATGATTTGGGGTGTATATAGCCAACGCGCTAAATTAAGAGTTTGAGTGAGGGTGTGGTGAGTCAAGTGTAAGTTGGTCCACACTTACAAAATTACTTTTGTACATTATTGTAATATAGATCCTCGTTTGTAAAGAAAGTTTGTCCATTAAATCTCGTACGAGATCAAGTAGTAGCTATCCGTTTTTTCCAACAGTCTTCTATAATGGCTGCTAAGTGCTAAGTGCTAACCTCTCAACGTGCTCTCTTATTTTAAATAGGAATTCATTTTGGGTCATGTTTTTGCCCATCTACAATCACTAATGTGTATCCCTTTTCGTGGTTAACGCAGGTGATTGACTACTATTCGAAGAAAAATATACTCACCAACATTCATGCAGAGAAGCCTCCTAGCGAGGTTAGTGAAGAAGTACAGAAGGTTCTCGCTTCATGAAGCCTTGATACCCGAAATCTCTGTAAATAAATAATTTTAACTGAGCAAAATGATACAGTTTTCCAGTTTTACAATGTAACTTAACGTCTCTTCAGAGATATCGGATAATAAAAAAAAACAATGTACCTTAAAACACTGGTTGGATCTCATATGGCCCCCGTCAAGGTTTCTTTTTGTTAGTCTTGATATACCTTTGCTATACTTTATCCAAGTTTTCCTTCCTCAAATCAACCTCTTTCACGAAGTAATTTTTGGAGAGATTAAGATGTATGCACACTTCTGAAAACACAATTGTCTCTCGAGCCCGGTCCACTCATCAGACAACCACCACCATCATGTTGTACCGGTTACAATCTTCATTCTTCAACATTAACATAAGTCCATTACCAATTCCAAATTCGAAAAGATCCCATCATGGCCAAGTAGTTTATCTCAAATAAGTTAAGAATATTCAGATAAATCTTGAATTTGGTAAATAAAGAGCGTCCATTCCGAATATTCAGATAAATCACTTGCAAAGAAGAAAAGTTGCCGTAACAGCGAGGATTTTACATAAACAATGGAGCGTCTGTATCACATTAATTGTTTGATGAAATTGATACGGAGTATTTTTTTTGTTTGGTAAGTAAAATAAGGAGTATCTTAATCTTTCAACTGGAAGAAAAATAATCCAACTTTTGGGGAAAGGGTAGCAAAGTATCCCGGCCGACTCATTTTTACAACCATAAATAGGGCCCAAACAATGACATAAAATTGGACAAATGATATCTTTTTCGTTAAAATAAGTCAATATCATCCAAAATTAACTAAAATCTTAATTTCGCAAGTTATCTATCATCATTTTTCCCCGTATTTAGATTCGGAAAAAAAAAAGAATCGGAATACTTCGTTACCACCTCTAGAGGTTGGATTATTTTTGTTACAACGGAAAGATAGTGATATTTTTAAAATACCCATCGAAAAATTAGATTATTTTAATTAGTTTTACCTCAAAATAATAGCTAATGCCGTAGCATTTGGAAATACGTTGATGAATGAATAAAGACATTAGCTAATAACTACATTCCTTGTTTACTAAGCATCTTTTATGGTAGGCAAAATTGTCTTTCGGCCTAACTATTATCTAATGGTAAAAGCTATTTTGCAATTTCTCTGATTTTTTTGGGCTTAAATCTATGCCGAAGGCTAAATTTGGCCTCTCATTTTGGAAGACCAAATATAGGTCAAAATGAGAGACCAAATACATTTCTTCAAAAAGAGAGACCAAATACAGGTCTCACTAATTTTACATTTTCATTTTGAACAGATTAATACACACAAAATTTAGATTCCCTATAAAAAAAAAGTGAACCCTGATAATATAATTTAAAATATGGATAAAACATTTTAATTAGAAAAATATTTTCTAATATAGGAGTCTTATCCTATACCCTTGTAACTAGACCTGTCAAAACATAACCCGACCTGGTCGACCCAACCCGAACGCCCGAAAAAATTTCGACCCGAACCCGGAAATTTCGACCCGTAAATTTTTTTCGACCCGAACCCGAAATACCCGGAAATTTTCTAGGTAATCTGGGTTTCGACCCGGTGATCCGATTGACCCGGTAATTTTGACCCGATTTACCCATTTGACCCAGTGACCCGATTGACCCGATTGATTTATAATTATATATGATTAAATTTTTTATGGAGATTCTAATTTATTACATTTTATAATTGAGAAAATTTGTGCCGAAGGCACAAATTTTCGCCCTAATTTGAGGAGTGTCCTAGTTTTTGTAAAAATTGGTGGAATGTCCACTTTTCTAATTTCGGATCTTTATTTTACGATATTACCCTTCCTTCAATTATACCGTTGTTCAACCCAGAATCCCTAATTTGTGAATCTCGTCTCTCGATTCATCCTCCTCCTCGTTCCTCCATCAATGGCGGCGTCACTTCCCTCCACCGGTGCTACCACTGCCACCTCCTCCCTCACCACCATCACCACCTCCACCGGCCGCCTCCCTCACCACCATCACCACCTCCACCGGCGCCGGCGCCACCACTGCCACCTCCTCCCAGCCACAGCAGTGGCCCTAATCGCAGACGCTTGAAGCCTTCCGGCGCCGAATCGCGATCGAATCGCTACATGTACTTCGTCCGTTTGCAAGACATCGAGGAATACTCCGTCGAAGTTGGAACGAAGAAGAAGCTCCTTCCCAAGCCTCCATTAACGAGCAGATCAAGTGAGTTCCTCTCCGATTAGTAAGTTCTATCGATTTCATAAGCTTTGATGGTGTTCTGAGGTTGCTTTCGATTTCATAACCCTAAGTCCTAATTCTTTGAGATCCTAGCTAACTCATTCTTTCTGGTGATCTGACATATTTCATCTGCCTTTGAATTAATAAGCTAGCCTTGATTATATGTGAATCTGAGAGTATTTTGTAAGACTTTTTTTTCCTAACAAAAATTGAATATGAGAGTATCTTGGTAACAAGTGATTTGCATAATTTGATTGCTATACTTCAATTTATTGGTAACGAGTAGTCGATACTAATGGCTAGGTTGGTTAAACAGTAAGCATTACACTAGTACAAATAGACTCATTAAGAGCGGTTTTTTATAGGGAAGGACAGCGCTTTTGAAGGTGCTGTTAATCAAAGCGCTATGAGCATATGTAAGAGCGCTTTTCTAAAAGCGCTGTATAAAACACAAGAACAACGCTTATTTGTAAAAAGCGCTGTCATCCTTCATTTTTTTTTTTTTTAAATTCGGACAAGGACAGCGGTTTTTTATAATAACCGCTGTCTATGTTCTTTTTTTTTAAAAAAAAAATTATAGCTTCACATAGCGGTTATACTAATAACCTGTCTGTGTATATATATATATATACTAGGTGTATTTGGGCGCACAAATCTGGTCCACATAGCCCTGTCCAACTTCTAAATTCCTCCTTCATAGTAACTCTGATAAACTCGCATCCTCCACTTCATCTCCTCTGTCCAACTTTGATAATCTCCAATGACAGCTTTCATGTGGTCCAAGCAGCTTCTCAAATTGTGCTTTTGCTTCAGTTCTTCTTCCTTTCTGAAATGAAGGCAGACCATAGTAAATTAACCAAGTAACTATTTTATGGCTTATAAACCTGGACAATGAAAAAAAATATGATGCAATCATGCAAATAATGAAATATTCTATTATCTATCTAATACAATTTAGTTGAGCATATCTGAGCTATGAAAGGTAGACATGCAGTTGCCAAATACTAAGGGGAAAGGCCTATGAAAGAACTAGGTTCTAACTATGAGCTAACGACTTAGAGAGAAGTAAGAATAGTGTACCTGGCATTCAATAAGCGTGCCAACAGACTGCACAAGTTCATCAATTATCACAAGATGACGTCCTCTAGGATCACCCTCTTTTATACGAACTAGATGTTGGTCATCCTCCCGAACTTTTGCACATACAATCTAGAAGAATTTAAAAATGAATTAAACACATGCTGTACTTGCAAAGTTTAATAAGGTCCCTAACCAGTACTAGACTACTCTATAAAGTCATATTTCAAAAAAAGAGCCAATTAAGAAATCATATTGTGTGAGAAATAAAAATTACCGAAGGAAAGTGTTGTAGCTACTTGTGGAATCTTCTCCAACCCCATCAACCGGAAAAGCAATGGATATCTGAAAGAAATAAGAGAAAGCACCATATAAAAATGCATCAGGTTAGCACATTTAGATATCACGACTTTAGATAAGGATTCAGGAAGTTATCATCACAATAACTTTGCCTTAGTAACTTTACCTTCTTTCTTCATGAAGTAGAAACACAACTGGACTGCTCAGTAATCGCCAATGAGTTCACATATAGAATATTTCAGGAGTGGACATTTCAGAGCAATATTTTCTCTAAACAAGAAACAAAAACTTTGTACCAAAATTACTCTTTACATTATCAGAATCAGGGAGCTGTTGCAACCTTTCCTTGAGCAACAGAATACCACTCTCAAAGCATGGCAATATGTTATCCCAAAGTAGAACCTTTCCTGATTAAAAAAAATTCAAGAAAAAATTTATAAGCATTGAATTAACAGTTCCTCAAATCTGCAGTGCATTAGATTAGATTTCTTCAAATATAAGAAGGGAAATTGCATAAACCTTTGTATGTAAAAAATAACTAAACTAGTAGGTCCACCTTGGAGATGGGTATGTCAGACAAAATCCTAGCCAGAGTGAAGGCAGTTGCGATATCACCCTCTTCCTCCATCTGCTCAGAAGTGCCGATTGGGAAAAAAGGAAGGACAATAGTGAAGGAGGACACAAACAACTTAGGTCTTTTTTACGTACATTCTGAGAGATTTTAAGAGGCATATGCACATGTAAAAAATCAGTTAATTTATTGATGCTTATGTTCAGAAGAAGTATAAGAAATAAAAGTTCCTAAAAGCATCCATTTAGTTCTGTACACATCAATTGTAACAAAATACAGTGAATTTTATGATTAACCATAATCGTCTTTATTTAACCAAATCACATAATTACCAATACCAAAAAACGATCACAATCAAAGATCGACCAATTTTTACAGACATTGTTGGATGCAATGCAGAATAAGATTAAGCTCCTTTCAAATGTTCTAGGAAAGGCACCAAACCTCAGGCCCAACTTATATCAGGAACCGTCACACCCAAACCTTTATCTCCTTTTAGTTCATCTCGAAGACCTATCAAGATCTCAATCACCTTTGAGTTTCTCACACAAATCACACCCAAACCTTCTTTTTTTGTTTGAGAGGGTTGGGATTGTGAGGGTTAATTTCCAACAAACATGACAAGTTAAACTTGTAAAATGTCAATATTAACCTATGAAGATCTCAATCACCTTTGAGTTTCTCACTCACTATTATAAAAAAGATCAGATTCCAACCAAGCATGTTTAAGCCTTTATATATATATATATATAAAACTTAATATGTCATATCTAAGTTTGAATATATACTGCCCCTTCTATCAATATTAAACATGATATATTCATAAATAACATAAACCTTTATATAACCTTCCAACAACTAAGTAATGGTAAACAAGAAATCCAGTAGTTGCTCAAGAAAAAAAAAGGAATGCATTGCAAAAATAGTTCCTAGATGATGTAATGACCGTAGTTGATTTAAGCTACTTGTTTGGTTTTCAAACAAACAAAAAAAGAAATCAGTAGCGTGTTTGCATCTATTGGGTGCTTTTGCTGTGCTTCACTTGAATGAGATTTGAAGTCTATTTGGGAATTAAAATGTACTGCAGATATGGAAAGGATGTTTGCATAGATGAGATTTGAAGTCTATTTAGCAATGATGCATCTGCACAGAAAACCCTCCCAACACGTACAAGACAGAGAACGGAGGGAGTCGACTCTCAAAAACTCGAACTGGAACAGATAGACCAGGGGAAGAGGTTAAAAATCAAACTAAAATAAAACTCAAATTCCTCTCAACCTAGTGCTCACCACAAGTTTCAAAGGCGGAATGTTGAACCGTTTGATCGATGACGATGGAGATCGACAGAACTGTTGGTGAGCGGCGAAAAGGGGTGATTGTGGTTGGTAGGTGCCGTCGACGGTTGGGAGGGCAGTCAGAAGTAGTCTTGTCGATGACGCCGGTGATCTCGACTCTAAGCTGGCAGGTGAAGAATCGATCGGCTGCGCCTGCTGGTGGTCAATTAGGGATTTGGGATTTGATAATTCGGGGCAAAGCAAATTTTTTGCTTAGAAAAATTATTTAGAGGGAATTTGGTGAAAAAGCCCTTTTAGCATATTTGGTTAGCTAGATAGGCCCATTAATTGTTTTTTTTAGTATACTTAGCCCATTAATTGTTTTTTTAGATTGCTTAGCCCTCTTGACCGGTCAACCCATTTTGATGCCAACTTTTTTTTTTTTTTTTTTTTTTTGATGCCAACTTTTTTTTTTTTTTTTTGATGGCATATTATACCGTTTTGATGCCAACATTTTGTGGTGACAATTTTATATAATTGATGGCATAAGAGATTAAAACGTGGAATCAAAATATTGTCACCTTATTGTCACTTTTCTAATGAAATGATTGGATGACTTTTTTTTAATGCCACTTTTTTAAAACATTGATGACATTTTTTGTGATGTCATATTTTACCGTTTTGATGCCAAAATTTTATTACATTTTATTTTCAATCTGATGCCACTTTTCTAATTAAATTATTGGATGACACTTTTTTTAAACTTTGATGACATTTTTTGTTTACTCTAATGTCACGTTGACCATTGATGCCATTTTGAAAAATTTGTATCACATTAAAGAAAAAAATGTCATCAAAAATACTACTTTGAAAAAATATCATCAAAAATATGGCATCACGGTAAAAAAAATATTATAAAAAAATTGACATAAAAAAGTGGCATCAAAGTGAAAATAAAATATAGTAAAATTTTGGCATCAAAACGGTAAAATATGGCATCATTAAAAAAAAAGCTGGCATAAAAAAAAAGGTGGCATCAAAAAAAAAAAAAAAAAAAAAGTTGGCATCAAAATTGGGAAAGGGGCTAGGGCAAACTAATTAAATTGATTTATGGGCTAGGTGATTAATTGGATATTTAAAAAAGGCCATGTACCAAAATCGCCCAATTATTTACGGTTTTTTATTTTTTGACAGCGTTTTTATTAAAACGCTAAGAAGTCACTTTAATAGCATAGCAGCGCTATGGTTTAAAAAATATATTAAAATAAATTAAATAAATTCTCATCGCTTTTTTAGAAAAAGCGCTATGCTTCCCGCATTTTAACAACGCTTGTTTTAAACAAGCGCTATACTTAAAAAAAAATATTTTAAAAAACTAAACTTATTACATTCTCAGCGCTTGTTTAGAAAAAGCGCTATGCTTCTCATATATTAACATCGGTTTTGAATAAGCGCTTTTAAATTTTCGCTATTAATGACTTAATTTGTACTAGTGTTAGTGCTTGAAATAGTGCTGACACCAGACTTAGTTATAGTGCTGACACCGTTCTTTACCTTTTAATATGTATTTTTATGAAGAACAGATGATGCAAATTGGAATATAAATTGTATTTTTATGACACCACACTCAATAATAGTCTTGGCATCATCGTTACAAAGCTTCATAAAAATACAATTTGAAATAGCGCTACCAAGTGACACCATTCCTTTTTTTCTCTTTCTTTGTCTTTGCATCATATGTGCTTGAATCTGTAGTCAATTGGAACGTGATCTGACTGCATTTGCTTTCAATTATACCATCTTTTAGGTTACTGTTTTTATGGTTACAATTTCTAGATGACAGGGAGTGCAACCATTTCTTGATGGTGTTCTGAGGTAAATGCAGGATTTATGAGGGGGTCATAAGGAAGGGGGATTTTATACACAATGTGAACACTGTCAAGAAATTGAAAGTGAGTTATTTTATTTTCTGGATTTAAGATAATTTTTTACCTATATGTCTTGGCAATGACATTCATGTAGTTCTAATAATGCTAAATAATTTCTTGTATAATAATACTGAGAAAAAGTATTCTAAACATAGTTTACTCTGTAACTCCGCATGAAAAGAATGATTTCGATTTCTGTTTGATTGCAAATGATTCCGATTTCTGTTTTAGACATTGAAGAGGACGCCTATAATCAGATTTTGAAAAATGGATCCACTCAAACTCATCATGTATCTGTACTTTGCAATTGCAAGTCACCTACAGGCTACAACTATATTTTATTGTTAAATCTTCCATTACAATAATGGAATAACTTTGAAGATTTAGAATTTCTTAAAAGTCCTCATTTTTTGGGTTGGTTTTGACTTAATTGAACTCCGGTGAGATCTTTGTGTTTTTTCCAGTTTTGCACATGAATGAATTGATCTGTTTTGTCATGCTTGTATGTATAGGTTCTATGTTATTTGTCAATAAAAAATTGTTCGAGATGTTGTTCGAATTGCTTTGACATCAATTTTGCTGCTATTTGCATCTGTTTGATTGTGCTGACATGTGCTGACATGTGCTCTTTTTATGCTAACATGTTCTCTTTTTGTGCTCAAATATGCATATTTAGATCTGAATTAAATGGAAAATGTGTAATGAATGTCATAATATTTACAAAAGCATTTGTAGCCAGTGCTCTTGATCAGTTGATGTAGTCATTCCTTCTAGCTGACATCTAGCTGTTGTTGCAAACATCTAGCTGACATCATTAAAAAAAAATTATGTTACATTTGAGTCCTAGGGCTCTATGCAGCAAACTTCTGTTTGCCTTGTCTAATTCACAAGTTTAATTCACTAGTAGAAACAGAAGCAAACGATTCTAGAACATTCAATTTCCTTGGCAAAGAGAATTGGAGGGAATATAATCGCTCCAAGTGGTCTACTGGATGAGGTACTTGGCATAGCTTTTCTATTTCCTGACATATGAAAGTAATCATTTTTTTTATCCAATGAAAATAAACATTTTTTTTTTCATGTCAGCCATCAACCTAGGTTGTAAATTTGGTTGAAGCACCTACTCCTGTTCTTGGGAAGTTTGATGACTCTTTCTTGAAGCTGCCAAAAGATCTACTCACAATGGTAAGCTCGTAACTTTTGAAGGCTAATTCTTTGCACTGCTGGCATTGCCTCAAGGGACATTTGAGATAGATTTGTACATTCAAACAAGGAAAAACATTTCATCTTTGCTATTAGTTTACAGGAGAAGTGTTACAACTTCAAAGGATGACTTCTATAAGTTCTAACTGTACCAATCCATCTTTGAAAACGGTGCCTGAAAGCTTAACCATCTTGTATCTTTGTTATATCATGCAGGTTATGCAAAAACACCAGAAATATTTTGCTGTAGCTGATGATAGTGGAAAGTTGTTGCCATACTTCATAGCAGTAATTAATCTATCCTCTATCTCTCTGTGTTTCTCTCTCTTCTTATACAAGTTGTTTTATGCCAGCTGGTTCTGATCTGCAGGTGGCAAATGGTGTAATCAATGACAGTGTAGTGAGAAAGGGAAATGAAGCTGCTCTCAGGTTCATCTACATGATCGCTACTCATCTCACTTTCTGAATTAGGCATTTCATTTTCCATTTCAACTCCATTAACAGTGCATTGATCATATCGTTGTTCTACATCCAACGGATCCTCGGCCTCAACAAATTTGGGCACTAAATCACTCTAAGGCCGAACTTCTGAATACACAGGATCACCTGCTGAAGTGGCCACTTCATTTTCTAACTCAATCCCAGTAGCAACGATCTGAAGGCTTAGCTTTTCTGCGTCCAACAACATCTGCTCAGCTTCATAAAATATGTATATTAATTCCCTCTGAGCTTGAGCATGAGGTTGAGCTTGAAAATATTGATATAAGCAATACTTTATAACAAAATTATACAACTTTGAGTCACCAAATTACCTTACTGTATGAAAGTTACCAAATTTAAAATAACAAGTAACTAAAATATTATAATAACGATAATTAAAGGGTACGTAAATATTTGCATATCATAATTATATATTTGCATATCATCAGTTTATAATTGCATATCATACTTTTACATTTTTATATTTGCATAATATAATGATACATTTGCACAACATCAGTTTGTATTTTCACAACTTATATTTATTTACTAAAAACTAAAATCTGAGTATTAGATATCAATAATCTTATATTTTCCCAACGTGAATTAATTTAGGCATATTTTAATCTTATATTTGCATATCATCAATTTATAATTGCATATTATACTTTTACATTTGCACAACATCAATGTATATTTGCATATTATAATCATACATTTTCACAACATCAATTTGTATTTTCCCAACTTATTTTTATTTACTAAAAATTAAAATCTAAGTATTAGATATCAATAATCTTATATATGTACAACGTGAATTAATTTATGCATATTTTAATCTTATATTTACATATCATCAATTTATAATTGCATATCATACTTTTACATTTGCACAACATCAATTTATATTTGCATATTATAATCATACATTTGCACAACATCTTGTATTTTCCCAACTTATTTTTATTTATTAAAAATTAAAATCTAAGTATTAGATATCAATAATCTTATATATGCACAACGTGAATTAATTTATGCATATTTTAATCTTATATTTGCATATCCTCAATTTATATTTGCATATCATACTTTTACAATTTGCACAACATCAATTTATAAGATGTAAGAAATACTGATGCAAGATGAAAGAAAATATTGATGAGACAACAAAATATAAAAATTGTTCAAATTAAAATAGAAAAGTCTTGTCGTAGGGCTATATTGTTTATCTGAATGTTATGTTATAATATAATTAAAAGTCTTTTAGCTCAATGGTAGAGCAATGTGCTTATGCGCAAATATATAAGTTCGAATCCCGCATAGGTTAAAGTTTATAATAATTCTAGTAATTTATAAAATAATCTAATAAATGTCAGTGTCAGCATCTCCGATGTCAGCATCAGCAACGTCAGCATCTCCGATGTTGAGGTCAGCAACATCAACGTCAGTGTCAGAATCTCCGA
Source organism: Persicaria tinctoria (assembly GCA_037127255.1). Lineage (NCBI taxonomy): Eukaryota > Viridiplantae > Streptophyta > Magnoliopsida > Caryophyllales > Polygonaceae > Persicaria > Persicaria tinctoria. Next base: position 21,894,637 of record JBANSL010000007.1, on the reverse strand, counting down.
TGTCAGAGTCAGTATTTCCGATGTCGGCATCAGCAACATCAATGTTAGTGTTAGCATCTCCGATGTGGGCGTCAGCAATGTCAGCATCTCAGATGTCGGCGTCAGCAATGTCAGCGTCAGTGCTAACACGAAAAAAAAGAAGCATTGACAGGAAAAAAAGCATCTTCGACGTCGGCATCAAGCGTCCGCAACATCGATGTCGGCGTCATCTGACATCTCCTATGCCAGCGTCTGCAGCGTCAACATCTTCAATGTTGACATCAACAACATCAACATCAGTGTCAGTATCTTCGATGTCAACGTTAGTAGTGTCAGCATATTCGATGTTGATGTCAGCAACGTTAGCATCAATGTCAGCATCTTCGATGTTGGCATCAGCAATGTCAAGGTCAGTGCTGCTGACACGGAAAAAAGCATCGTCGACTTCGGCGCCAGCATCTCCGATGTCAGTGTCAGCGGTGTCGGGAATGTCGGTGTCAGCAACATCTCCGATGTCAGCGTCAGCATCTCCGATGTTGACGTCAGCAACATCAATGTCAGTGTCAGCATCTCCGATGTCAGCGTCAGCATCATCAGCATCTCAAATGTCGGAGTCAGCAATGTCAACCACTACCAAAAACACAGGAAATAGCCACGGTCAAATAGCCACGAATTGGCCACGAATTTCCGTGGCTAAACGGTTTAGCCACGGGCATAGCCATGAATTTGACGTTCGTCGCCATTCGAGGCTATATGCCTCGACGCTAACAGCCACCGACACAATATCCGTGGCTAATAGCCACGATCTGACAGTCCCGTGGCTATGTCCGTGGCCGGTTCGGAAAGGTGCCATCCGTGGCTGTAGCCACGAATACAGCAACGAATAGTGTCGTGGCTAAAGTCGTGGCCACCCAGGGGACATCTCTTAGTAGGTCGTTGCTAGTGTCGTGGCTAATGCCCGTGGCTACAGACGTGGCCATAATGCCCGCGGCTATGCTCGTGGCTATAAACGTGGCCATGTGGCATAATAACTGTGGCTATGTTCGTGGCTATGTTCGTGGCTAATTCGTGGCTACATTCGTGGCTATATACTATTAATTGTATTGTGAGCTCGGTAATTAATATAATCTAATTATTTATTATAGCTGGGCACAAACACATACAAAATTAACACATACCACTGCCATCATTTGTTCATCCAAAACACATACAAAACACGTACATCCACAACCATCCAAAACACAACCAGAAGTTCAACCATACACAACACAATCAAAACAAACCCGCCAGTTCAACATCACACATGTGCAAATACAACAAAGTCTGAAGACAATACGTGGGAACCCAAAACAGAAACACATCTTACTTTGATTTGCCTTTGCCCTGACAGAACTGCATCATGGTGCTAAGGAGCTTCTCTTGCTAATATTCATTGGCCTTCTTAGTCTCGTCCATTAGTTGCTCCCCAATAGCTACCATGTCTTGTCGGACACTTGAGCTGAATTGTTCCTGCACTTGTTCATTTACATGCAACCTTCAATCAGCAAACAACTTGTACACTAAAACAAGAATCCTAGCCTCAGTTTAATAGAGCATCAATAATGCAGCTTGCTAGATCTATTAAAACGTGAACTTTATAAAGGATAACTCAATTTGATTACCTTGTGACAACAGAAACCCCAAAGGAAAAAAAGTAGGAGGTGCAATCATTTAAAATTGGGATCATTCAAAGATGTACATTTAACAAAGAAAAAGAAAGTTACAAGAAAAAAAATAAAAAAATAAACAATAGAACAAAAGCTTAACTAAACTACTCTATAAGAATTCTCTATTGACCAAAATGAATCTCTCATTTGATCACTTGTTTATTTGTTGAGCTTTTCTAATGGATTAAAGCAAAAAGGAGAATATGCAAGACTAATTCAACAATAATAGACATAAATATGGTAAAAACAACCTTTTTCCCATTTGAGACTTTGTTGAGAAACTCGGTCAGTGGCTTCACATATTGTGAAAGACTTGTTATTCCGTTTGTGTCAAATGAGTGAATTTCAGAAAAAATTAAGTCAATAGCCATAACTCTAAATCCACCTTCTTGTAGAACAGAAAAAATTAAGCAAGGAAGGGAAGTTGTCAATTTCTTATACATCATTTCATGAATAAAAAAGGGTGAAAAAAGAAATGAAGGAAGTTGTAAATTTCTTATAAATCATTTCATCAAACAGATTAGGCGTAGGCGCATGCTCATAAGTTAATATGATAGATTAATATATAGAATAAAATCACATAAATTTCATGAACAAGAATCAACACACACAATTGGAGTACCCAACAGCAACCCTTTATACTGGATTCAATCTTGTGTAATTCATCTAATGAATTAGAAAGGGTGAAAAAAATGTTGAAATAACGATCAGTTTGGGAAGAGAATGAGATGAAGTATGAAAAAAAAATCTTAATTGTTAGCACAAATAAGATTTTATTAAGGCCTTCCTCACTTCTTGGCTCATGCAGTGGTTAATCATATGCTATGAAATTTTATATTCATTTTTACACCTTGAATTTAAATGTGGCTTATGAGGCTGGAATTCATTAGAGCTATGTAAATTGTTGTCTAAGAACTTGTTTGTGATACACATATTAGCTAATTCATAACATTCAACTAGCATTTTTAATTGGCCCTGATTCTGGATGTACAGACGAGATGAATTTGAAACAACAAACTTACTGGACTGATTTCCAAACATAAACATCTATCCAATTCAATATCTTTCAATATTTCAATACCATCACACAATTCATGACATACCAAAAAATAAATAAAAAATCACACAATTCATGTGCTAATCAATAATTATTCAAACAAGACACGACATAACAGGGCAACAAACAGTTTGAGTTCTCAAATCTAAACTGCTTCAAAAGAGAACACATAGAGATTCAAAATAAGCACTGAATAAGCAAAATTGGGAGCCAAATTTTCTTCCATTAACAAAGTAAGACCATAATTAAAACTCGGCGCCAACAAATTCCTTCTGATTCAGATCCACCTATTCACAAACCCTAATGAGGTTGTGCAAGTCGGGGAACAAGGAATAGGAGAAACGGGAAAACAAAGAAGAAGATGTCACCTGCAGACCTGTCCGCGCTCGCGTGCTGCTCGATTTCGGAGGAGGAAGTAGATGTCGCTGCGGCTGTAGAAGTCGATGGAGAAGATGTCGCCTGCGGCTGTGCGAGTCGACGGAGAACATGACGCATGCAGACCTGTCCGCGCCCACCTGCTACTCGATTTCGGAGGAGGAGGAAGATATCGTTGCGGCTGTGCGAGTCGATGGAGAAGATGCCGCCTGCGGCTGTGCGAGTCGACGGAGAAGATGACGCTTGCGCCTGCCCGCCTGAGTCCCTAGGGAGGTTGTGCGAGTCAACGGAGATCTGAGTCCGAGCCCTTAGAGCTGTGTTGTGCCGTTGTGTTGTGTGCTTGTCGGCGTTGATCTCCGGTGGAGGATCGGAGGACAAGAGTGGATGTGAGATGGGGAGGATGAGAGAGATCTGGAATTTTTGGGAGAGAGAAATATGGAATGTTAGTTACTTATACGAGTTTTTCTCAAAGCATATTCTTATATATAGTATTATAATAAGAATATAATAGTTAATATAAGCTTTTATTGAACATTTGTTAGTTACTTATATGAGTTTTACTCAACACATACTATATATAGTATCCTAATATAAATTTATTAGTCAACATAAGGTTTTATTAAACATTTGTTCATTACTTATATGATATTTCCTCAAAACATACTCCTATTTTATTCTAATAAGAATTTATTAGTCAATATAAGGTTTTATTAAGCATTTGTTCATTACTTATATGAGTTTTCCTTAATTCATACTCTTATAGTATTCTAATAAGAATTTAGTAGTTAATATAAGGTTTTATTAAACATTTGTTCATTAGTTATATGAGTTTTCCTAAAAAAACTAATCTTATAGTATTCTATTAAGAATTTAGTAGTCGAAATAAGGTTTTATTAAACATTTGTTAGTTACTTATACGAGTTTTTCTCAAAGCATATTCTTATATATAGTATTCTAATAAGAATATAATAGTTAATATAAGGTTTTATTGAACATTTGTTAGTTACTTATATGAGTTTTCCTCAACACATACTATATATAGTATCCTAATAAGAATTTATAAGTCAACATAAGGTTTTATTAAACATTTGTTCATTACTTATATGAGATTTCCTCAAAACATACTCTTATTGTATTCTAATAAGAATTTATTAGTCAATATAAGGTTTTATTAAGCATTTGTTCATTACTTATATGAGTTTTCCTCAAAACATACTCTTATAGTATTCTAATAAGAATTTAGTAGTCAAAATAAGGTTTTATTAAACATTTATTCGTTACTTATATTAGTTTTCCTCAAAACATACTCTTATAATAGTATAATAAGAATTTAGTAGTTAAAATAAGGTTTTATTAAACATATATTCCTTAATTATACGATTTTCCCTCAAAACACTCACTTAGATTATTCGAATAAGAATTTATTGCATAATATAAAGTTCTATTCCACAATTATTAGCTACTTATATGATTTGTTTCTCAAGATAAACTCTCATAATATTCTCATATGAATTTATTAGTTAATATAAGGTGTTATTCAACGATTATTAGTTACTTATATGATTTTTTCCCCTCAAAACACATTTTATTTAACAATTATTAGTTTTGTTTATATTCTAGTATTTATTTAGATATAAATACATATACCATTAATGGGCCTATTGGCAAAAATTATTACCGTATTTGGGGCCATAATAAATTAAAGCCCATTATAAATTAAAGTGTGTCATTTGAGGTTAACAGTAAATAGCCACGACATTAGCCACAGATATGACCGTGGCTATTAATTGGGCTTCTTAATACGTCGAGAGTTATTAATTGGGCTTTGACTAATACTAATGGGCTTGACCTTTTTTTGGCTTTGACTATCTAAAATTGGGTTTGACCATCTTTAGACCCTACCTTTTTTTTGGTGAGATTTTGGGCTTAAAAATTGATATTTTCTTTCAAATTAATTTGCTTTAATTTGTGAATTTCCTCAATTCGGATACACCAAAGTAATAATGGGCGTCTCCATGTTAGCGTCGAATACAGCCACGGATAATCCAACCGTGGTTAAATTCGTGGTTGTTCACCTCAAACTCGGGTCATATATTGCTAATTGCCTCACATTCTTAGCCATGAGTACAACAACGGATATTATTCGTGGCTAAATTCGTGGCTACACTGACATGTCGGGTAAGACTCGCCAAAAATGGCGTCGAAATCGGCCACGAAAAAGGTGACTATGGCCAAATAGCCATGATACCAGCCACGACACTTATATTCGTGGCTAAAAACCCCGAAATTCCGGACACGAAATTATTTCTTCATCCCTAGCCACGGGCTTTGCCACGCATATTTTCATTCGACGCTATTATAGTTACGGCTTGTCAGGCCGTAGCTATAGTCGTGGCTATCAGCTACGAATTTGGCAACGACTGTACGACGTGGCTAAAATTCCGTGGCTATTTCCTGTGTTTTTTTGTAGTGAAGGTCAGTGCTAACACGAAAAAAAAGAAGCGTTTACACGAAAAAAAGTATCTTCGATGTCGACGTCAGCAGCCTCGACAACATCGATGTCGGCGTCATCCGACATCTCCGATCTCAGCGTCAGCAGCATCAGCATCTCGAATATCAGCGTCAGCAATGTCAGCGTCAGTGCTAACACGAAAAAAATAAGCGTTGACACGGAAAAAAGCATCCCTAACGTCGGCGTCAGCAGCGTCGGCAACATCGATATCGACGCCAGCCGACATCTCTGATGTTAGCGTCAGCATCTCCGATGTTGACGTCGACAACGTCAACGTCAATGTCAGCATCTCCGATGTTGACGTCGACAACGTCAACGTCAATGTCAGCATCTCCGATGTCGGTATCAACAATGTCAACGTCAGTGCTCTTGACACGAAAAAAACATCTTCGACGTCGGCGTCAGCATCTCTGATGTCGGCGTCAGCCGACATCATCGTTAGCGCTGACACGAAAAATGTTAATGGTGTTCGCAATGTTAGTGGTGACAGTGTCAGCAGTGTCAACAATGTTAGTGTCAGCGGTGTCAGGAATGTCGATGTCAACAACATCGACGTTGACGTTAATGCAATTTTAAAAGCCTCTTAGGTTAATCAATGGTAGAGCGATGTGTGTATGTGTAAATAAGATATATTAATGCAATTTTAAAATACAAATGCATGTGCATATTCTTTCCATAAGATTGTTTAAGCTTGCATAACATAATATTATATTTGCATAACATAATATTATATCTGCATAGCATCGGGTTATATTTGCATAACAGAAAGTGTTGACATGTAATTTTTTTTTAAAAAGAAAAAATAAAAATGACTTCAACATTCCATTGCGTACAAACAAACACCAATCTAATCAAAGCATGCTTACAATTTGGGGTAATGTGAAAGCTGGACAAATCAAGCTGGACATAGGTGTCAGCATTAACACCCCCAATTCAATTATTATGAGTGGACAAATCAAGACCTTGAAAAGGATGAAAGCGAGCTAGATGATCCTCATCACCATTATAAGTGGCAAATTCTGGACACTAGGACATGTCATCACAATAGGACCGCCTAATGATGCGAAACTCCAATGCATCTTGAAGACCATGTCAGCACAGAAACACATGATCTTTTAAGAGACACAACTCTCTTGCTCGGAATCAGCTGTGTGGTAATCCATGGTTGCACCATTATTAGGTGTCCTAGGTCGCTTCAGAAGGGCAGCAACTGAATCACAGTAGGGGAATATGACAATATGAACAGCTGAGAGTCACGAATTTGCACACTTCCAGAAGCAAGTGCTTGTTCAATCAACTCGTGTACGAATTCCCAAATATGTAGTTCCCATTACCTGAAAATCAGGATATCAAGTTCCATAGCAAATAAAATTCAATAGACTATGATATATATGCGAAGTACATTTCTAGATAAAATGTCAAACGTCAAAGTAATACTAAATAAAATTCAGTAGGCGTTCACAGAATATCAGCATCTGAAAAAGCAATCCAACTCCTAAATCATATCTCAATATTCCAACCTTAAAATAAGATTTTACCTTTACTAAATTTCGGCGGTTGGTATCTCTGGGAACTCAACATAGTTGCAGCTCCATCTGTTGAATTTCTCTCCATGCTAAAGTTAGTTGGAAACCCATTATTTGTTTCTACTTATTCATGATCATGCAGATAACAAATTTAACCAATGGCAGACTCAGAGGTTCTTCTGAACCAGAAATGTCATAATGTACCGCAATGTCATCCTGTTCACCAGTTTGGGTTGCAGCAGCTAGAGACCGCTCAAATATGGTGCAACAGAGGTTATTGGCACAAGAATGTTGCATGAGTTGGTTGGCTTGGGCTTACACTATTTGTTGATCCCTAGCCTGCAGAATTCACGCATGAAATTAAAAAATGGGTTTGAAACAATCTAACTAGAGAAAATGTAAGCTATCTACTGCAAATAACATACAGAAATTGAATAACAAAAAGGAACAAGCTTTGCCCTTTTAGCTGATTTAAGTTCACACCCCACCGAATATCGATTGTCGAGCTAGATTTAAGCAGAGCATGAGTCCATCCAGCAGTCATATAAAATTAGATATCTAGTGCAAATAGCATACAGAAATTGAATAACAAAAAGGAACAAGCTTTGTTCTTTCAGCTGATTTAAGTTCACACCCCACCGAATATCGATTGTCAAGCTAGATTTAAGCAGAGCATGAGTCCATCCAGCAGTCATATAAAATTACTCAAATGCTATTGCAACATGTGCAAGTCTTTATAAAAAAACGACAAAACAAGACGAAAGTCTCACAATAAAGGGTCCTCATATGTGGAGAGGTAAATCAAGCAGAATGTGTTTTAGTGTGATCATAGAATGGTGATACCCATCTATCCAAACAATAGTGTCATCACCTATAGAATAGGACAAAGCCATTCCATCAATTGAATATAACAATCACACATCTTCATCCTAATCAATGCATCTTCATAATTTCAGCATCAAACAAGGAATAGAGCGAGAGCAAGAGAGAGAGAGAGAGAGGAAATACCTGATATCACTATCATATGCTTGAAGCCTTGACCAGTGTTACTGTCAGCGTTATTGTCAGAACCCCACTGTCATGGTAAAGTACTGAAATCAAACAAATCTCCACTTGAAACGGTGAACTAGTATTAACAATTTCAAGTAAAAAAGGGTCAAAAGAGCGCAAACAATGAGAATCGGATGTTACCGGCAATGACAAAGATGGGAACCAAACAAAGTGCCAGTAGAATTAGGGGTGTCAGCATACTCGAATAGGCTTGAAATATAATATTACCACTGGTTCATGTCTGAATACAAGAATAAGAAAGCAAGATCACCAAGGAGAGGATTCAAACATAATATTACAAATGTACTTAAATCCAAAGGAAGCAAGGTTTTCTTATTTTCTCAAATGAATAGCCTAAATTATAAGCATTGACAGAAGCAAGATTGCATACCTATCCTTGTCTCTTTTAATAGTCATAAGCTTTGGTTGTGCAGTTGGATCCGGGAGCTCATTACGAAATCTAATAAACCAATGAAGCTGTGTCAATAATAGAAATAAATTATAGTTGTTGCATCATCACTTCTGTTTGCAAGCACTCGAGCTGCAGACAAATTTTAATCATTTCACTAGATGCAGGATCTATATTAACCTATTCAATATATATATAAACAAGAAAGCTTTCATGAAGGACACAACCTGATAATAAGTTAAAAAGTTCATTTGAATGACAATGCTGTGCATTTCGGTTAGGTTGAGATCAAATTGGAGGAAAACAAACTTATATTCAAGAAAACCCCTTCTGTCAGCACCAATTCGACAGACCCACCCCTTCTGTCAGCATATGAAGACGGCGATGAGACGTGCACTTTGAATTCTTTACTATATCTCTAGATGGACTCTCACCTAAAACTCAAACTTTGGAAGTCTGCAACTATGGTGTGAGGGAACATTACTGATTCGGAAAACAGAAAGACAATCACTTGCAAGCCCAATGAATCATTATCTCTTTGCAAGCTCAATGACTCATTCTCTCTTTGCAAGCATTCTCAAAGCTAATGTGTCTTCAACAAGTCATAGTTACAGAGATTTTGTATCACTAATCTAATCAAGTCTAAACAACATTCACTCTGTGTCATCACATATTCAATCTGTGTCAGCACATATTCACTCCGTGTCAGCACCCTTAATTGTTGAATACTTGGAATCTGCATATGCTCAAACTGTTGTAATTTACGAAAGCAGAACCGCTCTTCAATGAGAAGGCATCGAGTTACACCGAAAGGGAGGCAAGATGGAGAGCAACATGAGATCAGATTTGAAATCCACAGCACTAGTGATAGAAGAACAAATTCAACTCTAAAACCTAAATTTCTAAAACGTGGAAGGGGAAATCAACAATGGAAAATTGAACTCAATTAAAAACCCAAAAGACAAAAAATCAAAACCCTAGAAAGAGGACATTTAGGCAGGCAGAAATTGAACGTGTTACCAATAACATCCCCAATGCAAAAGGACTTGGCGACTGCCCAGCTCTCGTAATCGACTTGGGACGCTGAAGCCCTTACGAGGGACACCGGGAATCGGCTCCACGACGGAGCATCGGCGTCGTCCGCAAAGGGCAAACGCCTTCTCTCTATCTCCGCTACCGTTGGCATTTTCTACTGGTGGAGGAGGCGACGATTTCAATTCCGCCAGCAGTGGCGAGGGAGATTCAATACTCTAATTTGCAAGCAGAATCAATACTATAATATCATCTAATTTGAAAGCAGATTAAATACTATAATACCAATTTGCAAGCAGATTCAATACTATAATATAATCTAATACCAAATCGACATCTAACAACCCAATTTGCAAGCAGCAGGCTAAATGTAGATTTAATACTCTAATTTGCAAGCAGAATCAATACTATAATATCATCTAATTTGCAAGCAGATTCAATACTATAATACCAATTTGCAAGCAGATTCAATACTATAATATCATCTAATTCAGAACAAGCAGAGATTCAGAAATTTGAAGCCAAACCTAGAATTGCAAACAGGTTCGCAAACAAGTTCTCGCCCTCCTTCCTCCTGCTGTAGGTTTTCTGAAAATTTGAAGCCAAACAAAAAATTTGAAGCCAAACCTAAAATTGCAAACAGATTCAGAAAATTTGAAGCCAAACCTAAAATTGTAAACAAATTCTCATCCTCCTTCCTCATGCTGTAGGTTTTCTGTTGCGCAAACAGGTTCGGGCTCCTTGGCAAGCAGATTCCGCAAACTGGTTCGGGTTGTCATCGCCGGATACGAGCTTCTCGCCGCTCCTCCTCTGTATCTCGCCGATGATGGATGCGGCTGCAAGGTGCGAGGGCGAGCGGGAGAGAGAGGGCTTCAGGATGACGGGATTTGAGAGATGGGAAGGCTGTCATGGACGACGCAATTCCCAGGAGGAAGAAAGGGCTTCAGCAACTAGCAATACAAGGAAGCCGGTGGTGTGGCTTGTGGCTGCCGGTTTGACAAATCACTCAACCGCGTCCATAGTTTGTCTGGCTCCAATCACTGAAATCGCAGATTGAAATCGCGGAGAGAGACGAGAGCAGAGATCTCGAATTGGAGCGACGCGAGAACTCACATGAGAGAGGGTGAACGCGGGAGGGAGGGATTCGAGGTCTCGAGGATCAACAGGCCATCAAAACAGGGATGTCAGCAGCCTTCAGTTACGTTAGAAGAGAGTGGACAGTTTTGCACTTTTTTCAAATATATGGATACTCCTCTAATTTAGGCAATTTCTATGGATATTTCACTAACTGTCCCCTTTATAATTACAATCACTTGATCATTCATTTTCAAATCAACTTTTATATTTATTTGTATTGTGTAACACTCCGTCCGATTGATAGTATTTGATTTTTTATTTTTCAACGGACTTTTTTAAGAAGATAAAAACTCTAAAAAATATTAAAATATTAAAACAATTCTATGCTTATTACTAATTGCATGAAATTATTTTAAAAAAATTATTTAAAAATTTGATATTTTATATATTATTACATTTTATTAAAAATTATGAGAAATAATAAAAATAAAATATTTTAGATCAAATATAGTATATAATTACAAGCATCAAAACTTATGAACAACGTCTTAACTTTAGAATTTTAAATTTATTGCAAAATTATCAAATCATGATTTTTTTTAATTTAAAAAATAAAAAATTGACCAACCCGAAATCGACCTGAAATGACCCGAAAACCCGATCAAACCCGTATTATCCGGGACCCGAAAATACCCGAAACTCTTATTACTCAGGAGTCAGGACCCGTATTACCCGGGACCCGAAGTGACCCGACCCGACCCCGACCCGAATGACCCGTTTAACATGTCTACTTGTAAGTGTAACATATGTTAGAAAACTCAATAATCGTCTAAACAATCCAATTCATCGTATAAAACATTATAATTATGATTTTTATCAAAACAAAAATAACATTGTAATGGTATTGGACCATTGGTGATGGATCATCGAAATGCACTTCACTGCTATAGTGGCGCACCAATAACATACACATCTGAGATGCGCGTGGTGTGGGTTTTGTAGGATGCGCCTGGTATGGTTTTTGTGTAAAACCCAATCTTGTTGTATTCCCTTAGGCCCGAGCTAAAAAAAAGGGAGTTTGTTGTATTTCCTCACACGCATTCAAGATGAACACGTTGCAAAAAAATTAAAATTTTTAAATTTGAAATTTAAAATTTTAAAAATCGAATTTCGAATTTTAAAACACTGTTTCAAATATTTGTAAAAAAATGTCATGTGCTGGCACACACATGATTTTGTTTTTACATAGAAATAAAGTCATACACATTATGGATGCGTGCGAACAGGGTTCTAAAAACCCATCCATAGCTTTTCCTTCCTCTTGATCCCTCTCTCCCTTGTCGAGGTGGCAATAAAGATTTTACATCAATCTCCTTCCCTCTTCTCTCCCTCTCCATTGTCGAAGTGGTAACAACGATTCGATCTTACATAAGTTCAACGAGGAAATCAAGGTGGCTACAAGCAAGACAATGGTGGACGATGTGGTCTAAAACAGTGGTGCAACCCCTATAAGGCTTTTTATCTCGAGTTCTAGGGACGCAACGATGGTGTTGATGAGGACAAAGGATAGGAAACGCCTATAGGCACGCATCCAAGATGCGTGATTGTTTGTCGACTCGACATCGACTGGTTTATTGTTAATAGAGAAGCCTATGGGAGTGGATCCGGGATGTGTGCCTGTATATCTTGACTCAATATTGACATGGTTCTTGTCGATAAGGTATGAAATGCACTCATGCGTCCAAGATGCGTGAAGTGACATTTGTTTGAACAAACTTCATTATAAGGATCATACATTTTTTTTTTATAAATAAATCAATTCAAAGTATACACGAATACATTTTCATTGAATAAGAATACATACAAGATTTCTAATCCAAACAATTTTGATGTTCATCATAAACACCATGGAAGAGTGTACTAAGCGCCTAAAACTGAGGTCTACCACTAAGTTGAAGGTTGAACTGGAACTCCTTAATGCGACTCGTGTATTGGTGCATCTATTTTGTTAACGCTTTAAACGTGGGTCTCTATCCAATAAGTTGTGATAGGAAGCATGGGAAATGGGTTTACTAGAGTCACCTATGAGAGATAATCGACGATATAAGATAAATAATGATTAAGACCGAACAAGTAATACTAAAATGTAAGAAATGCTTATCGAGACAAAATGGGCGCGCCATTAACAATTCCTCCAGAGGGAGTGCACCGCTAGCAGGATGGGGTGGGGGAAACGATTATGCCTCATTCTCATATTGGACAAATCCTCCAGGACTCGTCAATCTAGTACGATATGTTCAAATTAAGAAGCACTGACGACTTCATATTAAGCAAGGAAATGGATGGGGTATCTGGGCGCCATGGAGTCATGTAAAGGGTCGAAAATCCCTTCACATATACATTTGACATCTTTTCTGATGTGTGTGACTCGATCGTATCCATCATGTTCATGAAAGTTAATGATAATGCATGTTTTATATAAGCATTTTATGTAGTTTTATTTTAGTTTTAGGTTGCATTAGATAAGTTTTATAGCTGAGTGGTTAGTCAAATTATTCTCATAAAATAAAATATTTATCAAAATATTTATGGTTTAAAAGTATTTACCAAAATATTCACTAGGGTCCTGGGTCCCACTTGTCTTTTATAATTTCCCACAAAAAGCAAAAATCATATATAATCACCATATCTTTTTATAATTTGCATTAATATCCTTGTATGTCACTTGTTTAGTTTATATTCCGCATTAAAAATTTATATTTAGAACTTTGTTCTTGCAATTTTGTATCTGAGCCAAGTTAATTAAAAATAATCTGTATTTATCTATAAGACAATCTGGAGGTGTCTACTAATTGCCCTCGTAAGACTTATCCTCCTGCTTTACATTTAGATGTAAGCAAGTGATAAGCATTTTGAAGCAATTTTAAATGCCATTTCAGACCAACTTATAGATCTACAACTCGAAGTTAGAAAATTAGAACATTTATATATTGATATTAGCATTAGAATCTTTAAGATTGTAAAAGAAACAGGTGAAATGCATCACTCAACCAATCTAAAAGCCATTAACGAAATTAGCCATCAGATAAGTCTAACATCAGGTGGTGAAACCAAGAAAGGAGATCCTTTTAAACACAATTATTCATTTAAAACAAATCCAAAAATAAGTTTTCTACTAAATTAGATAACACTATAAAGAAAAAAGTGATTATTGAAGAAGAAAATCAAGACGAAAATCAAAATCTTTAAAAAATGAATCAACATCCATTTCGACAAATAAGGAGACTTAACACTAAGTTGGATAACCCAGAATGGAAGCTGAAATTACAGAAACTAAAAACCAATGAAACCAACTTCATGAACCAAGAAATTATTAGCGACGATGAGTCTGAAAAGAACTCGGAGGAAGAAGCTGTATATCAGCTGACGCGGGACCATCCAAGACATCTCTTAACACGCCTATCATACTTGGGGATGGACCTATGACTCGAGCTCGTGATAAGAAGCTTCAAAGGGAGTCATTCATGTTCGTAAGCCATGTCCTATTCTCAAGTGCGGTTCAACTTCAATAGGAGCCCTTGAAGACTTATCTATGTTCTTCTCTTGCTGTTGCCCTCAGCGCCGACACCAGGAGCCTCGACGCCGAGACCTGAAGATGTTCTTCACTTACTGTTGGCCGCGACGCTGACACCAGAACCCTCGACGCCGAGACCTGGCACCTAGTTTCTTAGGAAGGCCGAAATTGCCTAAGTGTGGAACCCCCTTTTATTGCTATTTTTAGTAACACTTTTACTTAAGTTATTTTAGGTAACTTTATGGGTTATTTTTAATTATTCTTTTAATTATTCTTTTAATTATTTATTTTCATCTAAATCAACCCTAGGGTTATATTAGACGGTCGATCCCCTTGTTTCAAACTCACGTACAATTCTCTTGAATCAAAAATCTCTTTTGTGTGAAACACATTGAGTGCAAGTCGATCAATTCGTAGCTAGGCTCATCGATTGCAAACTGGTATCATTTCAGCTTGGTTTGCCTTGAGTTTGTCAATCTCGCGAAGGTTTGGTAATCCCTGGTATCCATGAGCCCACTCCTTGTGCCTCCAAGTTGTCCGCTTGATTTTGTAGGGTTGTAGAGGCGGGTTATATAGCCATTGGTGTTGGTTCCTACCTTCTACAGAAGCCTGGGCTCTTCATCTTGTTCTATACAGATCGACTCATCCATCTATCGGTCATTATTGTTCAATTTCGAGTCTTTCAATTACAATTACAGCCGAGTCTTCCTTGTTCTTGGTCGAGTCTTTGAGTCTTGTTCTTGTCTTGCTTCAATTCTGAAATTTGAGTCTTGATTGTTGAAGATCGGGCCATCCTACGGCTTACCCCGTATCATCAGCAAATGGGATTAATTAGTCTAAAAGATATGGAAAACATTCCCATATCTAAAGTCCAACAAAGGTTAAATGAAATATTAAGGCAAAGAAGGCTAAATTGAGATGAACTAGTAGAACATAATGAAGCTAGAAGAAATTACAGACGTTATGAGCATGGTTCAACCAGTAATTACAGACCTAGGCTAAAGCCAAAAGAGTTTCTAGAAAAGAAAGAAAGATTTGGAGTAAGCATTATGCCAAACCATAGGCCAAATCAAAGAGAAATTAATCTAGAACCTATAAGTGAAACAGGTTATAAATTAAACCTAGATGGTGTAAGGAATAGACATAAAATCATAGAGTTCTAGAAGAAAAGTATGATGAGTGTATTAAACATGAATGTAGGATGGAAATCTTCTCAATTCCTTAATTATATAGAACATAGTTTCTAGGATCCTGTTCCGGTGGAGTTAAAGGGAAACTCTACCAAATAGAGTTTCCCATTCCTCTCTCTAAAAATAAAAGAAAAGAAAAAAATAAAAAAAATAAAGGGATGGTGGGGGGAGGGAAAGAAGGGGGGAGGATTTTTAACCACTGATTTTAAAATCAGTGGTTGAGATCCTCTCAACTCTACCAGTAGAGTTTTTTCCAAACTTTACTGGAACTCCATCCTAGTTTCTATGGAGGTATTGCCAACTGGTATGGAGCCATTGGCGACGAAGTAAAACAAGAGCTTAGGAATTTGGCAAGTCCAGTAAATATGTTCACATTAATATGTGAATTAATAGAAGACGAATTCATTGGGGAAAAAGAAGATGAAGATAAGGAAGCTTTAAAATGGCAAAGGACGTTAAACAATATCGAAATCTGTAACATGAAATTTGTTGATAACTATATAACAGAATTTGAGAAGTATTATTATAAGATAGGGGAAAATGGCACTAATTTACAAATGTTCTTTGATAAACTTCCTGACCCAATTAATGAAAAAATAAGTGAAGAGTATCAAGAATTAGTGAAGAGTGGAAGTAAAGATTCTCTTGGTAATAGAATTTCCTATGTTAGAAAATGGGTTGAGAAAAAATCTCGAGATGTGAGAAGCACCCAAAGAATGAAAAAATAATTCTTAACTTGTTGGGAGACTCCAACAGAGTGGGGATGTAACAACAGAGATTATCAAGGAAGAATAAACTATAAGAGGAAAAGTTTCAACAAACAAAGAGGTGAAAAATACTACAAGAAGTATTTTAAAAAACCATTTTCATAAAATAAAAGATTTTTTCCAGAAAGCCTTGTTCTGTCTTGAGAAAAAAGAAAAACTGCAAGTGTTGGGCATGCGGAGAATCCGGTCATTATGCTAATGAATGCAAAAATAAGAAGAACACAACAGATTAGCGGAAGCCCTGGGAAGTTTGGATTACATCGACTATCAGAAGATGAAGCAGTAGATCTAGGGGTAAGAAATAACAAAGGGATAGTAGAAATAATAGAAGAAAAGCTTGAAGAAGATATAGAGTCTGAAAATGAATCAATAGAAGGTGAAGAGATTAATGAAATGATGGTAGGAGAATCTCCTAGTGAGTTTTCCGATGAATATGAAATGACCACCTTAGCTCAACTTTAGCAAGCTAAAACCTCTATTGATGAGGAACAAGTTGAAGAAATGACTAGATCAGGGGTTGATTTCCCGATCATCGCTAAAGAACAGTTTGTGAAAAAAATCATTTTTCTTTAAGTATGATAAGTATGTTTGCAAAGAAATGTCTGGAGACGTAACTGTCAAGAACAATGAAAATCAAACAACTGAAGTAAACTTAATCAAGTAGGCAAATATTCAAAAACAAAACAAAGATAAAAAAAATTTAAATATATCTTCATATGTGGCATCCAAGTAATTATAACTTCATTACAAGACTATGGAAAAGATGTGCAATGCATTAATTTTGTTTGTGACATTAGGCATAAAAAGTTTAGTGATCAATGCATTAGTGGAATATTCTGTAATTTGAGTCAAGAAGCCGTTTCTTGGATCTGTAGACCTAACTATTATGTTACTCTAGAAGATATCTAAATTCTTAGTTATAAAATTGTTAACAGAAGGTATTAGTATGCATAAGGGAACTTGTCCTTTACAATTAAAGTGGAAGGTAGTTTATAAACTTGAGAATAATACAAATCCTCCACGAAAGTGCCATATAGTGGAAGCTGAGAAACACGAAGTTGTAGGTCCGAGTAAAGAGGTTGTTCATGTTAAGCTAAGACCTGATCAGATAAGACTCAAAACCATTTGGGTAAATGATAATGCATATTTAGAAAGGCATTATAGAGTAGTTAGTTTACTTGTTTGCTCATTTGGTGCTTAAGTGCGGAATCTACACATGTTCAGTGAGTAATTGCAGATTTCGGAGTCGAATTTGCGAGGAGATCATTCATGGGAGTTATATGGATCATGTGGAGGCAAGGAACGAGCTAGAGAAGCAAGTTGGAATGCACAAGGAAGAGGCAAAGTGCATACAAGAGGAAAAACGGCACATGCGGCCAGAAGTTCAGGACTCACTGCAGTAGCCGCACCCGCGGCTTGGTCGCAGTTTCTCTGGGTCGGTTTAGCACCAATTTTCTATCCTTCTTAAGTTGGGCCTATTTTTGGGAAACACTTTCTAGGTTTTTTATGACGATATTCTTAGGTATTTAAAGACTGAAAATAGTTGTTTTTAGGTTATATTTGATCCTTGGAAGAATTGAGGGACGTCATTTGGAAACATGAGCAACTAAACTCATCTTGTTTTGCCTACGATCAAGACTTGGTTTTGTTGAATTGTGAGTTCGGAATTCTAGTTGTTTTCTATTATCTACTTCAACCTCTTTGTGCTTTAATTGTTTGCGGTGTTGATTCTATCTTGATTCACGGCCTCGTTAAAATTGCATCATTGCTAGGGTTTTGATTCATACGTTTGTGAACCTTAATCCAAAGTAGCAAATACAATTAAGTGGATCTCATACAAAAGCTTGATTGTATAAGATGTTGACTATTGGTTAAATGTTAGTTCTTTAGGGAATTAATATTGCTTATAAGCTTCATATATCATGAGAGTTAGTGCTATTCTTAGAATTAAACCTTAATCCGTGTTAAGATTGCCTAGGATTAAGGGATTATTAGGACTCATAAGACTAATAATCTATTTAAATCAAAACAAGAGGGGATGATAGAAAAGATACAATTAGAAGGAAGTATTATGATCAAGGAGACGAACTAAAGTTGAGAATCGTAGGTGAAGCATCTCAATCATCATTGTTTACAACCATCACCATTATTTACTTTTTTTCAAGTCTTTGTATCTTTACATCCCTAAAAACCCCTTGTTACTCTTGTTGGTGATTATAATGCATAAAGTAACGGTAGTTCCCTGTGGATCGACTCCGGACTTACTAGCTATACTAGTTGGTTAGTTTGGATATTCTTTTGATAGGAATCCGACAATTTTGTCCTGTCAAAATTTGGCGCCGTTTCCGGGGAACTATTATTGTTACTTTGGGTGTTTAATTACTAACCCTGGTGTGGACCACTTACATGGTCCGCAGTGCTACTGACCAATGTTGAAGGTGAGGTTATTGCAGTTACATGGAGAGAGTTTTCATCACTACTTTACCAGATTGCAGGAGTACATTAATGATCTTTGTTCATGAGCTTATCAAGCTAGTACAGACCTTTATGCACTGGGCGACACACGTGCTACAATGGCCGGGACAAAGGGTCGTGGGAGTACAAGGGAAGTGTTTCTATGCATCTTTGATGCTATGACTGCTGAGACACGGAGCCTTGCTAAGCACATGAGTGATGAAGGTTTATTAGATATGGGACTCTTGGAGATGTGGGATTTTTTCTGCTACATGGATTTTCAATGTGCGCATAATGAGTCACTTCCCCAAGTATCTCAAATCGTTGAGACTTCTGTTTCACCTATTGACGTCATTGTGGGAAATCATAATGAGAAGATGGAGGAAGACAACACTCCATTTTACAAGATCACCCCTAGCTCACCCGTTGATGAACCAAGTCTAGAGCCAACTACTGAGGCGACTCAAGAGGTAATGAAGGTCAACTATTGCGATTGGGAAGGTAGTGGTGATTATGATGATCCACGGGAGCATTACTTCAATGCACCACCAATGGAACTGTGTTGGTGGACTTACATACCCTCGACCGAAAGTCAGGCTCAAGAATATGATGAGTTGGTATGATTCTTGAACTCTATACTATTTTCTATTAACTTTTTCATATTTTGTATCCATTCATCTCTTGGATGGGCACGAGAGTTTGATTTACTATTGAGGATGCTAACAATGTCTGCTTAAGTCTTAAATGGACAACCAAAATGAGTTGAGCCAAAGACATAAAACAAAGGCGCTGCTCGGGAGGCAACCCGAGGTAAGTAGACTATAAGCTTTCTTTTCTTTATTAGTTTTTCATTTCTCTTAGCATAATTAAAACCGCCGTAGATTTTAGGAAGTTGTTTTCCGCCATGTTAGACTAACCTTTCAGGGGGGAGAACGGAGAAGGTCGAAAAGGCAGCGCCCTCTATAATTTGGGCAACAACACAAGAAGCCGCACCCGCGGCCAATACAGCAGCCCTTGATTTTTGAGCAGCACCTGCAGCCGTCCAAGCAGCACCCGTGGCCTCAGCCTGCAGCCCCCTTTTTGTTCATTTTCGACGCTCTTCCTTTCATGCCCACCTCCATCTCCTCCATACCAGTGAGCACGTGAGTTTTACGTTTCTCCTCCCTTATTCTTTCTAATTTTTGTTATTTTAATTTCATTGGGACAATGAAAGTTTCAAGTGTGGGGGAGGGGATTAGTGTACATATTAGAGTTGCGTTGCATATTAAGCATGTTTAAATTAGTTTGCATAATATTCATGTGTTGCATCTTAATGCTTTGCATCTTAGTTTTATTTTAAGAAAACAAAAAAAAATTGAAAAAAATGAAAAAGAAAAGAAAATATCATGCATTTGCGTAGAATATGTCATTGTCTAAACAACCATCTAGCCTAGTTAGTCCTCAAAATCTTATTGAAAGTATGATCATATAAGTCCCATGACATGTTTGAATTGTTCTAGCCTTATCCCACTTATGGTTTTTATGTGAAGCATATAGCTAGGTGAACATAATTGAGCTTGTATGATCTAAGTTTCTAGAATGACTAAAATCCAACAAAAATTTAATCTTGTGAGATTCATTTTTGGCCTTATTGGGACTGCACTTCATTGAGTCCTTTTGCTCTTGTTTCATGTGTGTGAATACTCTACAATGGTTCTACCTCTTGGAATTGATTTTGTTATCTATGTCAAGGATGTACTTATATGATTGTTATTGGTGAATTTCACACGATTGAGGTACCTTTATTAGCCCTATTTGACTCTATTCCACCTTACATATGATCCTCTGCTTTAAGCCAATTTGAGCCTAATTGCCTATTCTTTTGTAGCTCCACAAGATTTTCCATAGCCAATTACAACCTAACCCCATCCGGGAATTAGGAATGGTTGGTGAATATTTATACTGTGGATGATGGTTTTTAGTGGTGGATTGTATGTTTTATGTACCCTTATGAGATGTTTGATTATTGCTAATACATTCATTACTTGGGACCTAAGGAGGATAAAATTCACTTAGGGGTAAAAGTCAAGGAAAATCATTTGATATAGCATGAAAAAAAAAAGAATAAAGGAATAAGTTGAGTATGGTTTGTAAAGTTATATGCTTGAGATTCGAGTTGTATTATATTGTAGAGTTATGGTATGAGTTTATGAGTGGTATTGTGATTTGGTTGCTTCCTTAGTTCCCGGATTATGAGCACCACATGGCCTAAATTGTTCCATACCTTATGTTTTCTACCTTGGCCCCATTACAAATCATAAAAAGACCTCATGATGATTTTTGCCGGTAATGACATCCATGGTGGAGATTGTGATTCAATTTCAATTCTTATGTAGCTTAGTTGCATTTTGGATAGAGTTTGAGTGGTCATTGATAAAACTAAACACTTGAGTGAGAGCGAAAACACTTTCTTCTCGGTGAGATTTGATGGATAAGCATGCAGGTTACTTGATAACATGAATACTTGCTAGGACATTTGTTTGCCTTATCTATGTTTGCACTTTGATGAGATGTTGCTTTTGATGAGGCTATTGCATGAAAGATTGTGTTTGTGGGATGAATGACTCATAAATGTTTTCTTTTGCTCGAGGATAATCAAAAGGCTAAGTGTGTGTGTGTGGGGGTGGGGGGGTTGATAATGCATATTTAGATAGACATTATAGAGTAGTTTTAGGGTCATTTATATGTATATATTGCATTTTAAGGGGTTAGTTTACTTGTTTGCTCATTTGGTGCTTAAGTACAGAATCTACACAAGTTCAGTCAGTAATTGCAGATTTCGGAGTCGAAGTGGCGAAGAGATCATTCATGGGAGTCATATGGATCATGTGGAGGTAAGGAACGAGCTAGAGAAGCAAGTTGGAATGCACAAGGAAGAGACAAAGTGCATACAAGAGGAAAAACGGCACCTGCGGCAAGAATTTCAGGACTCACTGCAGTAGCTGCACCCGCGGCTTAGTCGCGGCCTGGTCGCGGTTTTGCTGGGCCGGTTCAGCGCCGATTTTCTATCCTTCTTAAGTTGGGCCTATTTTTGGGAAACACTTTCTAGGTTTTTTATGACGGTATTCTTAGGTATTTAAAGACTGAAATTAGTTGTTTTTAGGTTATCTTTGATCCTTAGAAGAATTAAGGGACGACGTTTGGAAGCATGAGCAACTAAACTACTCATCTTGTTTTGCCTACAACCAAGACTTGGTTTTGTTGAATTGTGAGTTAGGAATTCTAGTTGTTTTCTATTATCTACTTCAACTTCTTTGTTCTTTAATTATTTGTGGTGCTGATTATATCTTGATTCGCGACCTCGTTAGAATTGCATCATTGCTAGAGTTTTGATTCATACGTTTTTTAAACTTAATCCAAAGTAGCAAATATTGATTGTATAAGAAGTCAACTATAGGTTAAATGTTATTTCTTTGGGGAATTAATATTGCTTATAAGCTTCATATATCTTAAGAGTTAATGCTATTCCTAGGATTATGCCTCAATCCGTGTTAAGATTGCCTAGGAGTAAGGGATTATTAGGACTCATAGGACTAATTATCTATTTAAATGAAGACAAGAGGGGATGATAGAAAAGATACAATTAGAAGGAAGAATTATGATCAAGGAGACGAACCAATGTTGAGAATCGTAGGTGAAACATCTCAATCATCATTGTTTACAACCATCACCATTATTTACTTTTTTTTCAATTCTTTGCATCTTTACATCCCTACAAACCCCTTGTTACTCTTGTTGGTGATTATAACGCATAAAGTAACGGTAGTTCCCTGTGGATCGACTCCGGACTTACTAGCTGTACTAGGTTAGTTTGGATATTCTTTTGATAGGAATCCAACGATTTTGTCCTGTCAGTAAACGCATTTGAAAATTCTACAACCACTAGTAGTGATAGGGTTTTTACCATAGATGAGGAAGGAAGAATCCATACGAGATCTAAACCACCAGTCAGTCTCTCTAGATGTCCAAGTCTATCCAGAAACACTAGTTTTAGGTTCAATCCTAATCTTAATATTACTCCACGGAATCAGGGAACTAGTACAAGCAGGAAAGATAAATCGTTGGTGGTAGATGAAGACATAGCAAGCATGATAGCAGCATTAAACAAAAGAATAGAGAATAAAATTATAAGAGAACCAGACAGACATAGTCTACATCTAGGTTCTTGTCCTTTTAGGGAATCGGGTTCAATACCATTGAATTCTCCAACAGTCCTAAAGGCTAGAGAAAAACAAGAAGGATCATCTAGTTTCGAGCCAAAAGGGAAGATAATAGGATATTCCACTAAAACCTTTAGTGAACCTATCTATGAAAATGATCCAAGAGCTGAGGATCTCAAGGATTCTCTCACATAACCTTTTTTGAAGATGAAATAGGTATGAGAATGGAAGTAATAGACCTCATACATTGTAACGGCCCAGGATTATGATTCCCGAGTTACGTTTCGAGGGATGAAACCCCTCGTTGGGATCTTGCGCCCCGAGTACAGGTTGAAGGTTTGAAATCGAAGATGCGTAGTTTAAAGTGGGATTTCGCACCCAAATCCGGAAGGTCCGTTGGAGACCCCGGGGTAAACCCCTGTACCTGCCCTAAGTCTATAACGCGGGAAATCCTTTATCATGCAAAGGGCATAAGTTCTGAAAGTGATACAACCAGTGCCACGGCAGAGCCGGGTCAAAACAGAGTATAATTAGGGAAAAATCCCAAACGCGTGAATCTGGTGAAGTCAGGTTTCAACCACTCACTCTCCGCCATATGAATAGACCCCGTCATAACAGCACAAAATCAAGCAGTATATCGTGTACCTGAAACTATACCACCAAGTCAGGCCAAGAGTCCGCCCGCGGGTCCTCTGACCGCGCTGAGGACATATAATACGCCTATACCTAGAATAAAGATGCATTCATGCAGTACTGGAATATTAACCACACTATCATGTTCCTAACTCATATGTGCGGAATATTAAGTAAGGCCTTAACAAAGAATACCAAGTGGTATATCCCTCTTCTACCACCACCCCTCTTCCAGACAAGGTGGAGACTGGCCAGTTCGATACTATAGCATATCAAATCTCATCATCATATCGCATCTCATGCTCATCTCGTATCTCATGCTCATATCGTATCTCGTGATATATATATATATATATATATATATATATATATATATATATATATATATATATATATATATATATATATATATATATATATATATATATATATATATATATATAACTCAAGGAGGACAACACCCGATGAAACTGGGCTGCCCTATGACCCTAGCAAGGACTCTAAGACTCACAGATAACGGCCGTTCTGTATTCAAACGCGTACAGAGTAAGGATGCTCATTCGTAAATGCAATTCCTAAGCATGATACTACATGACATGCTCTTATGCATATGCAACACCTACATACTATATGACACATCAGGCAGGAGGTACTGGTTACTGAGTAAGCCCCGGAGGTACTTACCTGGCTAGCAGATCGGAAACAGAAGAATCCAGCACACAGTAGTCACAATCATAGAGTATCACCTAGTACATAATGGAATATACATAAGTCTACATCCAACTATTAAGCACTCAAGCACACCTCAATCATTAGAACAAGTAACATATTATGAAAGTCATTTCATCGCATCATCCGTTCCTCAAGACCACATCGTTCTCCATAAATCATTCAACCAATTCCGCATATTCATATATATCATTTCCACATATACCTCAACGGTTCATCAAAATCATAAGACATAATTTGTGTGATATGAAATCCTACTAGATCGTCATAATTATCCAACATTTAATCTCATATAATAATTCACCACAAGTCATGCTATTAGTCATACATATCATACTGTTAATCAAACGATCATACTATCATGCTAGTTAGTCATTGAATAAGTGTTATTCCCAGGTTAGTTTTAAAACCGTTTCAAATCCTAGGTAAATAGTTAAGTATTCCGACCCTTTAAAATACTCGCCAAATTCCCTAAAATCCAGCCCATTTTTATTTAACAAACCAACCCTTTATAAATCTCTCAAAATAATATTATATCTTTTAAATCCTCACATAATATTATATGACAATTTAAATACCGCAAATTAGTTAAATAAATAAACGGATAAACCCGAACCGAACCGAACCCACAAACCCAAACCCGGTTGAACAATTAACAAAACAAGGAGGTGGGCCATAGGTGCTGACTGGGCAAGGAGAGGGCCCGCCTTCATCTTCCTCCTTTGAAAATGGAAGACTCCCCGCCCGCGCCTGCGCTCCGATGCCGAATTGCGCCAGCAGCTGCGCCTGGCTCCTCGGCGCTCTTAGTCTCGACTCCGATCACTCGCCTTCGGACACTCACTCGCATCCCCGCCCACTCTCACAGCTCCCTCGCACTCGCCCATGCCCGCGCTCACAGCCATCGCCCTCTCGGACTCGCTCGCTTCAGCGTCCTCTCTCAGCCCGCCCTCGCACTCTCGATCGTTGGAACCCAAGCTCGAACTCACCCTCCACCTCACCGATACCCTATCCCAACCACAACAACCACGGAAGAATCGAAGACAACGCAGGAGAAAAGAGAAGGGAGGGTCGACGCTCACCGAGGTATTCGCGACTTCGGAGCTCTCGATCGGAGTTCTGGGCATCGTCGGAGGCGCGCGATAGTTTGTCGGACCTGCGTCAGGGATGGGTGAGCGTGATAGTGAAGATCGGGGGTGATTTGGATTGGAAACGAAGGAATATGGCTTACCGGAAGGTAATCGCGCTCGAACAGGGACGACGGAACTTCGGCGGCTCGGTGGCGGCTCCGACAGCTTCTGGGATGCGTCGGAGTGGCGGTTGACGTCAGAGGTGGTGCGGGGTGGTGCTGTGGCTGCTGCCCTTCAAGGAGCAAGGTGGCCGGGATGGGGTGTGGGAGCAACGGTGGTGGTGTTTCGGTTGCGGCTCCACGGATGGACAACGATGGGGAGGTGGCTGATGAAATGGTGAAGAAGCGAAGTCGGAGGGGATGGAATGGTGATGGCGATCATGAAGAATGATGGTGACGATGGATGGAGATGTGATGGTGAGTGAATGGCGAGGAGAGGGATGGTGATGGAGGGAGTTGGTGAATGATGGTGAATGAAGAAAAGACGGGGAGTGGGGTTCCAATTTGAAGGGTATGGTGAAGTGAGGGTAGAGTGGGTAAGGATGGAGTGTGAAATTGGTTAAACCAATACCCTAAAATAAATTTCGAATACGGGTGAATCTCTAACCCCAAAATTAGTTCTCGAATGTTAGTTTTCCCGAATCCTACTTTCTCGATCAATTAGGTTTTTAAAATTGACAAGGATATCGCCATCTGATAATTATTTTGAATTTTCGAGGTCAAGGACGGAAATTGTTTGCCAAATTTTACTTTCCGGTCGGAATCCGCTAAACGAGTTTTAACCCGATTTTAATCTCATTTTTAATTCTCTTTTTCCGAAAAAAAAAAAATAATAATTAGGATTTTAAAAATCGGAGCCTTTACATCATCCACCTCTAAAAACAAGTCTCGTCCTCGAGACTAAAATCATTTTTAAAATAGGGGATGAAGTCTGAAATCGGTGAGTCCATGGATCATGCCATTGATCCCGTAAACACCTCATAAGTGCCCCTATGAGGTCCTCACAGTACCATTGTCGTGATCATAATATCCCCAAATAGACCGCAGTAAGGATGTAATATGGGCCCCTACCACATCCTTACTCCGACTCCTCGGTTATATCATAACTCAAAACATCACAACGTCCTCTTTAAAACACCGTTAAAACTTCAAGTTTGGCATTAGTCAAAAGCATTCCTAACCTCTCCATTCATCATACCATCCACCTCTAAAGGCTAATCCCATATTCCCTTCCTAGGTTCCAAGTCAGAGTCAAGGTTCAAAAGTTTAATTTCTATCATTTCCATCATCAAGCATCATGTATATATATATCGAATAACAATAGCACCCCACGTCTAATAGCATAACATAATCACCTTAGGAATAGTCACATACCATAGCATATCTAGCATCGTATCATATATGATAGAATTTATCACATCATCTCACGGAAGTTACACACCATATCAATCAGATAAGCACATTATATAAATCAAATAAGTACATCATACTCATTCTAACTACCAAGCGTCATCGCATTAGAGGAAACAACTGCTTCCGTACAGTAGCATTCCATCGAGTTCAGGGATAACTATGTTAGTATTAACAGTTCCCTATTATCAACGACAACACATCAGAGAATCAACATAATCTATAGCATGGAATTCGCACAGCATTCGGCCCCAAGTAAAGTATACACTAGATCACTACTCACCATCCCTCGCACTAAGATCAACTTCACTGAGGTCTACCAACTCAATCCACTACCAGTTCTAGCTAGGTACCATTGTATCCTGCTCACATACAACCCTTATAGCCTCATAACTATTCGCAATCTAGGCCGAATACCCAAACCAACTACTAGGTATCTCCACTCCTATGCCATCAAGCCATCTAAGAGCCAATCCACTTCGACATCCCGATCTCAAGTCCTACCTTCCACTCGACTATTTAAGACTATCTCTCAGAGTTCCCAAATCACAAAATTCTCTCATTCCGACAAGCTGAACAACTCGATCTACTACCAAGGCTCCACCTGAACATCATCCCCCAAAGAGACATCTCGAATCACCTTGCTAACCCAATCATACTTCCCACGCCACTAACCACTCTCACTAACCATCCACCTCTAAGGACCCAAGTCATGCTGACCATCTCACACCTGACACTCCCGACCAATTCTAATGCAGAACCCAACTAGTAGTACTCCCAACCACGAATCACCATGACCATCAAGCCGACCCACTCTAGATCATCTTCCCGGCATACTGTACCTAGACTAGTTCCCTCAACTCCGCATGTTTCACCAAATTGCTTCAGATCGCGCTTCCTTAAACTTCAAAATCTCTACCACTTATGTACCGATCATCATTTTCACCGAATTCCTAAGACATCCTCATCCAAATTTCCTAAGGACCGCAACTTCACCAACCTTCAAAAATCTCCCTAGCGTCCTCAATACCTTCTGCTTTGCCTAATTGCCAAATCCATGCGCATAATCTCTCTATCTAAACCTTAAGCTCACAGTCTTACTAGGAATCTAAACTACATCATTGCATAGCTACCAGCCTTTCCTCGAAGATTCATCTCGCATCCTCAATTACCTCAATAGCCACAATGACCTCCGCTTATAAATCTCGATTCATTCCCTATGCCAAAATCCTCCAACAATGCATTTAGAGATCCTTCACTCATAAATTCCCCAAGCATTACAAATCCTATCTGTACAACCCTCAAATACCCATCACACGAACGACCCTGATATGAACAATCTAATATCCCTGATCGATAATTTCCCAAGCGACCTCATACTACTCTTCCTTGGCAATTCCTCAACCTCAACCCTTATCGAAATCTCTCCCACTCACAGCACACATCACCTAGTCCCAAATTCTACGATTCCTCAGATGTTCCTTAATCGATCATCCTCGACATCGCCCACGATCCGCTCATAGACTATCTAGACACCTTCCTTAGTACACCAATCCGTCTCACAAAACCTCCCCTCAAGAATCCCCGGATCAACTCCTAGCTCGCCCATCCACCTCTAGAACTATTCTAACTACCTCTACCCACACCAAATCTCTAGATCTCCCTAATGAAACTAGTCCAGACCTCAGTCAACCACCCTCTTATACTACCCGCACACACTACCTTCCTAGACTACCACTTCTCACTAGGACATCTCCCTCAAAATCTCTCCATACTAGCCCCACTGCTCACCTAAGACCTACCTGGAAGCTCATCTATACTCACAGACCACTATCTTTCACACATCCCAACTCACTCGGCTCTACCCAAGCTAACACATCATTCCTGCACCCCATCTCACACAACCAAAGACCCAATCCGAAGACCTTAATCCACCTGCGCACTTTTCGACTCGTCTCACCGCAGAATCTCACGACTCAAGCTCAAGAAGAAAGCACTACCATATATATAACCCACAATCTATTTACCAGGAAATTAGTACATCAAGCATTGAGGCATACCATCATAGAAACAAGTTAGGCATTCATTGCTACCAGTTCAGCACATCCGTCATCACACATTCAATTATGTCAGTTCTAGGCCTATCACACAATATCAATTCCGATTAGTATAGAAAAATCCACGATTTGAATTAAGAATATTCTTCCTCGTGTCAGCTGGGAGGAGCCTGTTCACGATTGCCATCTTTGAAGCATATTCGTCCTTTTTGCCATCGGTGACGTTGTTCCTGGGGCCTAGGGGTCATGGACCCATCACACTTCCGTTGCGCCACTCCGGTGCCACTTGGTCGTCGGTCCTTTCTTGCATGTCGGCGCTCATCGAATGATCATAAGGGTTAGAAGTTACGGGGATAGGGGGAGACAAGGGCGGACAACACAACTTCCTTAAGAGTTCAGACATGGACCAGGACTAGGGACGACGAGACCAAGGATAAGATCCCAACCCGAGAGTTACAACGATGCTCTTATAATTATGGCACGCAACACATAAAAATCAAGAGATATCATCACATTATTTCACACTAGTATGCACCTATCTCAAGGAATATCGATTTACGCATTCATAACATGTTCATATAATCATCTTTATATGTGCACAGAACAAGCTAGCAACTTATCATTTCATTCACCAATCATGCTTGGCAGACTAAGAACATGTATGCACAGACTGACATGGGACACATATTACCCAAGTTATGCAAGATCTAGCAACCATCACAGGATATCATATGCACGACTTATCACTCATTTAGATACATAATTAAGCAAGTCGTAATATTACGGAAAGCATGCTAAGATGTACCCTAAAAATCATGCTAAGGGTATGGTCAGTTCATGCAGGGTTGGTATAGCAACTATCTCATCACATATATCCATATTCGCATAGTAAGACTAGGACGTCACACAATCATACGAGGGCCTATAACTGGGAGGTATATGTCTTACATGATACTAGCAATACTCATTAAACATGTACACAATCAATGAGGTCTAATCAGGTTAATCTGGCATGCTAAGTCATCTGATTCACGTGTTAGACATGCAACGAGAGTTGGTCACACTATCATGGACCTAGTTCATTGGGAGACAATAATCATAGGAATTCAATACATACGACACATACATCAACTCATAAGTGCAACCATGCAATGTACCGGGAAAGTCATGCTGAATTATACCAATATAGCATGTCATTAAATCACAAGGAGGCTATCATTATAACTTGACAGAATTCTCTAAGGACAATCACCGACTCACCACCCCGTTTTCCCGTGGGACGCTAGTATGACTCGCTTGACACAAAGACATTCACGTCGTTTCCGAGAGGTGAGGGTGAAACTCGTGTTTAGACTCTTGTTGCAAGAAGACATGGTTGGCCATTACGAGGATCGAAAGGGATGACTCCATAAGACAACTAACTTCTATCTCGAAATGATTTAAAATCCTCACTCCCACTAACATACTCAGGTAACCCTCACATCTGACACGATTTCCGAAGGTATTTAGTTGACTGACCCAAATTTCCTGTGAAAGACCCCAATCACAAGTACGAGACTCGATAGAAGCATCGATGGTGGGATACAAAACAAGACTCTAAACAGGGGAGCGAATGCTTCTCCACCCTTGCTAACATGCCTAGATGTTTGGTGGGCGGATGACAGAGTCAGAACCATCAGGGGGTTTGAGTTATGAAAGGGCTATTTCGACAAAACAGGAATTCCGATTACATAAGAACAAGGTTTTCTCCCACTATCCCGTTTGCACAGTTATTCAATACATGATTCATGTCAAGGCATACTGATTAGTTCGTCATCCTAAGCACAATAGAGCACTCATCACGGAAGCAATCAACAATATTAATATGATCCTCTTCGAGGAGGATCACCCTCGAGCTCAATTGCATATATGTACATATATAAACGTAAGCATAGAGACGATCTATGCCGTCCTTCGAGGGACGACTGACCGGAGGGGCAAAACCTCACGGCCTCCTAACTCAGCACTCCAACCTCCGTGGTGTTCCTTGGAGTCTTCTAGGCCCATCTGTAAATAAAAGCTAGTATTTTGACTACCGTTCCCCGAATTCTACATCCATAAGGGATGTCTACCGCTTGGGTCTCTACCCACGATATTATTTCCCCTTTATTCATTTTAGTTTTTAAATCCAATTAAATTCATTTTTCCCCTTATAAAATATTTTCCAAAACCTTTTGAAAACGTTGGGCGATATTCAAAACCTCTTCAACCTATTGTACTCGGATTGCGAAACCTCAGCTCTGATACCACCTTTGTAACGGCCCAGGATTATGATTCCCGAGTTACGTTTCGAGGGATGAAACCCCTCGTTGGGATCTTGCGCCCCGAGTACAGGTTGAAGGTTTGAAATCGAAGATGCGTAGTTTAAAGTGGGATTTCGCACCCAAATCCGGAAGGTCCGTTGGAGACCCCGGGGTAAACCCCTGTACCTGCCCTAAGTCTATAACGCGGGAAATCCTTTATCATGCAAAGGGCATAAGTTCTGAAAGTGATACAACCAGTGCCACGGCAGAGCCGGGTCAAAACAGAGTATAATTAGGGAAAAATCCCAAACGCGTGAATCTGGTGAAGTCAGGTTTCAACCACTCACTCTCCGCCATATGAATAGACCCCGTCATAACAGCACAAAATCAAGCAGTATATCGTGTACCTGAAACTATACCACCAAGTCAGGCCAAGAGTCCGCCCGCGGGTCCTCTGACCGCGCTGAGGACATATAATACGCCTATACCTAGAATAAAGATGCATTCATGCAGTACTGGAATATTAACCACACTATCATGTTCCTAACTCATATGTGCGGAATATTAAGTAAGGCCTTAACAAAGAATACCAAGTGGTATATCCCTCTTCTACCACCACCCCTCTTCCAGACAAGGTGGAGACTGGCCAGTTCGATACTATAGCATATCAAATCTCATCATCATATCGCATCTCATGCTCATCTCGTATCTCATGCTCATATCGTATCTCGTGATATATATATATATATATATATATATATATATATATATATATATATATATATATATATATATATATATATATATATATATATATATATATATATATATATATATATATATATATAACTCAAGGAGGACAACACCCGATGAAACTGGGCTGCCCTATGACCCTAGCAAGGACTCTAAGACTCACAGATAACGGCCGTTCTGTATTCAAACGCGTACAGAGTAAGGATGCTCATTCGTAAATGCAATTCCTAAGCATGATACTACATGACATGCTCTTATGCATATGCAACACCTACATACTATATGACACATCAGGCAGGAGGTACTGGTTACTGAGTAAGCCCCGGAGGTACTTACCTGGCTAGCAGATCGGAAACAGAAGAATCCAGCACACAGTAGTCACAATCATAGAGTATCACCTAGTACATAATGGAATATACATAAGTCTACATCCAACTATTAAGCACTCAAGCACACCTCAATCATTAGAACAAGTAACATATTATGAAAGTCATTTCATCGCATCATCCGTTCCTCAAGACCACATCGTTCTCCATAAATCATTCAACCAATTCCGCATATTCATATATATCATTTCCACATATACCTCAACGGTTCATCAAAATCATAAGACATAATTTGTGTGATATGAAATCCTACTAGATCGTCATAATTATCCAACATTTAATCTCATATAATAATTCACCACAAGTCATGCTATTAGTCATACATATCATACTGTTAATCAAACGATCATACTATCATGCTAGTTAGTCATTGAATAAGTGTTATTCCCAGGTTAGTTTTAAAACCGTTTCAAATCCTAGGTAAATAGTTAAGTATTCCGACCCTTTAAAATACTCGCCAAATTCCCTAAAATCCAGCCCATTTTTATTTAACAAACCAACCCTTTATAAATCTCTCAAAATAATATTATATCTTTTAAATCCTCACATAATATTATATGACAATTTAAATACCGCAAATTAGTTAAATAAATAAACGGATAAACCCGAACCGAACCGAACCCACAAACCCAAACCCGGTTGAACAATTAACAAAACAAGGAGGTGGGCCATAGGTGCTGACTGGGCAAGGAGAGGGCCCGCCTTCATCTTCCTCCTTTGAAAATGGAAGACTCCCCGCCCGCGCCTGCGCTCCGATGCCGAATTGCGCCAGCAGCTGCGCCTGGCTCCTCGGCGCTCTTAGTCTCGACTCCGATCACTCGCCTTCGGACACTCACTCGCATCCCCGCCCACTCTCACAGCTCCCTCGCACTCGCCCATGCCCGCGCTCACAGCCATCGCCCTCTCGGACTCGCTCGCTTCAGCGTCCTCTCTCAGCCCGCCCTCGCACTCTCGATCGTTGGAACCCAAGCTCGAACTCACCCTCCACCTCACCGATACCCTATCCCAACCACAACAACCACGGAAGAATCGAAGACAACGCAGGAGAAAAGAGAAGGGAGGGTCGACGCTCACCGAGGTATTCGCGACTTCGGAGCTCTCGATCGGAGTTCTGGGCATCGTCGGAGGCGCGCGATAGTTTGTCGGACCTGCGTCAGGGATGGGTGAGCGTGATAGTGAAGATCGGGGGTGATTTGGATTGGAAACGAAGGAATATGGCTTACCGGAAGGTAATCGCGCTCGAACAGGGACGACGGAACTTCGGCGGCTCGGTGGCGGCTCCGACAGCTTCTGGGATGCGTCGGAGTGGCGGTTGACGTCAGAGGTGGTGCGGGGTGGTGCTGTGGCTGCTGCCCTTCAAGGAGCAAGGTGGCCGGGATGGGGTGTGGGAGCAACGGTGGTGGTGTTTCGGTTGCGGCTCCACGGATGGACAACGATGGGGAGGTGGCTGATGAAATGGTGAAGAAGCGAAGTCGGAGGGGATGGAATGGTGATGGCGATCATGAAGAATGATGGTGACGATGGATGGAGATGTGATGGTGAGTGAATGGCGAGGAGAGGGATGGTGATGGAGGGAGTTGGTGAATGATGGTGAATGAAGAAAAGACGGGGAGTGGGGTTCCAATTTGAAGGGTATGGTGAAGTGAGGGTAGAGTGGGTAAGGATGGAGTGTGAAATTGGTTAAACCAATACCCTAAAATAAATTTCGAATACGGGTGAATCTCTAACCCCAAAATTAGTTCTCGAATGTTAGTTTTCCCGAATCCTACTTTCTCGATCAATTAGGTTTTTAAAATTGACAAGGATATCGCCATCTGATAATTATTTTGAATTTTCGAGGTCAAGGACGGAAATTGTTTGCCAAATTTTACTTTCCGGTCGGAATCCGCTAAACGAGTTTTAACCCGATTTTAATCTCATTTTTAATTCTCTTTTTCCGAAAAAAAAAAATAATAATTAGGATTTTAAAAATCGGAGCCTTTACATACATCTCTATGAAGATAATATGAGAGTAGAAGAAAGCCTTGAACATGTTAGCAGAGAATCACTAAAGGAAAATTATAGAATTACCAACCCCAATAGCATTTATATCCCAATAAGTATTTCTTAGAAGGGTTCAATAAATATGAATTATGTGCCTTTGTAGACAGTGGATGTTCGGTATGCTTTGGTAAAAAGGCATTATTTCCTGAATTTATTTGGCAGAAGTCGCGTAGACCGATTCAAGTCAGAATAGTTGATGATAGTATCATGGTCCATTCAGAATAACTTCCAAAGACTCCATGTTTCGGTTACTCAGCTACTAACCAACCTTGTCATGATAGGAGGAGTCCAATGTGTAATTCCTACACTCTGGGCTACTAACCAACCTTCTCATGATATGTTAATTGGAAATAACTTCCAAAGACTCCATGTTTCGGTTACTCAGCAATTAGACATGATGGTCTTCAACATCAATGGAGAAGCTTCTTGGGTTAAAAAGATTAAACAAGCCTAACACATCAAGCAATAAAATTTACGTGCACTAAGCGTGGTGAGGAATATATTCTTCCTACACAAAGACAGTTTGCACTCTCTATATGTGAGGTAACTTTAAAAGAGAAAATCTTAAGCAGCAATAAAAAATGTGTAAGGAGTTATATTCTGAAAATTCTTTGAAGTTTTGGGAAAAAGATAAATCATTTGCTACCATAGAATTAATAGATCCAAAAGGCGTTATTAGGGTAAAACAAATGGTTTGCACTTACAAAGATCAACAAGAATTTAAAGAACAAATCGATGAGCTATTAAAGAAAGTTTTAATTCGAGAAAGTAAAAGTCCTCATTCTAGCCATGCCTTCATGGTCAGGAATCATGATGAAGCAAAGAGAGGAAAAACTAGAATGGTTATTAACTATAAAAAGCTTAATGATAATACTGTTTTCGATGGATATTATATCCCTAATAAAACAGTTTTATTTAATAAAATACAGGGAGCCACTTGGTTCTCAAAAATGGATTGCAAAAGTGGTTATTGGAAGGTAAAGATGGATGAAGAGAGTATTCCACTTACTGCATTTAGTGCCCCACAAGGACACTATGAATGAGTAGTTATGCCATTTGGTTAAACAAATGCACCACAAATATTTCAGAGAAGAATGGATAATGTCTTCAAAGAATTTATACAGTTGTCTTGTTTAAATTGATGATATCTTAATTTTCTCTAAAATTATAGAGCAACATAAGCATGACTTGAAAGCTATAACTAAAAAATTTATTGACCATGGAATCATTCTAGGACATAAGAAATGCATATATGCTGAGCCTAAAATTGAATTCCTAGGATTAAAGATTAAAGCGGGTCAAATTGTCTTACAAGAACATATCCTGAAAAAGGTAGAAAAATTTCCTGATGAAATCAATGATAGAAAACAACTAGAGAGGTTTTTAGGTTGTCTTACTTATGCCTCTGATTTTATTAAAGATTTAGCTAAATTATGAAAACCGTTACAAGTGAAATTAAAGAAAGATCAAATTTGGAGTTGGAATCATTTAGATACTAAAATAGTCCAAGAGCTAACAAGAAGATGTGAAAAACATCCAATATTGACTTTACCTAATGAAGATGATGAGTTAGATCTCGAAACAGATGCTAGCGATTATCATTGGGGAGCTGTTTTGAAACTAAAGAAAGATAATAAGCCTTGCAGGTACAACAGTGGCAGTTTCAACAAATCTGAATATAATTACACTGTCATGGAAAAAGATATTCTTGCGATTTATCATGGAATCTAGAAGTTTATAATCTTCTTAGCTCCTAAACCATTTACAGTCAGAACAGATTGTAAAGGAATATTGGGTTTCATAAATAATAATCTTGATAATATGAAAGCGCATGGGAGACTCCTGCGTTGGCAGCTAGCCCTTAACCAATTCACCTTTATCGTTGAACATGTGCAGGTATGAAATAATTCTCTAGCAGACAGCTTAACTAGAGAGTTAGCTAATGGACCAAAGAAATCAGATTTGGTGGGAAAATCCCCAATGGGTAACCCACCCATGGGATATTAATCTCTTAGGCGAAATACGAGAATACCAAGGATGGGTTTCCCCTCCAAGTTTTTACATTTCTGTTGATTTTGGAAGGTTTACTCAAAACAGATTCCATCATGGACTCTTACAAACGAGACACAGAACGGTTATATGACTCCTAACCATGGAGATAATAATAAAAGTTTTCCAGCTACCTATTGAACTTCAGGAAGACACCTGCTAAAGATGGAGGATGAGAGATTTCAGAGACTTCTACTAAACAGTAACCCTGAGGGATCACTATACTCCAGCAATGTTCAGAGAACGGTGTAACCAATTTTGTATAAACAATGGTGCTGGAGTAGGATGAATCTCATTACCAATTATGATACACGAAGATGCAGTGTACCTAAAGGCCTGGAAATATGGTATGTGAAATGGACTTTACAAATACAAACAACAATGGCCAAAGGAAGAATAGCAGAGTGTTATGTACAAATACTTCACTAAATTCCAGAAGAAGGTCTTCCTCAAAGAATCAAAGTTCAAGAGAATAGAGGAAATAAATGGTTGTCGAGTTATTAGTGCTTGTGTGGATGTTAACCAGGGAAAAACCCGATTACCACATTACTTGATCTTCCTGTTATTTACTGAAGAATACTGGTACGTGATAGATCCAGTAGTAGAGAGACAGATCGACACAGTAAGGCATCCATGGGTAGAAGAGCAAAAGGATTCTTTTACATCTACTAACACATCACCAAGTATCGACACACTGATTGTGGGATATTCAAAGTTGGAAATACAACCTTCATCGTAACCCCACAACTCAAACTATTGATGCTGCAGGCTATAGACAGGTCAGAGTCCGTTGAGCTCTATTTAGCACAAATAGAAGCCGGTCACTTTTTAGACAAAGAAGGTCATGAGAAGATGATTGATATGCTGATTGCATGGGATCGAGAATACACTGAAGGCCGGATTAATGCTTGATCTCGATGTAGACAATGATGACTTGGAAGATTATGACGATGATAATACTCTAGATTTAGTGTAAGATTGATAATACTCTAGATTTAGTGTAAGATTATGACGATGATGACTTGGAAGCCATTATGGGTGAAGAGGAGTGAGAAATCTGGACGAGTGTAGTTGAATCATTGAAGAAATCTCACTAGCTTTTACACGCTTTCTCTTTTTCTTTTTATTGTTCAGCATGTGAGTTGTATTATAGAGTCAGCATTATGTGCTTTTATTGTTTTTTGAGTTCGTAGGGGCCCATCTATCGTCCATTTGTAAAGGAGACGTTGGAAGGCATCCAATGCTCTCCACCCGGCTCTATAAATATAGTCATTCTCAGATTTCTCAAGGCACCGAATTCCAAGGAGAGAAAACATATGCTAAGAGAGAAGGAGTCTTGTAAATCAGAAAGAGAAGTAGAAGCGTTTTGAAATTGAGGATATTGGTATTTCCATCACTCTAAATTTCAAAACCCTTCAATGGATCTTAAGTGTGTTTGTAAGTTTTAAATTAGGAGTGCTTGTGTGTTGTAATATTTTCCAGATTCAATAAAATTTTGTTTTTAAGAAAGGGAAAGCTACTTAATCGAACACTATGTTCTGAATAATTAGTTTTGTTGATTCCAATTAATTTCACCCTCTAAAAACAAAAACTGAGAGTTAGAGACTACTGTTTGAGGTAGGAAACGAAACAGATCGATCTGTATTGTGCTTGAACTAAGGGAGGTCTGGTTGAAGGTTAGCCACCTCTAGAAAATCGAAAGCTAAGGAATGACGGTGGTCCAATGTAACTAAGTTCAGGTATCGGTCAAACCTCTTTATCTTTAAATCTTTAGTTGCAGAGCGTGGGGGGCTTGAAACCATAG
Source organism: Persicaria tinctoria (assembly GCA_037127255.1). Taxonomy (NCBI): domain Eukaryota; kingdom Viridiplantae; phylum Streptophyta; class Magnoliopsida; order Caryophyllales; family Polygonaceae; genus Persicaria; species Persicaria tinctoria. The sequence continues at coordinate 21,856,458 of JBANSL010000007.1, read as the reverse complement.
AAAATTCATTATTCATACTATAGTCAGTAGATTATACTCCAGTAGTTAGTACCACCAAAAGTCATTTATAAGTATTCTATATTGCATCTTGAGTATTATTGTCGAAAACTAGAAAGTTAAGACCAAATTTGTAATTTAGTATAAAGTACGGGTACTTTTTGAAAAATCAAAAAAAAAAGCTGAAATCTTTGAATATTTTTTAAAATAGTTTGAAAAGTTGAATATTGTGTTAAAAAAAACTTAAAAAATCAAATTGTAATTTTTTAAAAAAAATCTATATTAAAACCACATATTTTTAAAACTTTAAAAAACCTTTATATCTCTTATGAATTATTATAATTTTTGTAAGTTAATTTTTTAAGATTTTTTTTTCAAATATGTTATAATAAGTATGTAAAAGCTAAATATATTTTTTTCATATTAATTTAATAATAAAATAATTTCGTGGGACGAGGTTATGGGGCGGGGTCGTGGGGCAGAGAATTTGCACCGCTTTAAAGAGTGCTAGCGCTTTCATTTTGATGGGTACGTGATTGTATATCCCAAAGTTTTCAATTTTCATATGAATCGGTTTCCCGTGTACATTTCTGATATAGCAATTGTAATTCGATAAAAGATCCAGGGGCATAATCGTCATTTATACGGTAAACCCTAATCGCAAACCCTAACTCTCATTATATATATATGATAGATATAGCTAGGGTTTGAGGGGGCTTCTTTCGGCCGACACTATCTGACTTGAGCATCGGAGGCTCATCCGGGGAGCGAGCCCCGCCTCTTCTTCTTCATCCTTGTAGGAATATCGATCGACATGGAGAACGATCAAGATGTAGATTTTGATGTATTATGATTTCTTATACTCCCTCCGTTCAACAAAACTTGACGTTTTACTATTCATGCACGCTTTTTTAGAAGCTAAAAACTATATAAAATATCGACTTTTTAAATAATTTTTTTTAACAATTTCGTAGTTATTATTAATAAGTACAAACTTGTTAAAAAAAAATTAAAATAAATAAATATTTTATATAGTTTTTATCATTCTAAAAAAACGTGCGTGAATAGTAAACGACAAGTTTTGTTGAACGGAGGGAGTAATGAATTTGATGGAGCTTTTTCCTATTAAGAGTGTTGATCCATCAAACCTAAGTTTAAGCCTTCTGAAAATGCATGGCTTTTCGAATTGGTGCGTCTTGGGGATCGAGTGGCTTAGCTAATCTTTTGAATTGGAAGGAAATGAGCATATATTTCTTACCTAATGTTAAAAAAAATACAGTATACTATAAAAAAAATAAAAGGGCATACCACATAGGAACGCGTGTTAAAGTGAGAGAGGTGAATAGTTGATTGATCTGGCCCGGCCAAAAGGAGGCCATCCACTTTCTAGATTCTGATTGGTCAATCCAATACTAAGAAGAATAAATTTGCGAAATAGGTGTAAAGACTCGGATTTTCAAATCCTATTTTTTTCGGAAAAAGAGAATTAAAAATCAAATTAAATCGGTTTTAAAACTCGTTTAGCGGATTCCGATCGGAATATAAATTTAACGAACAATTTTCGTCCTTTTACCTCGGAAATTCAAAATAATTATCAGATGGCGATACCCTTGTCAATTTTAAAAATCTAATTGATCGAGAAAGCGGTATTCGGGAAAACTAACATTTGGAAACTAATTTCGGGATTCAAAATTCGCGTATTCGGGATTTATTTCCGGGTATTGGTTAACCAATTTAACACTCCACCCTCACCCACTCCCCCACCATACCCTTTCAAATCAACCCCTCTCCCTCCATCCCTAATCTGATGGTCAAATTCACCACCCCTTCCCCCGTCAGTTTCATTCACCATCACCATCCCAACCTCAATCACCTTCACTGTCTACTTCACCACCACCACCTTGCTCCTTCCTTGTCACCGCCACACCCCATCCCTCCTTCCTACTTTCTCCCGTTCTGATTAGCCCAGCAGCCACCCAGAAGCGGCAACTGGAGACAGCCGAGCCGCCACCACCGATCTCCATCGCCATCTCCACCTCCACCCTCGTGCTCCTCAACGAGCAGCAGCTACAGCAGGCCTAGCCACCTCTACTGGCGTTCACCACCACCCCGACGCCGCCCCAGAGGCCCTAGCGCCTCCATCGAGCCACCGAAGCTCCACCACCTCGCTCGAGCGCAAACTCCGTTCGGTAAGCTTCGACCTCTCGTTCGATCCGAAATTCCATGGATGAACCCTCCTTTGACCTTCATTTACTCTCCTAGGTCGAATTCGAGGTTCCTCCATCTCCGACGCAGCGAATCGAGTCTCCGACAGAGCTCCGACGTCCGCGAACACCTCGGTGAGCTTCGTTCGTTTCAACCCTTGCCTTCGATCCTTTGTTTAACATTCTTAGGGGTTGGGCATTGTGGGTGGAAGAGGACGAGAGGGTGGCCGGAGCCCCGCCCTCGCCGGCGAGCAGCCCTCCCCTCCCTTTTCTTTTCCTCCATTTTCGAGCGCGGGGAGTCGGAGGATGTTGATGATGAACAGTAAAAGGGTTCGGTTTTAGTTTTGTTTTAAAATGGCCCGGTTCAGTGATTTAATTAATAAACCGGTTCGGTTCACTTTTAAAAAAAAAAAAGAATGGGTTTGGGTTTTGAGGGGCTGATTTTTTTTATTACATAAAAATAGTTGGGGTTTTTGCAAGGATTGAGAAATGGCTTGTGAAAGTATTTAATAAATGGTAATAAAACAAAATATAATAGTATTTGAGGATTTAAAAGATCAAATATTAATTTTGGAGATTGTATAAAAGGTTAAAAAGTGATTTAATAAATAAATTGAAAAAGGGAATTTAGCGAGTATTTTCAAGGGGTCAGAACCCTTAACTGGTTAATTCGGATTTGAAGCTAACTTGGGAATAAGACGATGATTAATAGCGGGATATTGTGGTGAATTTCATAAGAGATTAAATGTTTGATATTTATGATGATGATATAATATGGAAAGTATAAGTATGATTTATATAGGGAGTATATTTTTTAAACTGATGAGTTGACAAGTTATGATGAATGGTATGAGATAAGAGATGGTTGATCGTGATAAATTGAAAGTATGATTGATGCAAGCTTACTTAACTGTATGCTAATTTGAGCGAGTAATATATGTGTTCAGAAAGGCTATAGAAGTATACTTAGTATATTCTCGTTATGTGATTAGGTGATATTCTGTGATCGTGACTACTGTGTGCTGGGTTCTTCTTTTGCTGACCTTCTAGCAAGGTAAGTACCTCCGGGGCTTACTCAGTAACCAGTACCTCCTGCCTGATGTGTCATATAGTATGTAGGTGTTGCATATGCATAAGAGCATGCCATGTAGTATCATGCTTAGGAATTGCATTTACAAATGAGCATCCTTATTCTGTATGCGTTTGAATACAGAACGGCCGTTATCTGTGAGTCCTAGAGTCCTTGCTAGGGTCATAGGGCAGCCCAGCTCCATCGGGTATTGTCCTCTTTGAGCAACTATATATATATATATATCATGAGATACGAGATGAGAATGAGATACGATATGATGATGAAATTGGATATGCTATAGTATCGAACTGGCCAGTCTCCACCTTGTCTGGAAGAGGGGTGGTGGTAAGAGAGGGATATACCGCTTGGTATTCTTTGTTAAGGCCTTCTTCAATATTCTGCACATATGAATTAGGAGCATGATAGTGTGGTTTTATTTCAGTACTGCATGAAGGCATCCTTTATCTTAGGTATAGGCGTATTATATGTCCTCAGCGCGGTCAGAGGACCCGCAGGCGGACTCTTGGCCTGACTTGGTGGTATAGTTTCAGGTACCCGATCTACTACTTGATTTTGTGCTGATATGACGGGGTCCATTCATATGGCGGAGAGTGAGTGTATGAACCCTGACTTCACCAAACTCATGCTTTTTGGATTTCTTCCTATTATACTCCGTTTTGACCCGGCTCTGCCGTGGCACTGGCTGTATCGTTTTCAGAACTTTCGCCCTTTGCATGATAAAGGTTTGCGCGCGTTGTAGACTTAGGACAGGTACAGGGGTTTACCCCGGGGTCTCCAACGGACCTTCCGGGTTTGGGTGCGAAATCCCACTTTAAACTGCGCATCTTCGATTTCAAACCTTCAACCTGTACTCGGGGCGCAAGATCTCAACGAGGGGTTTCATCCCTCGAAACGTAACTCGGGAATCATAATCCTGGGCCGTTAAAAAGGTGGTATCAGAGCTGAGGTTTTGCAATCCGAGTACAACAGGTTGAAGATGGTTTTGAAAATCGCCCAATGTTTTCAAATGGGTTTGAAAAATGTTTAAAAAAAAAAAAAAAAAAAAAAAAAAAAAAGGGGGCAAAATGAATTTAATTGGAATTAAAACGTAAAATGAATAAAGGGGAAACAATCTCGTGGGTAGAGACCAAAGCGATAGACCTCCCTTATGGATGTAGAACTCGGGGAACGGTAGGCAAAATACTAGCTTTGATTTACAGATGGGCCTAGAAAACTCCAAGGAACACCATGGAGGTTGGAGTGTCAAGTTAGGTAACCGTGAGGTTTTGCCCCTCCGGTCAGCCGTCCCTCGAAGGACGGCATAGATCGTCTCTATGCTTAATTTATACATATATGCAATTATGCCTGAGGGCGATCCTCCTTGAAGGGGATCATATTAATCGTCAAGTGCTTCTGTGCTGAGTGTTTAAATTAACCGTTCATGTAGTACTCATGGTCGATACTAGACGCGGTTCTGTTGGGCGTGGGGGTAGGGCACATCGTGGTCGGGGACGCCCCCGTCGGATTGCTGTTGAGAGCGTCGAGGAGCGCACTGCTGATGATCACGTTGAGGAGCGAGCTTCACCTCCGCCGGCTGGCGACCAGATTCCGATACCCACAGAGACTAGACTTGGACAGCTAGAGGCGGCACTTCACGACATTCTGAGCGAGTTACGGGGAGGAGCCCGATCTACAGCACCGACGCCCGAGGTTCCTGTTCAGCCAGTTGAGCCCGTAGCCGATGCACGCCCTGAGAAGCGCGTCGACTGGGTCAAGACATTAGCTCAGTGCTGTCCTCCGGCTTTTACTGGAGAGGTTGGGGGGGATATTGAGAGATGGTTCCGTGAGATGGAGGGGCTGTTCGACCATGTTGCTGTCCCCGCTTCCGAGAGACAGAGACTTGCCGCAGGCCGTCTACAGGGAGACGCTTTTGACCGCTGGTCTTTATTTAAGATAGACCAGGCTGAGTGGACCTACGAGGAGTTTAGGGATCTGATGCTGAGAGAGTACCGCCCTCCTGGGATTGAGATAGCCCGACAGGTATCCTTTATGCGAGGCTACTACGACCGATCAGCTTCTGTCTCTACCATCGTTCGCCAGTTCAAGAAGGAACTGGTCTACTGTGCTCACTTGTGCCCTTCTGATGAGAGTCGGATTCGCATGTTATCGATGAGACTGCCGCCTCCAGTACTTCTGCATGCCTCTAGCTTGGGAGCTGTCAGCTTTGATCGATTCTTGGAGGTCATCCTCCTGTACGACCAGCAGCGGATCTTGTCCGAGACTGCATACACCACTTCTCGCCCTGAGGCGAAGAGAGCGAGACCAACGGATGGTCGCGGAGACGACAGATCCAGGAGGGGAGGCTATGGAGGAGGATTTAGAGGGGGATATCACGGAGTTACACCGAGGGCACCCCAGCCGCCCGGTCCAGCTGTTTATGGAGGAGATGCACGAGTGAGGAGTGTCACTTGCCATGGATGCTTCGAGAGAGGTCATTATGTCGCTTCCTGCCCAGATCGTTCGATTGTCTGCTTCACTTGCGGCACCATGGGGCACAGAGCTGCCCGTTGTCCCCAGGACGGTAGAGCCCAGCCGACTGCACAGCCACCGAGACTTCCTGCTGCTCCTCAGCCGCCACTGCTGACTTATCCCCAGGGTCAGGGTCGAGGAGATGCTTCTGGTAGAGGTCGAGGAGGAGGTAGAGGAGGTAGAGGAGATAGAGGAGGTAGAGGTTACGATCGTGGAGGCAGAGGGCCGTCAGGGCCAGGTCAGGGTAGAGGTTCGTCATCTGCAGGATCATCTGGGTCCGGGTATGATCGTGGCCAGAGTTCCGGAGGCCGAGGACCAGCATTACTCCCACCGCCCCGCGTGTTCCAGATGAGAGCTGATGACCGTACTGCCCCTACTTCCGCAGGTACTATACATTTCCATGATGCGTGCTTGTCTATATTGTTTGACACCGGTGCTACTCACTGCTTCATAGCAGAGGCGTGCGTTGCTAGGCTGAGCCTGAGCTGCACGAGTGGTTTACCCCTTACTATTGGTCTAGCGGACGGGGCAAAGGTTAGGACGAGTCGGGAGATTTTAGGTTGCCCCATCCATATAGGTGAGCGTGAGTGGCCAACCGACCTTATTGTCATGCCTTTGAGGATGGATGATCTCATTCTGGGTATGGATTTCATGGACCACTATGGAGCGATCATCAATCTGAGGACGAGGACGGTGTCTATCTTGGCAGATGACGGGACTGAGCACCAGGTTTGGGGGAGCGACCCCAAGAGGAACGGAGCGCTCATTAGCGCAGTCAGAGCCGCCAGACTCCTAGACCAGGGATGCATTGGGTATTGGTGTTACGCTTTAGAGGTGGATCGCACACATCCCAGCTTGTCAGATGTCCCTGTCGTCAGAGACTTCGCAGATGTGTTTCCAGATGAGCTACCGGGACTTCCCCCGCCGAGAGAGGTTGACTTTGGGATCGAGCTAGACCCAGGCACCAGACCTATTTCACGAGTCCCTTACCGCATGGCACCGACGGAGATGGCGGAGCTAAAGGCTCAGTTGGAGGAGCTAGCCGAGAAGGGTTACATCAGGCCTAGTGCATCACCTTGGGGAGCACCAGTGTTGTTTGTCAAGAAGAAGGACGGGTCATTGAGGCTTTGCATCGATTATAGGGAGTTGAACCGTGCGACGGTGAAGAACCGTTATCCCCTTCCCAGGATTGACGACCTGTTGGATCAGCTGCAGGGCGCCGTTGTGTTCTCGAAGATTGATTTGAGGTCCGGTTATCACCAGCTGAGAGTAAAGCCAGAGGATGTCCAGAAGACCGCTTTTAGGACCCGTTATGGTCACTACGAGTTCGTGGTCATGCCGTTTGGGCTGACCAATGCACCAGCTGCTTTCATGGAGCTCATGAACCGCGTGTTCATTGACTACCTGGACAAATTCGTTGTCGTGTTCATAGATGACATTTTAGTCTACTCGAGGAGTAGAGAGGAGCACGAGGAGCACTTGAGGATTGTCCTCGAGACGCTGAGGAAGCATCAGCTGTATGGGAAATATAGCAAGTGCGAGTTCTGGCTCACAGAGGTGGCTTTCTTAGGCCATGTGATTTCAGCTGAGGGAGTCGCCGTGGATCCGGCGAAGATTGATGCTATCGTTGCTTGGGAGGTGCCCAAGAACGTCAAGGACATCCGCTCGTTTCTAGGATTGGCCAGTTACTACAGGAGATTCGTCCAGGGTTTCTCGAGCATTGCTAGGCCGATGACGCAGCTGCTGAAGAAGGATGTTCCTTTTGAGTGGGGTGTGGAATGTCAGGCCAGCTTCGAGCTTCTGAAGGAGAAGCTGACGACCGCCCCAGTGCTAGCGTTGCCAGAAGGGACAGAGGACTTCGTTGTCTACACAGACGCTTCGCGTTCCGGCTTAGGATGTGTTCTGCATCAGAGAGGTCGAGTCATCGCTTATGCTTCACGCCAGTTGAAGCCTGCAGAGGTGTCTTATCCTGTTCATGACTTAGAGTTGGCAGCTGTAGTTCATGCTCTGAAGATTTGGAGGCATTACCTGTACGGCACTTCATGCAAGGTAATGACAGATCACAAGAGCTTGAAGTATATTTTCACTCAGAAGGAGCTCAACATGCGACAGAGACGGTGGCTAGACCTGCTGTAGCTGCTGCTCGTTGAGGAGCACGAGGGTGGAGGTGGAGATGGCGATGGAGATCGGTGGTGGCGGCTCGGCTGTCTCCAGTTGCCGCTTCTGGGTGGCTGCTGGGCTAATCAGAACGGGAGAAAGTAGGAAGGAGGGATGGGGTGTGGCGGTGACAAGGAAGGAGCAAGGTGGTGGTGGTGAAGTAGACAGTGAAGGTGATTGAGGTTGGGATGGTGATGGTGAATGAAACTGACGGGGGAAGGGGTGGTGAATTTGACCATCAGATTAGGGATGGAGGGAGAGGGGTTGATTTGAAAGGGTATGGTGGGGGAGTGGGTGAGGGTGGAGTGTTAAATTGGTTAACCAATACCCGGAAATAAATCCCGAATACGCGAATTTTGAATCCCGAAATTAGTTTCCAAATGTTAGTTTTCCCGAATACCGCTTTCTCGATCAATTAGATTTTTAAAATTGACAAGGGTATCGCCATCTGATAATTATTTTGAATTTCCGAGGTAAAAGGACGAAAATTGTTCGTTAAATTTATATTCCGATCGGAATCCGCTAAACGAGTTTTAAAACCGATTTAATTTGATTTTTAATTCTCTTTTTCCGAAAAAAATAGGATTTGAAAATCCGAGTCTTTACATCATCCACCTCTAAAAACAAGTCTCGTCCCCGAGACTAAAATCATTTTAAAACAGGGGATGAAGATTAGAATTGGTGAGTTCAAGGATCATGCCATTGATCCCGTGAACACCTCATAAGCGCCCCTATGAGATCCTCACAGTACCGTTGCCGTGATCATAATATCCCCAAATAGACCGTAGTAAGGATGTAATATGGGCCCCTACCACACCCTTACTCCGACTTCTAGGCCATATCATAACTCAAATACTTACCCACTTCGTGGGCCGTTAAAAAGGGCCATTTTTTTTAAAAGTGAACCGAACCGGTTTATTAATTAAATCACTGAACCGGGCCATTTTAAAACAAAACTAAAACCGAACCCTTTTACTGTTCATCATCAACATCCTCCGACTCCCCGCGCTCGAAAATGGAGGAAAAGAAAAGGGAGGGGAGGGCTGCTCGCCGGCGAGGGCGGGGCTCCGGCCACCCTCTCGTCCTCTTCCACCCACAATGCCCAACCCCTAAGAATGTTAAACAAAGGATCGAAGGCAAGGATTGAAACGAACGAAGCTCACCGAGGTGTTCGCGGACGTCGGAGCTCTGTCGGAGACTCGATTCGCTGCGTCGGAGATGGAGGAACCTCGAATTCGACCTAGGAGAGTAAATGAAGGTCAAAGGAGGGTTCATCCATGGAATTTCGGATCGAACGAGAGGTCGAAGCTTACCGAACGGAGTTTGCGCTCGAGCGAGGTGGTGGAGCTTCGGTGGCTCGATGGAGGCGCTAGGGCCTCTGGGGCGGCGTCGGGGTGGTGGTGAACGCCAGTAGAGGTGGCTAGGCCTGCTGTAGCTGCTGCTCGTTGAGGAGCACGAGGGTGGAGGTGGAGATGGCGATGGAGATCGGTGGTGGCGGCTCGGCTGTCTCCAGTTGCCGCTTCTGGGTGGCTGCTGGGCTAATCAGAACGGGAGAAAGTAGGAAGGAGGGATGGGGTGTGGCGGTGACAAGGAAGGAGCAAGGTGGTGGTGGTGAAGTAGACAGTGAAGGTGATTGAGGTTGGGATGGTGATGGTGAATGAAACTGACGGGGGAAGGGGTGGTGAATTTGACCATCAGATTAGGGATGGAGGGAGAGGGGTTGATTTGAAAGGGTATGGTGGGGGAGTGGGTGAGGGTGGAGTGTTAAATTGGTTAACCAATACCCGGAAATAAATCCCGAATACGCGAATTTTGAATCCCGAAATTAGTTTCCAAATGTTAGTTTTCCCGAATACCGCTTTCTCGATCAATTAGATTTTTAAAATTGACAAGGGTATCGCCATCTGATAATTATTTTGAATTTCCGAGGTAAAAGGACGAAAATTGTTCGTTAAATTTATATTCCGATCGGAATCCGCTAAACGAGTTTTAAAACCGATTTAATTTGATTTTTAATTCTCTTTTTCCGAAAAAAATAGGATTTGAAAATCCGAGTCTTTACATCATCCACCTCTAAAAACAAGTCTCGTCCCCGAGACTAAAATCATTTTAAAACAGGGGATGAAGATTAGAATTGGTGAGTTCAAGGATCATGCCATTGATCCCGTGAACACCTCATAAGCGCCCCTATGAGATCCTCACAGTACCGTTGCCGTGATCATAATATCCCCAAATAGACCGTAGTAAGGATGTAATATGGGCCCCTACCACACCCTTACTCCGACTTCTAGGCCATATCATAACTCAAATACTTACCCACTTCGTGGGGCGTTATAATGAAACTAGTGTTGTATTATTTATTTATATATATTTTTAATCCAAGTTAGTCTCTTTTGAACACGATTCAAAATTTCATGTTCGACATTAGTAAAGTTCATTTCTACCTTCTCAGTTCATCTCACCATCCACCTCTAAGGGCTAACCCCACATTCTCTTCCTAGGTTCCATGTTATGATCAAATTCCAATACTTCTACTCCCATCATTTCTATCATCACGCCTCATATATATATAGAGTGACACTCATATCACATATTAACCTAAACACGTCAAGTATAGTCGCATACCATAAAATATCTAGCAAGTCATCACATCGTCACAGCTCATCATATCATATCACCAAGGATCTGCACATAACTACCAATCATAAGTACACAAGCAAAGAGATACTACCAACCAACCCCAATCCAACAAGACAACTCACCGCACTCGGGAGGTCAGGGAAATATCTATACTCGGCTCGACATAGGATGCGAGCAACTCGTCAAGGACATCCCCATAACTAGCCCGAATACTCTCCTCAGTCTCCCACGTGGCCTCCTCAGGGCTCCTCCTAGACCACTGAACTAGAAGCAAAGGAACCTCCCTGTTCCTAAGCCTCTTGACTCGACGGTCAAGAACTCTCACAGGACGCTCTACAAAGGTGTGGTCAGGCTCAACCTGAAGGTCTGAATAGTCTAGAACATGGCTAGGGTCAGGGATATACTGGCGAAGCTGTGAGACGTGAAAGACGTCATGAACACCAACCAAAGATGGGGGCAAAGCTAAACGATAGGCCACCTCTCCAACTCTCTCCAGGATCTCAAACGGGCCAATATACCTCGGACTCAACTTCCCTTTGATCCCAAACCGTCGGACTCCTCTGGTAGGCGAAACTCGAAGCCACACATGCGAACCTACCTCGAACTCAATCTCTATCCTCCGCCTGTCTGCATACTTCTTCTGGCGATCCTGAGCGACTCTCATGTGCTCACGGATGCGTCCCACCTTATCAATGGTCTCTCTAACTAGGTCCGGTAAAGATGAAACCGTGTCCGCAGGCTCATCCCAACAAACTGGCGACTTGCATCGCCTCCCATACAGAGCCTCATATGGAGCCATCTCGATCGACGCATGGTAGCTGTTGTTGTATGAAAACTCCACCAATGGTAGGTGTCTAAC